>WEIV01007270.1:9423-46240 GCA_013390005.1 Calyptomena viridis
AAAAAAAAGGAGACAAAAAACCCCCAAACAAACCAACAAAACAAAACAATAAAACAAGAACCTCTAGATTATCTATTCCACACATTTCTGATACCATTATATTCCCAACATCTAGCGTTAAAGAGAAGAGCCTTAAAAGACTGAAAGCCACTATAATGGAGTGATGTAAGAGAGAAAATCAGCAGTACAACTTGGGCCTCACTTCTGCAAATTTGAGATTTTGGGTAAACTGGTAGCACAGCCAAGTTTATCTAACCTGTTTCAGTAAATCCATCACTTTTCCTGAACCCCAAACAGGTGATAGTGACCCTCTTCATGCCCTAGAATGACAATCTGGACACAATTTCAACCTGGAACAAAAAGTGCTCTGGATACAGAAAGAATTCATAACCGAGTGTGGGGGTTCACTGGCTCCTCTTCGATGCTATGTTACTTACATTCACAGCCTGAAGTAAACCTGCCTCTGATCCTTATGAATCAGTAAAAATGTGGAATACTTACAAATGGAGATTGCTTTCAAGCAAGTTCAGCTTTAGCCAGAAGGGTTGCTAAGGGGACTCATGATAACGACACATAATTTTTTTCTCCCAGGACAGCAAATGGAGAAAGATAGTCCTCTCTGAGAACATTCTGAGTTTATGCTGAATAAAATTACAACAAACAACATATAATTAAAAAATGATCTGTTGACTTGTAACAAAGGCAACGGTTCTTAGGAGAGATGATAATTTTCTCAGGCCTTGGAGCTCTAGTAAATACAGGAAAAAATGGTGTAGTAAAACCATGAGTATGGTTTTATTTGAATGAAAAACACAACAAATCAGTCTAATACAAGAGACGCTGGAATGTGGAATAAACTGCTGGGACTCTACTGAAAATCAGTAAATTGAAGTGTTTGAATTATTATTTCTTATGTTTCTCACACTTAAATAATGTAAGTTTTTTATTGAGCTTTATTTTGGGAGTAAACTTTAAGTGGTCAGGAGTGGAGCCTCCAGGGGGGCTCTGTGAGAGGAGGCTGGGGCTGCCCTGTGCCAGACACAGCCGGTTTCAGCCGGCTCCGACCCACCCACGGCGGGGCACAGCTGAGCCAGGTGGGGAAGCCTCGGGGAAATGTACTTTAGAGAGGGTAAAAACACTGTGCAGGCAGGGAGATGTGAGGCGTGAAAAGCATCAGTGTGAACATAATGATCAGTGAAGGAGGGGGATCATCATAACTTCCTCTGTGAAGTCATATGACTGACAAAATATTTTTTAGATAAGCAAAATGATAGTCTTATCTTTAGTTATGTAGATCATGTAATACAAATAATAATTCAATATAATATAATAATTCAAATAACAATCTTTTTGTGTTGTAGATAGGACATGAGTTTATAAATTTCTGTTCTCCAAATTCCTGCTGTCTAGAATAATATGCCGATACAAAGATTTTAAGAAAGCATATTGAAGACATATTGTTAAAGTAACTTCAGTTTGCAGTTCCACAGGTAGGCTGTCCTAACAAAATACCTTCTGTTCCAATACTTGCACTTAAAAAGAAAGATAAAATAATTTATTGTAGGATTCTCGGCTCGGTGTTCATTTACTGTAAAATGTTGGAACACATGCTGTGGTAATTGGTAGATCTATATAATGTCTCTTTATAGCCCAAAGCAAAAAAATAAATTTGTCTTTCAAAAAATATGGCTTCATCTAAATGTATATGAGCTTGCCATAATGTCTATATAACCCACACTAGTGCTATTTAACATGACACATAATCCAAATTTTTTGCTCTTTGGTTTAATACCTATAACCTCTTCAGAAAGATGGTCTGTTCTTTTTGACAGATGAAACTATTTAACAGAACCAGCTTAATCATAGATACTGTCAGGTGTATGATGCCTAAAATCAGAGGGGGAGACAAAAACTGTAAAAACAAATTAATAATGGTGAAAAGAAGAACAGTACTTTAATGGGAGTTTCCAGGGTCCAGGAGCAAAGACAAGAGAGTTAAAGAAGGAGAGAGAGAGAGAGAACCAGAATGAGAGCCCCCCAATCACATGATCCCCTTACATTTATAAACTTCAAATGCCTACCCCCCTCATGTTACCCAACCACAGCTGGTCTTGAACAGATGTTCTTCAGGTGCCCAACCAGAGACCTTCTACTTCCCTAAAGCCACCCTCAGGCCCCCCTTTCAGAACTTCCCTAGCAGCTCTGGGCCTCAATGTTTTGTCTTGCTACCCCTGTTATCTACTGAAAGAGTGCAAACATTGCTAGGAAAGGCCTGGTAAAAATCTCTCTAAGTGAGCCTATACAGGCATGCTAGAATCCTAAAAAATATGAGAAAAACCCCAAGGCATCAAGTTAGAGAACTGTTAACGTCCTCACATCACTGACTATTATAATATTCAATCACACCGCTGGAAAATAATAAAGGTGCAGATATTCCCTTAACATTTTTTCAGTGCAGTCCAAGCATACATATGTACATGGTCATGTGAAGGATAAATCTCACAGTTTTAAGAAAGAGTATGCTAGACTCCATGGATATCATGCATATATATAAATTCAAATATAAATTTAAAACCCAAACATGAATATCTGCTAAATAAAACCTTTCTAAAACTACAGTTGTGGTGGTTTTTTTCCTGTCAGTGAGACATAGTTTTGAAACTTACCTTTCGAAATAATGACCGATGAGTAATGTCAATATTTTTTGTATTACTTTCCTTTAAGTGTTATTTTTTACATAGTTCTAACCCAAATTACAGTGTAACTTAGTGTGATTTCAATAAACAAAATCTTTAATTTAATATGGTATTGCAACAAAAAGGGTAAACTTGAAGTAGTAATGCACTGGGAGGACATGTAGAAAAATTCCTTCACAATGTGATAAACATTTGAATGGGAGATATTCTAAGTGCTGAACGATTTTCAGTAACAAGTTTCTTTTAACAAAAGACTCACTTCCAATGTACATTATTTTGAACCAAAGAGTTGGTTAAGGAGAGTTATTTATTATTACAAGTAATTTCAGGTAGGAAAAAGAGTGAAACTCAGGTGAAATAAGAGTTTATGTGTTTTGTTTGCAGATCTGTCCTAGTTTGGAACAAATATATTCAGAGGGATAAATATTCTCTGATAATAACAGGCTGCAATCACCCTCTCCCACCAGGTTCAAGGAAAGAAATATTTCCTTGAAGGAAAGTGAAAGAGGAAAAAAACTATTTATTTAACAAACACAAAAGGAAAATAATAATACTAAACACTAAATAATATATATGTAGCAATAAATAATGAAGTCTCTCACTGGAAGACTGGAAAGACCCAGAGTCCTCTCCAGAGTCCCAGTCCAATTGTGGGGGGGCCCCCCCAGGCCAGACCAGTGGAAAAGGCCTCCCAGTGAGGTCTCGACACTCCAATGTCCCAACAAATCCAGGAGAGAAGAAGAAGAAATCAAAAGTCCAGGAAAATGCAGAGGTCCAAGTCTCTTCCTTATGAAGAAAAAACAGGCAGCACTCTCCCTGGAAAACTGAAGGCCAGGGTCTCCCCCTCGCCTTTCAGCCCAGGCTGCCGGGAAAAAAAAAATAAAACCAAAACTGCACAGCAGCATAGCAAAATTGACCTTGAGACAGTAGAATTGTTTTGAAAAATTTTTCTAGTTAGGGGTTGTTTTTTTTTTTCCTCTCCGCTCTTGGGGCTCAGTTTTAAAAGCATAAGATTCATTTTTTCATTTTTTTTTTCCCTGGCATAGAGAAGACGAATATGGGATATATCATAAAGTCACCTCAAGACAAGATCCCACAATGGACTTGCAGGATACCTGCAGCAAGGCCAGTAGAAATCTTTTGACTTGCTTATATAAGAATGGAAGATGGACACAGTTACTGAAATGAGCATTACTAGGTTGCTCTGAGACCTGAATGGACTTCTGATTCAGCCGTGTCTGGCCACATTTTGAAGATCAGTCTGTGTGAATGGTTCCTGAAACCCTTCTATCTTCAACTGTTTCAAGGAGGGGCAGGTTTCTTGGGCCTGTTGACCAATGTACATCTGTTGAGATAAGAAAAGGGTTTTGCCATTCGTGACACAATAGTTTAAAAGTCAGATCCAGTGAAGAAATGCACCAATTTTCATCACATGCCACCTAAAAAAAAAGCAGGTCATGGAAGAAAAATGTGGCTTTAATAATTTAATTTATTTGTAAATAAATATATGAAGACTGAATTACAGTGAAATATAGTTACGGTAATTTTTCTATACCACAATAAGATACGGTTGTGTTCCAGTATTGTTTATATTAGTTTATGTTTAACTTCCCCCAATTTATTGTTATAATTTCAGAAAAAAATTCTCCATAATTGTACACAGGGGGTGTTGCTGTTTATAACTTTGATGGAATTTGCCTTTTCTTGTAAACTATTATATTCATATTTTGTAATTAATATTCTCAGGGGAAGTTTTGAACAAGCTCTAGTAAGAATTCTCTATAACCACCACTTTTTTGAAACAGTGTTAGGTACAAGACAGGAAAAGGGGTAAAATGATTAGGGTTTTAACTATTCAGGGTTGACCAGGTGAGACCCTAAGATCAACTTTCTCCCCGACACTACCTGCATGTACAAATGGTCATCTGTTCTTCAAATCAGAGCCTGAAGTAATTTCAGGACAACCAGATGTAAGGAACAGTTGATGGTCATCTATGAAACATGGTTTATGGATCATGTAGAAAGTCTGAAGAAAATACAGAATTCTCCCAGTTTGCTTTATTTTCTTGCAAAACCTTGCATCATTCATAATCACTACTACCGTGGCAATGTTTCCCCACTGAGAGCACTGTTCACTGCACAATCCTAGTAATACCCCAGGTGCCACATATAATGGGCTTGAGATACTGTCCAGACACCACTCCTTAAAAAAACACCCTATGGATCACATAATTAAACATTGTATTAAAAGCATGTAAAACACAAGATAGTGCCTACAAGCAGTATGCCCTCTAAAATGCTGCACATTTAGTCTGTAGGATAATACAAGTACAGTTCAGATGCAGACAGGCACCTTCTGGCACAAAGTAGGGATGTGATCACTGAATAGTTTAACAGCTGTTCTCAACTGAGTCTCAATAAGTTATATGAGCAATGTGGTTCTTTATGGAAAAAATAATTTTGCCATAAAAGGGTGATTGTCACTGAAAGAATTAGATATAAAGACAGCAGGGCAAAATCAAGGTTTCTGGTGAAAAATATGAAAGAATTATAGATTCTTAAGTATAACTCTTGCTGAATAATTTGTTACAATGGGGAAATAATATATTTTACTAATCTCAGTCTAGAAACTGTTAGATCTCTTTTCTTAAAACTTTCTATTTTGAGACACATATTCAGCACAGGAAATTTCAGCCTGAGCAGCTAAGGATTAGCAAAGTAAAGTATAAATGAAAGCAAGGTGCTAGGATAGGAGGAACTAAGTGACCAAAATAGAAGTAGCATTGCATAAACAGATAATAACATGTCATATTTCATTCTGCAGATGAAAGCAAGAAGTTCTGTTTGTGCAGCTTATTGCTGTGCCTTCTTTTGAGGAGAGAATTTTTCTTTTCTCCAGCATATGCATTATTCCTTTCAACTTGCTAGAGAGCTCTCTCAGATTGAGTTGGTAACATTATTCTCTGTACTGTTGAATTTCCCTGAAATGTGGAACAACTCTTTAAGGCGAATTTTGCATTAAATTAAATCACCAAAACATATAGCGATGTAGTAGAATATAGATGAGGGGCAGATGCTGGTGTGACTGAACCAGGGGTTTGGAGGCTATTGACTTGTAAGCACAGTAAGGGTTTAGCATTCTGAGTTTATTTTTCTTCATATATATTGCATATCTTGAAAAAGCCTTCATAAGAGTCAGACAAAACCAGTTCCTGAACCATGCAGGAGATTTGCTACACAAAGCTGATTGTTCAGACCATCAAGCACCTTGGAAGTGTGCTGAAGACTCTTATAGAAGCAATAAGAGTCTATGCCTATAGAAATAAAGAACTCTCAGGGAAAAGTTACATAGATTCTCACACAGTAAGGCTCTGAAAGAGCACTGGCATTTGTAATAAGACTGCATGTGTACACTTGACCATGCAGAGTGCTAAATTGTAAGAGTGTCTTCTGTGACTTTAGCATCAGCCTAACTAACATTCTCCTTGGGTAATTCTCTGATGGCCTTCAGGAGCTAACTCAGGCCACGGGACCCCTCTGGGGGCAGTTCGGGTTCAGGAAGCTTCTGCTGGAGGCCAAGACAGTCTCACAGCATAGACAAGGATAACCACAGTGTGACCAGGGCCATGGGGTTGAAGAAGGGATTTGGGACTGCCAGGTTTGCTGGGCTGCAGGAAGTCTGAATGCCTGCTGAAGACAAGAACGTGCAGAATGGAGCCCAAAATTCTGATATCTTCGAGAAAAAAAACATTAGAATATCCTGTCACCCCACTGTGTTAATTCAGAGGCTTCTGCTTTACATATATAATTCGTCAACATATGCATTTGCTACAAATATTAGATATGAAACATTTCTGACAAAACTTGTCCAAAATGGTCTCTATTAGGGTCATCTTTTGTGACTCATCTTTATTATCAAACAAGTATATTTTACCTATTATTCCTAGCTTAAGTAGATGAATGAATCTTCATGTATCACAGTTGCTAGGGAGTTAGATCTGTGTACTGAAGCCAAAACAACGCACTATGGATTGACACAATGCTTAAAATCTAGCACTTACATGGACTAGTTGGATGAAAAATGACACTGTGTTTTTAAAATGCAGACGCGTTAAATTCAGCTGGGGTCATATCTGCACACAAAGCACTGCCAGAATAAAGAATATAGTCTGCTGAAATTGCTGCTGACCTTACCATGTGGAAAGATCTGCCAGCTTTTGAGCTTCAGCATTCCCTCTTTTTAAAGGGCAGCATCTGGACTAATCAAATTCTAGAGGAAGTTTTTGTAGAAAGAAGGATAAATGTTCTTTTCCCCTAATATTATTACTTTATGAACTGAAATTACTTTCTGTTGAAACTCCTACTTATTTAGCAGAATTTTGGAGGATGCTGAAACTCAAAAAAGCTAATAAAAGTATAAGAGATAGGAATGATGAAAACATTGAGATATATATCATTTGAATTTAAAATGTATGTATAGTTTGAGTTGAAGATGTTTGAACAAGAAAAAACGTCACATGTAGTAAATAATACCTCTACACATGATATAAATATTATTTTATTTTTTATGTATAAAAATTGTGTGTTTATACTTGCTGCAGATAGAGTTGGAATGAAATTTATGGACAATAAAATCCAAATATATTTAAAATAAAAACTCAAATAACAAAGTGGTTTAAACAATTTTTTTATTAACCGAAAAAGAGTAACAAAACATAAAAATCTTCTTTTTAATAGAAGTTCTGATTTTTTCAAAGTCTATATCTATATAGTATCATTCACTATATCAGTATAGCATATCATTCATTAGAATGTGGGGTTTTTAAAAAAAATTCTCTTGATTCAATAATTGAAATATGTATTTTATTTATTTATTTATTCCAGCAGAATTAGGTACTGCAATACTAAGTCAACTATTAGAAATGCCACTCTGACCTGACAGTTGTGTAATCTGAATAAGAAGGGAGGAATGCGATTTGTGGAAAACCTGGGACTGCTGCACTCATTACAAAGAAACCTTGTCACAGGATGTGGTCTAGTGATAAACAAGGTCAGGCTAGCATACCATCTGTCCATGGAATATAGTGTTAATGTGTTATTCTGGGTCTTTTACAGCTACATTGTTTTCAGTCATTTAGCAAAATTCCATCAGAAAAAATTGTTTACTTAACAGCTAATCAAATGCAGAGCAAAATGGGCAGAAAATAGAAACACAAAAAATTATTCTTTGTATGACAGTGAAAGGTGGGGTTGAAAATACTGCCGTCTCACATCACTGACCAGTTATGAGTGCTTTAAATGGGAAGCAATCTAGGTTTAGCTGCCCTTCTTTGGACAGTGTCATTGTGGGAGCTGTTACTTATTGGCACTCGGCTGGGCTCGTGTTGGGAGAAAGAATTATTATCATTCCTCAGCTGACTGTCTCATGCTCTGTGCACAGTGTGACTGAATTGGCTGGAGTAAAGCAAATCCTGTCAAAGCTGTGTTTAAGACTGTTTCCAGAGCAGGACTTTGAAAACACAACACTACAGAGTCAAAATGATGCCTTTTGCTTTCGTTACACAGAAGGATTATTCACAATTCTACAGATATAAGGTACAATGACAATGCATGCAGAGTGGATATAAAGCCCCTTTTCTGTTTTATATTTCCTTATAAAAAGTGAAATTATCTTGCATTTGATTTTTTTTAAAGCACATAATTAAATGCATTACAGAAATACATGTATTAGTCTTTCTCAAATTCTGTCATTTTTGCACAGATTATTCCACTTGAAGAGATATAGTTCCTATGGACCTTGGAGAGTTATGTGAGTCAATTAAGGAGTTGCTGACATGTTTTGTTCTTTTGAACTGTGAGCAGTAATCGACTTCCTGTTCAGGATACCACCCACTTACACCACTCTAAATTCCTCTGCAGAAAGATTTTGATTCGGGAAAACTCCACTATCAAAAAACAGAGATGTAAAGACCAAAACAAAATCATTAATATTTTGTTAGAACATATATTTAAGATCTCTATATGAATGCACTACACAGACAACTATCCTCATTACAACAATGAAGCATTCCTATATTGGGATATAGAAAACTCCTTCTTCTCCTAAACCAGAGAGAGGTTCTGCCTGCCCCCATCCGAGCACATACCAAGTATTGGAAATGGCCTTTATAACTCCAGTAAACTCTACAGCTCTTGCATTGCTGCCCAGAGGTTGCTCGTTTTGATTCCTTCTTGAGAAATATGAATACCAGAGGACTGTGAAAGGATGGGCAGGTGGTGATCAGTGGCCTCACACAATAGTCAGCAGATCTGGCCAGCTGTATCTTGGGGAAAAGATAAAGCAGATTTCTACAGGGGAAACAAGAGCCACTCAGCTTCACTGCACACTCGGGTCAACATCTCACATGTGTAGCCCACCAACTCCTTCCAGATTTCGCACAAATATACTCAAGGGCAAAATCAAATGTGTAGAGAACCTTTACCACGCACTTATTTAAAAAGATCATAGGTAGCTCAATGTTTCTTTGCTGACTTTTATTTTGCACTGTGCATACATGGACATAATTTTTACTATTTTTAAACTTTTGTTTCCTCTCTCTTTCTAGTTTCAGTACATATATTTGCATTTTGAAAATTAATCAAGTATTTATATTGATTAGTTAAGTACATAAAATCAATTTTATCAAGAGTATTATATACAGGCAGAGATATTGAATTTCAAAGACTATGATGATGGGTTCTTTACAGAAATAAATAAATGGAATTTTGATGAGACTTTCAATACTAATTCTTAGCATAGATAAGTTTTCACTTGTTATTGTATGAGTAAGTTCTTATCAGTACTTTCAAGAGTACTTTCCAATGTTTTTTGTTCTTTATTTGAGGGTTGATCTTGGTAGTGAGCACTATAGCATTGTGCAGAAAATCATTCATCTACATCCTTATAGTCATGAAAATGATTTTTAAGGTCACTTGAGTATCTACATATTCAAAGGTATGCATGAACTTTGTTCTCTTGAGAAGCAGGATCCATCTTGAGAAGATCCCCACAAAGCCAAACGTTTTATGTCAAGGCTGAAAATAGTGGACGGATGATCAATCACTGTGGTTTAGCAGAATGCAGATCATGACCTAATGTGGCTTGGAGGTCTTTGAGAGGTGCCTAAGTTCAGAACCCTGCAGCTCTATTCTCAAAATCAATGGTGATTTTATGATGTGAATGGACAAAAGAAGCATCTTTTTACTTGCTCGGTTAGCAAATTTGCTAAGGCTTACAGTGAAGTTTAGGGCAGAGCTGTGCTTAAATCTTCCTGTGAAATTGGGCCTAAGTATTAGACAGCACTCTGTAGGCAGGATCTTCTCCAACCATCTCAGCAGACACTTTTGAAGAGGAAAGTAAGGATAAGGCTCCAACTTTGAAAATACTAGGGAACTACATGACTTCTATACTGTCCTTATATTAAATGAGAGATTCACTTCCAATTTTTCTGGATAATTAGCAAAGAGACAGATCGATTTGCTTCCATTGCACAAAATACATGTGTAAAATTGAAAGTAAGTCTTTGGTTTTATGTTTCTCAGATACTATTCATAAATTCCATTTATAACATAAAAGAAGGGAAGGGTTACTTAATTTTCCACATGAACATTGGTTTAATTTCCATTTAAGTGTACTCTTAAACTATGTTTAAATATGCAACCCTGGAAATTTAAATCCTTTATTCACTATTCTAATGCTTAGTTTCAGAATCTGTTCTCCTAGAGAGAGCTTCTAAGGGAAAACAACACTTTATCTCAGTCTTTATCCTGCAATGTTGAGATTTTTAACTTCATTCTTTATGTATGTTGTTATTTTGCTACTAATCTCATGCATCTGTTCTTTCATCACCAAATTTCAAGTGCTTCTTGTTCAGTTCTTGTTCTTGTTCAGCTCAGGACTGATTTTGCCTTGAATCCCATCACTTCAGGATTTTCCATTCTTTTGTTTTAGGTGTGACAGTCATCCACTTTGGGAAAATATTTACCATTTATTATCATTCATTTTACTTCTCATATACCTATCCTGAGTTTATTCCACTAGTAACCATGAATATACATTGACTTAGCAAAGTTTAAATTGGTTTCAGAGGAGCTCTGCTGAGCTTCCAAGTTTTTTACAAGATGAGCTATACTAATTTTCAAAACAGGAGTAAAAGCATATTAACCTTATCAATAATTTGTTATGTGACTGAGGTGGACAAGAGACAGTCCCTTTCAGAGCCTTGAGAGTCTGTACATAAACCAGGCTCCTCTTAGAGGGGAGATGGATTTATGTGTCCATCACTGCAGGAGGAGGAATGATCACTTTCCAGCAGCACAGTCCAACATTTGGAGGAGATCAGACACCCAGAAAGAAGCACTGTAGTAGTAACAGTGGTAGTAAAAGTCTTATTAAAAGGAAAAATAGTTAGGTACAGTGCTTTCTCAGTTAAAGACAAGGCAGAGAGGAAAATATACACTTGTACAAGGTGGGAATTATCGAAAGAGGTTTGTGAGTTATTAGAGGAAGTTTTCGACGTGAGTAAGACAGGGTATCACCGCTAGTAATGAAGGCAGACTAGAGAAGAAAGCAGAGATGGGCTCTTTATTAGGAGAAAAGTATGGAAAATGGAAGAGACAAAAGCTGTGTTGTTTCCTTTCCAAGTGTATTTGATAAACTAAAAAACTCTGAACTTAAAGACTGGTTTTATTGCCCTTAAGTGGGAGCAGTGTTCAGTTCTTGGAAAGCAGAGCAAAATTAAGAAAACCGTGGGAAGAGAAAGAAAGACATCCTTAATCCACCTGCCTGGCAGTGTGGCTTAGCATTTCTTATAATTAGTTGCATCTCATGTGAAAGGGGAAGATCACACTCCTGCCTCTGATTGTATTTTTCATGGGGTAAGGAAAGAGTTTATTATAATCACGCATTACAAAAACTTCCTTTTCCTAATGTTTTAAGGCAAATACAGGTATTTATTGTGTGTAAGAAACTTTGCCCTGACCCTTAGGGTATATATTTGACTAGAGCTGTATGAAGAATTTATGCATCCACAAAATTCCTCAAATATAGCACAAAAAATTCAGTTAGCACACCACAGTGTTGGTGATTTTGGGAAGGCATTGTGGAAGAATTTAAAGTTTTTCATAAAATACCTCTCAGTGCACACAGGGATACCCCAAAGTCACTTAAACCTTTAAAGGAATTCCTACTCCTTTCTAGTATATGATAGGTGAGAACAACCACACAGAAATGCCAATGAACTGTTTCCTCCATTCTGTTGGTCAGGAAAAAAAAAAGGAAAATAAAATTTCATGTTGCTTCCCTGACAATCAGGGTAACCTTAGTATGGTTTGGATGTGAGTTATCCTAAAGGTAAATATGCAATATAATATTATTATACATTTTATTTTTTTATATATATATATATATAAAAAAATATGTGTATTTTATATATATAAAATATAATTAAAATAATATAATTAGTGTCTTTTTTCAAGTGGCAAACTAAGCCAATGAAACATCTGTTTTGGTAGTCTCTACTGAATTGGCAGTCCATACATAGAGTCAACAAGAAGATTATGAAAAAATACTGATAACACAAAGATAACACTTTGATGGAGAAGAGTCAAATGAAACAGACACCTATAACACACAGGTAACTGTGTTCCTAAATATCCCAACCTATGTACGCGGTGATTACAGACAGATAAGTTCAGATGGCAAACTTCAAAACACAGGCACAGTGACAAATTGTCTTGCTATTAAGTATTATATTCCATCAAAAACTATTTACATTGTGTATTTGTGGACCCTTTCTTATTTCTGTTTCTCACATCTGAGCCTTTGTTTTTTAAACAATCTTCCAATTTTAATCACAATTTAATTTTAATTTTAATGACTATTTCTTTTGTTCTTTGATAAGCTTTGCCATAGTTTATCATTTTATTCTCAGTGTTTTTAAATCTTGCACTTAAGATCTTTCCTTGTGCTTTTTCAGAAAGGCTTTCCTTTTTTTTTTGAAAGTCCACGCATAATCTGTTTGGATATTTTAATGTGATACTAATTTCTTATTCTCTTTATGTCCCATCCTTCTTCAGATCTTTGCTTTCATGATCCTCACTGAGTTCTTGTGCTTATTATGCCGATCTTTAAGTTGCTGTACCTTTGTTTAGCAAGAATTTATTTTATCTTTGCCATGGCATTTATTCCTTCAGCCTAAGGATTCAAAACTGATTCCCTACTGAGTGTTATCTTAATCAGAAAGGAAGTACTCCAGGGCTCACTCTACACTAACAAGTCCCTCTACACTGCAGTTCTCTTTAAACCTTTAATATTTCATTCCAATTTTACAGAAATTTAGAACTTGAGAGATTTACCAGTAAATTAAAATGTTAGATGTTTCAGCTTTTTTTTTTAACATTTAAAGACACTATCCTGCATTTCTTCTCTAGAGATACATTTCAAATGTTCAAATGTTGCAATTGAGCTCTTTGACAGAGCACAGGCCTGAAATTCAATTGAGGAATACTGTTTATGAAAAAACCTAGATAGAAATATTACTTATAGGTTAGGAGTGGCAACACATCAGATTAAACAATTTTCTACACTTTTATTATATATAAAGTAAAATAATCAGAGAATTGAGAAGAACAAATAAATTTCTTCAAATAAACACAAAGAAGTACTAGAAATTAGTGTTAATGAACTCATTATTCTGAGTACTTATTCTGTAATTTGATGTATAAGTTTGGAAGACAAGAACTGTAACACATGATGAGCACTAGAACCGAACAGAAAATAAGTTGTAGTGAGCATAATTAAGGGAAAGATAAGAAACTATGGCTTGATTCTTTCTCTATTAAAAGAGACAGAAGTCCTACCACAGACTATAACAGTAGGAATGATCCCATTGTTGTTGATAATTACCAGTGTTTAATTCTACATCTTACTAAGAGGAACTAAACAGAATTAAATACAGAATACTAAGAGTCTGTTCAAATTGAAATTGTGAATGTGTTGGTCTTTTCCCTAAACAACAGAAAGCAGTTCATGAAATTTTTGGAAACTCAGGCAACGTAAGCCAATAGAACTGAAGAGATATTTCTGCACAGACTGTCCAAAACAAAGTGTCTAGACAAATTTATCTTTTAAAAATGCAAATATTAACATATTAGAAGATTAAATTTATTGCTTTCAATTAAGATATTTACTGAAACACAACTTGATGTTCAGTAATCACTGCTCACCCAGACAATGTTTCTACCTTGTTTAATTCTGTAATGGAAAATGTTTTTAGATATGTAGAGTTATTTTTGCATTATTTGCTAAATACATAAAGACTTTAAAATTGGTCGCACAAAACAAAAGAGGCTACACCTGATCTTGTCTGGAAAGTATAAGGCTTTTCTTATTACCCATGGGAATGATCTGACCTTACATTTCCTGCACATGTGGGCTTTCTACTGTTTTGTACTACTTGTTCTGTACCACTTTATTGGGAAAATAGGGAGTCCTTCATGAAGAATATCCTAAACCCCAAAATACCAACTGCTGTATTACCATGTTTCATTGTTCTTCACCTCCAAATTTGTATATGTGGTATAACATTTTCAAAATTACAAAGCATAAATTGCCCACTGTGCTGTGGTGCTATCACTGCTGTTCCTTCAATGTATATGTAATAAGAGCAAGTCAGGAGGAAGCCTGTGTCTTCCACTAGTAAGTATAAAGTATGAAAGGGAATACTATATCAAAAGCTGATTTGCAACAATCCTAGCTGTTGATGATAGGATGTAAAGGTCAAAGGAGAAGATTTATGATAGGATGAAGAAGTCAAAGGAGACCTACCATCAGCCAGACACAGCAACCCGCATTAGTGAGGGGAGGACATCCTCACTTTGGTTATCAAAAGTCCCAGAGGTTTCTGTTGGAAAGCCTATCTGTGTTGTGTGCAGCACTGTACCCAGAGAAGGGAAATGCAAAACTGATCATGGTTGAAAAGACAAGAAGGGAGATGCCAAGCTGGAACATCTACCCCACTTCTCCCTCAGAATATTGAACTTACTGATCAATTTCAAGCACGAGAAGCATTGGAATGATCTGCCCAGGGACGTGGTGGATTCACCATCCCTGGAGGTGTTCAAGAAATGACTGGACGTAGGAGTTAGTACCATTAACTAGTTGACAATGCGGTGATTGGACAAAGGTTGATCTTGGAGGTCTTTTCCAAACTAAATGATTCTGCGATTCTATTCTGTGAAATAGGAAGGTGATAGTCCCAAACACACTCAGGTCTTCCAAGCTTTGTCAGAATTAAAGGTGGCTAATGTAATAGCTCTCTTACTGAGAGAAAATTGGAAAAAGTCTAGAAGACTTTCTCCAGGCTTCTCTGGTAGGTTGACCCTATCACTCCCCTTCACAAATGAACATGGGAAGAGAAAATATAGTGAATGGTTCATGAGTTGAGATAAGGGTCGGGAGAGATCACTCACTCACTACCATCAAGGGCAAGAGACTCAACTTGGGCGTACTCATTGAATTCATTACTAACAAAATCAGAGCAGAAGAATGACAAGTGAAATAAATATTTAAAAAAATTTCCCCCACCTGTCCTTCCTTCCTGGCCTCTACCTCCTTCCTCCCAGAAGCACAGGGAGAGGGGGAATGGGGATTATGGTCAGTTCATCACACATCGTTCCTGCTGCTCCTCAGGGAGAAGAGTCCTTCGCCCATCCATGAACTTCTTCATTTCAGGTCCATCATACAGGCAACAGTTCTTCACAAACTGCTCAAATGTGGGTCATTTTTCCACAGGGTGCAGTCCTTCAGGCACAGGCTGCTTCAGTGTGGGTCCCCCACACAAGTCCTAGCAAGTCCTTGACAAGGGTCACAAGTCCTACCAAGTCCTACAAGCCAATCTGCTCCAGTGTGGACTCCTCTCTCCATGGGTCCAGAGGTCCCTGCCAAGACCTTGCTCCAGCAAGGTTCACAGCCTCCTTTGGGCATCCATCTGTTCTGGTGTGGGTCTGCACCATGGGCTGCAGGTGGACCTCCACACCCCTGTGGTCCTCCACTGACTGCAGGGGCACAGCTGCTCCACCATGGTCTTCACCATGGGCTGAAGGGGAGCTGAGCTGGCACCTGGAGCACCTCCTCCCCCTCCTTCTCCACTGACTTTGGTGTATGCACAGTTGTTCCTTTCACATGTTCTCACTTCGCTCTTCCCTGGACATAATTACATCTTCACAATAACTTTTTCCTTCATAAATATGTTCTCACAGAGATGTTACTATCACTCCTGTTACTATCACTGGCCTGGCCTTGGACAGTGGTGGGCCCATGCTGGAGCCGGCTGGCATTGGCTCTGCTGGAAATGGGGGAAACTTCTGGCAGATTCTCACAGAAGGCACCCCTGTACACCCTTTGCTAGCAAAACCTGGTGCCACAAACCCAACACAGTTACTCAGGGCAGCAGCTGGTTAACCAGCCTTGCACACAGCTCCTGACTTGCCAGTCAGTCCATATGCAGCTCTGTGATACTTTTTGTGATGCCTACTTGCTGGTTCAGGTGGAGGCAGCTAGGAAATATGAGAAGGAATTAGAGTAATTTAAGATAAGCACAGCTGACATGACTGGTAGATGAAGGTATTAAGCACAATTCTTTAGATTCAGAAGGGAAATTCAGGATAGAATCTATCTGATTTTCATTAGTTTTGTTGCTTATAGTGCAGCATTTCAATAATAGAACTAGATTTTTCAATTTACACAACAGAATGGAACAATATTGCTTGTTTGCTATTACAATGATAGGAAGTTAAACTTCAGTTTGAATATATTTCACATCTATAAAAACCCTATTCAAGTTTCCTGACTGTACATTATGCACAGTTGTACATTTTCTATAAAAATGTGTTCAGTATTTAGCAATGCAGGGGTTTGGTAACCTATATTTGAAAAGGGAAAATCCCAACACTATCATATTGGTCAGACTTCTGTTTGGATTTCTGTGGTGTTTGGGTTTCATGGACTCCAGCAGCAAAGACAAGACAAGGCCAAAGACTTTCTAAAAGACTTTGATTTTTCTCTCAACCAGATTCTTATAATATTTCCGAAAACATTCTTTAACCATATATGGGAACAATAAAGCAAGTGGTTAAGTTTCGCCCAATATGGGGCTTAAGTGACAGATCAGTGTCTTTATGTTACTACTTGTAAGGTTTGGCGCGTAGATTGTTTACACCGTTTCAGAGCTCCTGGCTAATCTATTCACTTGCTAATAAATTCCTGTAACTGAATCCCACAAATTTCCATTTATTAAGGAAGACAGAAAGAAATAGAGTTTGTTTGTACTAAAATTAAACTAGTGTATGTTGTGTCTCTAAGACTTACATGCAATGAGGTACTTAATTCAGGACTTTATTTTGTACTTGTTTTATCTCTTAATTCATGACAATTCACATAATTTAATAAGTAAAATTTAGGAGTAGTAAGGTTGTGTCTGCTTCAATATGCTGTGATCTTACAATCTGCATTTCCTTCTGTTATGGTTTAGGAATGGTATTCCCCAATTTAGTGTTTCCACTGCAACACTCCAAACCAAATGCCACTCAATCACTACCCTTTCCCCCACCTCTCCACCCTTCTGTGGGCTGGAGAGAAGAATTGAAGGCACAAAAGGTAAAGATCATGGTTGAAATAAGAACGATTTACTGAAAACAACAGAGATAAGACAACAAACAGTAACAACAACAATAATAATGACAGACTGTACAAGAAAAAAAGATGCAAATGATTCACACATTATTGCTGACCCTATTGAAATGCCCTGACAATCCTTGACTGCACCTTCTGCTGTGCTACCTGATCCAGAAGCAAGCTCTTCCCCATCCCTGAAAAATGACATGAGATGGTATAGAATAACCTCCAAGTCCTGGCCATGCCTGCTTCTGATTACTGCAAAAATTAACTCTGTCCCTACCCAAACCAGGACACCTTTTTCTTCATCAGATGACTTGATGTTCATTTGTCAAAAACTCTTAAGGTTTCATTTGGGAATAGTGTCATCAGGCACAGAATACTGAAAAAATTCTGCTAATGGTTATTTGGTAACCTGTGGAACTCCCACATAATCTATATCCTGTGCAATTGCTATCATTAAATCTAAAATATTAATGTGCTGAAATGTTTTTGGATCTGAGCAATTATTTGAGACTTCTTTCAAAGAGAGAATATTTGTCTGTTCAAATAGCAATTCACTGATCCATAGGTTAGCTAAGATCCATTTTAACAGCATACTAAATAATGGTCTTCAAAGCAAGCTCAGAGAAAGGGAGAATTATAGAATGAGATGAAGCTATATACTAAATTATGTAGGTGATCAAATTTCCTTTGCCTGTGAAATGTAGGATGGTTGCAAACCTTTCTTTTGAAACTCACAATTAAATTTACCCACCTAACTAGAAAATCTGTAGTCATCACGGTACAAAAATGAGTACTGCTGATAAAGAATTACAAAAATGTCCACAACATAACTGTCAAAGCAAGATGTTTTAATCTGCTTGGGTGCCCAAGAACAGTGGCATTGCACAATCTTAGTCTGTTATCAGCAGTTTATTAAAAGCCATATACAGTCCTTGTTCTACATAAGCGAGTCATTTCAACAGTTCTGTATGCAGATTAGAATCAGTTTATGGTTCAAAGAATCAATATCAGTGCTTTGAGAAATTGCCTTCTCTCCTGTGATTCTTTAAAAAAATAAAAATCCAATTCTGTTCACTGTCATTCAGTAACCAGATTTGGAAACAATTTACATTTTGCCTGGAATCAGATAATCCTATCACTATTTAATCTTTTTAAGCACAGAGAAATATCTAGATCATGATGTGTATGTATGGGAAAGTTCTAGGTAAATAGCAACACAACAAAACCAGCAAAAAACCCAAAAACGCACAACTAAAAAAAAAAAATCTAACAACCCCAATGCCCCCACCTCTAGAAAAAAACAGACCAAAAAACCCCAAGAAAAGACCAATTAGAAATATAAAACAGATGCAAATACTTATAGTTCTGGAAAGTAGATTATTTTTCATTGCTTCTAAAATTGTGGAGTTGTTTTATTTGTTATTTATATACAAAAAGGAAGACTGTTTTTTGAAAAATAGGTTGTGATTCCTCAATTGTGACAGTGTTTTCTATGGTTTTATACATCTGTAAAGGTTTTATGTACAGTTCTGTTACCTGTCAGTTATATTATCTGTAAATGGACTGCTCTGGTCTCCCTCCCCTTTTCCCCTTGGTTGCTCCTGGAATTGTTATCCCCTCCCTCAGTTGTATTCCCCTCTCTCGGACCCCTCCTCCCCTATCCCATATTTGTACCCCAGCTCCTCCCCTTCTTCTAGTCCTTTCCCTGTCAATCCAGGTTACTTGATCCCTTATAGGTTTGAGTAGAAGGCCTCTGGCTTCTACTCCTGTCTGTCACCTCTAAACCCCACCTTCTCTTATCCCTGGTTGGTCCTTTTCCTCTCCTCTCCCCTCCCCTCAGCTGCACCCCCTTAATAAGGTCATGCCCAAGGGTCCTGAGTGCTCTCTTGAGTAGGCTTTTCTTGGGGTCGAACCCCAAATAAACTGAGCTCTGTTTCACCCTACTCAGAGAGTCATTTTCTGCTTCCTTCGGTAGGCAGTAGCCATAGGTCCTTCCTCCTGGAGCGCTAGTTAGGGACTGGTGAACTGGCCACACCCAAGAAACCCCTTGCGGGGTGTGTGGCAGGGCGCACCGCCTGGCTAGTGGCTCCAGAGTCGCTGGGGTGCCCGATCTCTCCTGTGGAGGGACGTTTGGTGCCCTGGTGCCCAGACATCTGCCTTGTTGCCCTCAAGGTGTGTGCCATCTAGCCGAGGCTCGGGCAGGGTTTGAGGAGCAGCCATCTGGGAAGGCACCACGGCACTCAATTACATCAGTACTGAATTATTTTAAGGACCATTTTTTCCTCTTTCTTCATGGCATAAAATTCCACAGACTGGAATGTGACTTTGTAAAGCTGTCATATTCTTACTCCATCAATCATTCACCTCTGTCTGATTAGCATAATGTCCATTCATTTATTGAAATCACTGTCTTCCTTCTTACACTGCTTAGGTTTGGATAGCAAACATGTCTGAGTTTCTTCCCTGGTGCCAATCCAAGTGTTTGCAAAATGGTCAATTCCATCTTCTGGCTCTTGGAGGTTGTGAAGCAGAAGTGAGCCCACTCTCTTGACTACTTGGCCTCATTGAGCAGCAACTCAAGCACTAGCCATTAAAGTAGGAAATCCTCAGCTCTTCTTGAATTGTAACAATTCAATGGTCTGGGTTAGATCAGAGAGAGGAGATGAATCACTTCTCCTTATTCCAACTATCCAAAAACTGTATAGAAATAAACTTTTCTGTGAAAAGAAGTGAGGCAGCCATAAATATTTTGGAAGAATGGCATTAATTTGTTCTTTGTCTTTCTGTTGTGCCTGTTTTGCTCTACTCCACCTTTTACAGTAGTGTGTCGCTTAATGAGCTAAGCTGTTGTTTGCACCTTGATTGAGTTGTTTAAAATTGTAGAGATGTCTCTAAGAACAAAATCTGGCCCATTCTTACTATATTGCTAAGGATCATAGAGAAGATACAAAGAATCCATTTTGATGCTGAAAGGCTGGATTAGAAGCAATAACAGAAGAAAAAAATAGCCTTTTACCTGTGGATATTCTCATGTACTACAGATTTCCTTAACCATACAAATCCTGTGACTCCATAGAGCTACATCTATTGAATAATTTTTCAGAGATAGATCATACTTTAATAATTTTCAGCTTTAGCATAAGGGTTTTCATCTTCCTAAAAAAATGTTTCTTTATCTTTCAAGTTGACTAGTATGCAAGCTTTTACTTTCCAGTGGTCGAATCTGGCCAATGATTTAACAATCAATTTAACACTTAACAATCAATTTAAAAATTTAACATTAGGCTCTTGATCAAAGTGCCATCAAGCTAATATCAAACAATTTTCTTAAGCCAAATTCTGTGAAAAAATGATTGGAGGGTGTTATCTGACAAGTCATCAAGCATCTCTGATCCACGAAGCACACAAATAACTATTTCAAAAACTTTCTGTGCTGTTAGAAATTGTTTTCTTTCATTCAATGAATGTAACCAACTGATGATATAAAAGATTTAGAACACAAATCTTCCTTTACTGAGAGGAATACACTCAATTTCTTGGTTTCCATACAGCTCAGAAATCCAATTTTAGCTATTTTGATGAAGCACATATGATATAATCAATAGCAGGAAGTCTGTGTCCTTGCAGACTTCCCTTGGTTGATTTGTAAATAAAAATTCAGTGTGATAACCTGCCAACAGTCTGCTCTCAAAGATGTGACCTTCACTTTATTCTACTCTGGTCATGTGTTCCTGCTTCTTTTGTTGTACTGGAAGAAGGACAAGCTTGCCCCTATAGTCAGAAAATTAATCTTTAATTTTGTGGTGTAGTTGCCCACCAGGTTAAGAAAACGATCATGTGGCTTTAAAATGGCTGCGTGATTTTGTGTGTCATGGATGTGGATCATGCTGTTTATATTTCTTTAAGCACATTTTGTCTTTGGGAAGCAAATAATAAGCTGTTTAGAACAAAATGGGACATCCTATGCTTTTTCTATTTCTATTCTCTGGAAATGAAAGGAAGAAGAACATTGCCATTACACAAAATTTTGAGGAAGTCCTTTTGGGAAAGTCCTTTCAAAATATGTTGGGGAGGTAACTCATTTGTGTTGCACAGATGTCGGGACCCAGGCTCCTAAATAGGAGTTTTTCTTCCTTTTATCAAAGTCCAATACCAGATAAAAGAAATCGGACTTGCAGCTTTTCCAGTTTCTTCTGTTGTTTATTAAGATCTTATCTCAATTTCAGAGTACCGTCCTAAACCCAGACTTAACACTCTGAAACATGTGCTGCAAAAGCCGTGAAATGACAACTGCAGTAAGGTTTTAAAGACTTTGTTGTCCAATTAACTGATACAACATACTATATTTTAATTCTGTACCAATAACCATCACCTGTTGCTAACATGTTTCTTCTACCTCAAATCTATTCTACCAATGCCTTTGTGCCACCTCCACTGCAGTACATGGAGCAAGAAGAAGAAGAAAAGAGAACTTAGGGCAACACCCAAAATCCTCCATCTTGTCTTCTTTTATTTCCATATAAAACCCAAAACTACAAGGTTCACCTCTGTGATAAACTGAACTATAATCTAACTTATGTTTTTACTACTTTTACTTCATCCATGAGTGTTAGAAGCTTTTCCCATGGGCACAGATCAAAGACTGTGTCCTCCTGGGGTCCTGGTGAGGGTCCCAGACCCTCCAGGGCAATGTGAGAGGTAGTCCAGGTATCCTGGCCTACCTGTTTGCCTGTTTGCTGTGTCAGTATCAAACATAGCTTTTATATCAGTCTGAGAGAATTTTCTAATTATTTGAAAATGATCGTTCAGATATTCTGGCATTTTGTTTAGAATCATAAAATGGTTAGGGTTAGAAGGAACCTTAAAGATCACCCTTTCCACAGGCAGGGATGCCATTCACTAGACCAGGTTCCTCAGGGACCCATCCAACTTGGCCTTGAACACTGCTGGGGATGGGGCATCCACAACTTCTTTGAGCAACATGTTCAAGTGTCTCAGCACCCTCACAGTAAAGAATTTCTTTCCAATATCTAATATAAACATGCACTTTTCAGTTTAGAACCATTGCTCCCTGTCCTGTCACTATCCAGACATATAAAACATCCCTTTCCCTCCTTTTTATAAGCCCCCTTAAGATACTGGAAGATGTTATAATGTCTCCCTGAAGCCTTCTCTTATCCAGGCTGAACAACCCCAACTCTCTCAGCCTGTCTTTGTAGGAAAGGTGCTCCAGCCCTCTGATCTTATTCATTACCTTCTCCAGACCCACTTTAACAGGTCCAAGTCTTTCTTGAATTGAGGACCTCAAAGATGGACACAAAACTCCGGGTGGGGACTCACAAGGGCATAGCAGGGGAGGAGAATCACCTCCCTTGACCTGCTGTCCCCTCTTCTTTTGGTGCATTCCAGGATGCTGTTGGCCTTCTGGGCTGCGCACAAACATTGTTGACTCATGTCCAACTTTTCATCCACAAGAATGTGCCTCCACCTAGACATAGAGGCACTGACCACAACTCCCTGGCTGCATCAACCCAGACAATTCTTTATCCACTGAATAATCCATCTATCAAATCCATGTCTCTCCATGTTCAGATGTGGGGAAAATCAGCTGAAAACCAAAAGCCAGGCATGTCATTTAAGGCATTTCCTTTTGGATAGCTGCCATAATAAATTTCCTTTTTGAAAACACTGAGCATAAGTAGTGTATTATTAAATATTACATGNTTTTGGTGCATTCCAGGATGCTGTTGGCCTTCTGGGCTGCGCACAAACATTGTTGACTCATGTCCAACTTTTCATCCACAAGAATGTGCCTCCACCTAGACATAGAGGCACTGACCACAACTCCCTGGCTGCATCAACCCAGACAATTCTTTATCCACTGAATAATCCATCTATCAAATCCATGTGTCTCCATGTTCAGATGTGGGGAAAATCAGCTGAAAACCAAAAGCCAGGCATGTCATTTAAGGCATTTCCTTTTGGATAGCTGCCATAATAAATTTTTTTTTTGAAAACACTGAGCATACGTAGTGTATTATTAAATATTACATGTGGTGTTCTGCTAAGGATAATGTATGTACTCTGCATTTTTGTTGGGAAAGTTGATGTTTGGTAAAATGTTAGGCTATTGAGGTGAAACATAAGTATAAAATGAGACATGACCCTATATTTAATATTAAAGAATAGAAGAAACAGACCTGGAGACATTTTCTTGTAAGCAGAGCTTGCAAGCTGTGCACAGCCACCTGAGAGAGCAGGAGTTGGGAGTTAAAATTATATTTTGGCCAATCCTTCTTTTTTCTTGACAAGCTCATCTAAGCAGTAATACACTATCATATCAATAACTGAATAATTCATATTTTTGAAATTTCACTGCAGTCTAATATAGGAAAAAAAATCAATGGCATCCAAAATCACGGTAGGTTGTTTTGTTTTTTTTAATTTAGATGCTTAGGAACAGAATTGTATTGTAAAACATTACAACAGTCTATTAAGATTAAAAGAAAAATACGCAAAAATCATGCTCAGAACAAAAAGAAATGGGAAAAAAGTGCCAAGTAATCTCATTGCTATTTAACATTTCAAGATGGAAAATATTTCTAATCTATCATGCTGCTAAAATTAAATGGTAAATTATTTTTTCATGTATACAAATAGGCAAATATGCAACTATTATTTTCAGTGAACACAAAAGTAATTTGATAAGTTACTTGAACTTCTTTTTATTTACAATGCTGAAAACTGCATGAATTCTATAACAGAACATATATAATTTCAGGACATCTGATAACTTAAAAAAATATCTGAGACAGCAAAAATTATGCTACATTTTATAAAGTACCAAATTGTTGGGGGCCGTTTGCTGCAGAGCAGCCTGGTGGGCAACCCAGACCCCTTGGCACTATATGGACTCTGAGGATTGGTACAGAAAGGGTTACTGCAGAAAGAAGATGCTGTGTACACCAGCTGAGAGAAACTGCTGCTGGAAAACGCTGAAGCTAAAATGTGAGTGGCTGCCTAAAGTCAACAATGATATGAATGGCTGGCTGCCCGGACAGTCCCGGCAGAAGACTGCTATGCGAAAGAGCTGAAAGAAAAGCCTGAGAGAAAACCCTGTGTGCAGTGACCAATAGAAAGTGGACAAGCTAATCTCCCTCCAATAGACTGTTTTTTCTCTCTGCAAGTGTGTTTCACAAAATAGTATAAAAATAGGGCTTGTACCACAATAAAGTGTCAACACCTGATCACATTGGTCTGCGCGTGTTGTCCGAGAGCTCCCGCTACACCAAATAACAGAAAGTGTTAACTATTAGTAAAACAGCATATTTTAGCAAAGCGGCTTTATTTATCCATTTAAATAAATTATCAGATAATAGTAAGATGGTGGGAAAATTACGAAGAAATCATTTTGAAAATTACAAAAGTGACATTTGACATTGACATTGAACTTAGACAACTTCAAACATTCTTTACATAATCATTGCTGATGGATGATTTTGAGAAGAAAATAAAAACCAAGGTTTTCATAACCAAACATTAAAGATAATATTTATTCACTGGCATAATGAAATTATTAAAAAATAAACCGTGAAAAGATAATTAAAGCACACAAACAAGTACGTTCACATTGCCATGCTGGAGGTGCCAATAAGCTAGTGACACTAATGGCAAACGGTGAACACTTGCTAAGGTAGCAGGATGAGACACTCAGATGTAACTAAGCATTCATAAATTTTGCTGGTGTCCTGAAACAATATTATCACAACAGGTTTGTGGTCTTTGCTAGAAAATCCTGACGACCTTGAAATTTTCCACAAAAGAATGAGATGATTAAACCAATTTTTTTTCTGTTTACACATGTACCCTTATGAAAGGTGACAAAGACCAGGAAATGTGGGAGGAGAACAATGACGCTGATTAGAAGGGCATCAACATATCCAACTCCATCACAGTGTTGAGATGGATTTAGGTATCTTACATGTGGCCTTGGAGAATATTTTTGAATACACAGAAACAGACTTTTTTCATTACAATGAGATGTATAGCTGGATTCTGACTGATTCAGAATCTGACTTCTCATATGTCTTAGTAGTTGTTCTTAAAACTTGTCTTCTAACTTGGAAAAAAACTTGGCAAGTTTTTTTATAAAAAGAGAGATGATTACACAGGAGGGAGGCAGTTGACAATCTCTGTCAGTACTTTTAAATATTTCTCAAAGTTTGAACACTGTGTCAACAGAACAGAGAATTTCTCTGGACTCCTCAGATACATTTCCAAGTAATGCAGTGAGCGAGTATTTCCATTATGAAGGGACAGCTCTTTTCAACCCATGATGAAATGCCCTTATTCTGGAACTTGTGGCGTTATTCAGCAATTCCTATTGTGCTGTAAGTCTGTATGCTGCTTAGATACATACTCATTTCAAATGTAAGTGAGCCCTAAGGCTTCAACTCCTGAATGATTTTCTTCCACAAACTCACCTTTATCCGGCTTTCTCTGTGGGGCCAGGCACACTAGTCCTGATGCCTCCAAGACTATGAATCCATGATCACTAGTATCAGACCTGTGCATTGCCAGATTCCAGCTGGATGTGTCTGATCCCCTCCATCATGTATCTGCTGAGCGAATCAGAACATATGTCATGGTGTTTTATCCAGCTTTCTGCTTTTATACCTATATATATGCTGGGAGGATAAAAAAGGACCTGCATAAAGTAACAATCCCTAGTCTGGCATGAGGTCTGCTGGTATAAAATTAACATACCATCATCCTTTATGAACAGCATAGAGTAAGCAGAGATTATATCTAATCAGCACTTTAGATTGTATTTTTGCAGTGGTCTCAAACATGGAGGAGGAGCCTTCAAAAGGGAGGTTTGGGGGTTGACCAGTTGGAAAGCAGCTCTGCAGAGAAGGACCTAGGGTTCCTAGTGGACACCAAGCTGTCCATGAGCCAGCAGTGTGCCCTTGTAGCCAAGATGGCCAACAGTATCCTGGGATGCATTAGGAAGAGCACTGCCAGCCACTCCACCCAGCTCTAAAGAGGCAATTCTGGGGTTCCCCGTGCAAGAGAGACATGGAGCTGCCGGAGCAGGTTCAGTGGAGGGCAACAAAGATGATTAAAGGTCTGGAGCATCTCTCTTAGGAGGAAAGGCTGAGGGAGCTGGGCCTGTTCAGACTCGAGAAGAGACTGAGAATGGCCCTCATGAATGTCTATAAGTATCTGAAGGGAGGGTATCAAGAGCTAGTGCCAAGCAACAGGAGAAGAAGCAACGGACAGAAACTGATGCAAAGGAAGTTCCACTCAAAGATGAAGAAGAATTTCTTTACTATGCAGGTGACTGGGAGAGATTGCCCAGAGGAGTTGTGAAGTCTTTCACTGGAGACGAATTCAAGAATCATCTGGACAAAATCCTGTGCCACGTGCTTTAGGACAACCCTGCTTGAGCAGGCAGGTTGGATCAGATGACACACTGTGGTATCTTTCAACCTTACCCATTTTGTGATTCTGTGAAAAGGGATTTTCCATGTTGCTGAAATGTTGTGAGGCAGTTGCTGCTTTTCAAATTGAGTCCACTGAAGAAAGCATACTAGAAGATATGGGGAAATTTTAGAGACAGTTTGTCAACACTCCTACAATGGAAGCTCCTTATCTGGTAACTCCATTAACTTTTGTGACCTTCTGCTATTATACCCATGTTCAGCTTTATATACAAATGATCCCATAAAGGGACTCCCATTTGAAGGGAGGCACAGGTATTACTGTCAGTCTTGTTGTGTTTTTTACCTTTCTCCCTCTGTGACACAGTCTCCATTTCTCTCTCATATGAATGTGACATCCTTTGTGGAAACTGTTATTGTGAGCAAAGACAAACTAATTTTCATTCTGCATGTAAATGAATACAAGATGCTTTTTGACGTGCTTTTTAGGAAGAAACTTTCTAAATTTTCTAAATTTTCTAATTCTTTTCCAAAGGCATTTCAGAAAATTTTATTGGTCAAGTCAAAATGATCAGAAACAAATTATTTAGTTTAGAAACACATACAAGTTTGCACCACACTAAATAGCTGTGCTCCACTCCCCCAAGGACCTACCTTGGTTCTGTAGCTCTGTGATATGATGTACAAAAATTGACATGAGTTTCAGCTAATAGATATTTGCTTGAATACACCAATATGGACAGGTATTAACATAGTGAAAGTGCAGATATGAGAAATTTCACATAAACGAGACTCCTACGTGACTGTTTCACCAGTCTTAGCTATTAATTTGACTTTCTCGTATAGTCTAGGGTTAAAAAAAAACAACAAGAAAACACCAACCAACAAGCAAATAAATGGTGATACAATTATGGCCTTAAAAGTACAGCAATTATGGATCTCAAATCAATATCTTCTAGCGTAAGTGCTGTGATCATTTTTTGTAAGAAGAAAAGCAACAAATTTACAGGTGCTGCAAGTTAAGTGAGGTGACCCATAGTGTGCCACCAGATTTGATGGTGGATCTAGTTTCTGAGCTCTGTGGGGTTTGAAGCCTGAGAGTTGTTGGCTCGTGCAGATTTTCAAGTCTCAGCTGAGAGCACTGGGCAAGGAGAAAGCAAGAAAAGCAGTATCTGTTGCAAAGCATACATTTTCTCAAAAGTCTTAGTGTCCACGCAACCATGGCATTTTTCTTATCAGTTGATATCCACACTGAAAGTGTATGGTTGCATTTTTAGTCCAAGACCATAGCAGCAGCCATAGTAGAACACCCTACTGCAATAAGAAAATGGAGCCTGAAAAATGCAGTGATTCCTCTCTTTAGTTTCAGAGGTTGGAGACAGTCTGTGCTGTGGACAGCAGATGGGCAACCAGGAGAGAAGGCAGTTTGTCTTGATGGAGCAGCAGCTGTACCTGGTTAAGATGAAAGACTTACTACACTACTGGAGGTTCAGGCACTGCTTTTAGAAGCTTCTCTAAGGTTAGAGTTTGGAATGATTTGTACAGTGAGTTTCTTTGCTTTCACCATAAGTATACTTGGGTGAAAATGTGGCGGGAAGGGTTTTTGTATGTTGCTAATTTAGATGTGTTTTGGCAAAGTAATGTTGGTGACTACTGTTTAATTTTCCCCATATGTGATGAAAATTCATTACTTAAGTGCTTCGATCTTAATGATTTCCTTTCCAGATATGTTTAAATGTGACATCAAAGTTGTCCAAAATACCAGATGTGATACTGTAATCACACGCTTTAATGGAAGTAATACAAAATTAAACTGTAAGATGTTTTTGTGCTGAGTATGTGGTTAGGCAAGCAACAGAAACATCTGATAAATGAAAAAGAAATCAATAAAAAGATACCTGCAAACCAAAACAATCCAGAGAAAAGGAATAATTTAAACATCCATTAACATTTGGAAATCAAGTAATTACAAATATTTCAATTAAATAACTACCTACCTAGTAATTGTATCTGGACATACATACTGGAATTATTTGAGTTATGTAAGGACCCATAAAGCCAACAACATGTTGTTCTATAAGCACATCATTGTTGTATATGTTGCAAATTAATATTAATAAAAGTCTTTGGTTAAGTCTTTGAGATTAATAATAACTAAAGATACAAAAACTGTAATGCCACATGATCTGACTGTAAATAGGCAACTGATTTTAAGAGTTGAGTCAGATGGGTACACATAGTCACAAGCTTGACATTTCCATTTAGGAAGTTTCAGGAAGCATTGCACATATACAGAACTGAAAATATTGCCTTTGAAGCTTCCTGCAGTCCCCATACAGCCAATGGACAAGATAGTGCCCTACTTTGGTATTCTATGATTTCTTCCCATTGATATGTGCTCTCCATAGGCAGTCAAGGCTTCTACATTAATTGGTCTGAATCATGCTACTGGTGATTCACCCAAGTTTACTGCCTAAAGCAAGGTGAATCTAGCTCATCACATATGAAATGTCCATATTTTAACAAGAAGCATGCAGTATTCTGTAGATTAGGATCAGTATTTTTAATTCAGCATATTAGGAATGGGAATCAAAGTGACATACTGCCATCAACTCTTGTTGTCTAATTTGAATATTGCTGTTGAAAGAGTTGAACTCCCTGCATATAGCATTCATATTTAAACCTCTGTGGATTTGCAATAGTTTAACCTAACAGTTATCTCTGACTTAATAGTATTAGAGGGTGTTGAAATAACCGGTGGTGTGGAAAGGAATCTTCATAGTTCTTCAGTCATTTATTTAGATGACAGCACTGTAATAAAGATGTTACTTCTGTGATAATATACTTAGAAAAGAGGTCTATTTTTCCTCTTCAGATTATTACTATTCAAAATTGTTTCCAAGCAAACCCAATTTTTAGAGACTAAACAGAGGAAGGAGTTCTCGTTCTTCACTTAGTGCAAAATTTTATGACAACAGAAATTTTAATAAGGAAGAAAACTAATCAGGGTTCAATCACTTCCAACAGAGCTGTTATTGCATCATGATGCACGTAATATCTGAAATGAAAGAGGGATCAACCTCCATTTTTAGGTTTCATAAGAGCTGCTTACTTCGAAGTCATAGCTTGATTTTTCAGAAGCTGGAAGTCAAAGTTTTAACACTGTTTCTAAGAATCTTTGAAAGACAGGCAGAAGAACCAAGGCAAACAAAGAGGTTTGTTTTGTAGATTTCCAATATCTAAAGATTTGGAAACTTCGACAGCAAAACTATTAAACAGGAAAGAAATTGAAACCATGTATTAGTACAAAAGAGGTGTAAGAAAGAGATAAACCCTGCAGTATTTCCAGCTCATTAAGTACTCTAATTATTAAGGGATTTGTATTTAAAGTATTTTAATACTTTGATTATTATCATAAGCTTTATTCATGTTTTAGCAATAGAGTTAAAATTTGTAAGAAAATCTTTAAGACAAATTCATATACTTGAAACCTGACTTTCATTTTATCTTCTTCCAACTTTTCTTCTCATACTTTATTCTACTTTCTCACTAAGCAACCAGTAAAAAAGTGCAAACTGTAGAAATCGAAACTTAAATGCCCCCATTCCAGCAATAACAAACACCTGTTTTGAATAAGTTTGTTCCTGTATAGTTTTTTGTTTGATTAAGATTTAAATGATTTAAATATTATTTGCCCAGAGTGCAATCCCATAAACATGAAGGAATTAAGGAATTAGGATGTGGATTTGAATGCCCTCAGATCAGCTTTCCAAGTAGAAGATCCCACTAGCACAGGAAGAAAAAATTGGTAGCACCGCAAAGTAATGCTTTAGCTTTGGTTTTGGTCTTGTTTTCTAAAGGAAGAAAGAGATGCATCCCTGTGATAAAAGGTGTTTGAGAAAGAGGCATCAGCTACAGAAACTAGGAAGGAGGATTGTGCTAAGGAATACAAAGTGGTCTAGTACTTCCAAAATAAAAGGAGGACATTTGCTTAGTTTGACTTGAAACAGGTAATTCAAATATTAAAATGGTAATTCAAATATTTCAAACAGTAGATATTCCCTACACATCCTGTTCTGACCAAAGTGATTGAGAGCTTGGAGGAGACAACTCTGGCTAGGAAGCAATGATGAATGGGTAGGGAAGAGATCCCTCACTTGGGGTAATTGGAGTCAGAAGATGTATAATTTCATCCTCATCTGAACTGATTTTTTAAATCAGAATGCATATGCTCTTCATTACAAATTCTGAAAGAAAAGTTTCTCTTTCCTTGTGAGTTCCCTGCTTATTCTCAGTAAAGTCACTCAGTTAGTGTGGAAGGGAAAGGGAGATGCTTGCCCTTTCTTGAGTGTTTCTCATGTTTTACTTTTTTCTTTCATGTTTTTTTCAGAAGCATATGTTCTTTTCAAACTGAAAGTTGGCCAATTTTTTCCCACCTTTCCAAAAATCATGTGCATAGCTATCCAGGACACTGCAATGTGTGATGCTAGGATATCTTAGAATCATAGAATATTCTGAGTTGAAAGGCACCCACAAGGACCATGGAAGTCCAATTCCTGTCCCTGTCCAGGATTACAGTAAAAATCATAACATGTGCCTGAGAGCATTGTGTGAACACTTCTTGAACTTTGGCAGGCTAGTTGCCATGATCATTCCTGTGGGAAGCCGTTCCAGTGCCTGGCCACTCTCTGGGTGAAGAACCTTTTCCAAATATCCATCCTAACATCCCCTTTAATGTTGTTCCTTGGATACTGTTACTGGTCACCAGAGAGATCAGTCCCTGCCCCTCCACTTCCCTTCATGAGGAAGCTGTAGAAGGAAGCTCTTAAGTCTCTTCTGCTCTTGTCCATCCTCCTAGAATGTCCATCCTCCTCGGACTCATCCGTCTGCAGCTCAAGCAGGAATAACATATGGCTCTGCCTAGGCCTGTCTTAAGACAAAGTAAGCAGTCACCACATGTCTCTCTGGTCCCCACCTCGGTGCTCCAGCACAACCATTCTTTAGAGGGCTCATCCTTGGGTGAGTTGTCATTCAGGGTCCGTAGCACAGTCATACAAACACAGTAGGAGCAGTGGCTAGAAAGAATTATTCTCTCTGTGGATGTTATTGTCCCAAAAGTAAGATGTGTGTGGTTTTATCATAGTATCCTTCATATTCAATATTTGAGTACCTAGAATAAAATTTTTCAGCAACATTTACTTCTTTTTCTTCATTCAGAGAACTATATGGATTGGGAGAAAGTCAATGGATTTACATTTCTTTCACTTTTGCATCCTTCAGCTTATGCCTAGGTATATAGGTTTATGTGGAAATATACTCCCTAGTTATCACAATATTAGAGCAGCACAGGATCTTCATGCAAATGCTGGAAAAAAACTTCATTAAATATTACACACGAATAACTTTCCCTTCCAAGTGTTACTTAAGCCATATAGCTAATTATATCAATATATGATTCTTTTATAAAATCAAATACCAAGAGCATGACTGGTTTTACAACTTTAACAAATATTATTTTAAACATGCATTTAGGCTTGACTGTGCTCTTTGTCTCTAATATCCATAGACATTAAAACCAGTGATGAATGCATATGAAAATAAAATTCTTTCTGAGTTTGTGTACAGGGCAATGTCAAACAAAAGCAACTCGTGTGTTTAGGCTTCCTTAGGAACACCAGACTGAATCAAAAACAGGCTAATGCAATAAAGAGCACAAATAGCAGTTCTTGTCTGTCTCCCACAGAGTGATCATGCATAGCAGCACACTGGCAGTTTTGGTTCTTGATGGCCATGAGCTACAGTCCAGTGTTCATAAACAAATGAAAAATGTATTAATTCTTCATGTTAGCTTAACTCATTCCTAAATCCCAATATTAAAGAGCACCAAGCAGCACAGTTTTTTTTATTTTTTGCAATGTTTTAAAATTTCTATTGGAATATAAAAACAGAAATGTAAAGGACCGAACGTTCTTGGCAGGCAGCATTCTACAGCACCCCCTCAGACTAGTGATGCACACCCTTGCTTCCAGGCTGATGGAACAGATGTAGGGCAGAAGAACAGCAGCAACAATTGAGAGTGTCCCAAGCATTTCCAGCCAGTGAAAGCACATCAACCCTCTGCATCTATTTGACCACAGCAGCACATGTGTATTCATTCAAACATAGATGATAAATAAGAATTAATCTTTGAGTTCTAGAGCTAAATCCTTTAGTTACTAGAGATACTACATCTTGCAGCAGGAACTACCCTGTTTTCTTTCCTGTTTTGTGATATTACTTGCTCTCAACATACCTAACAGGCAAGAAAATCTTATACTGTCATTAAGTTACTTTTTTGTCTTTGCTCACATAGTTCAGAAGGACATTTTACAGAGGATTTTGTTTTAGAAGCACTTGGCAGTGATCTAACCTGAGGGAAATCAGATGGATTGCTATGGTTCAAGCATAAAAGCCTTCCTCTGCTTTATTGAACCCTAATGTATTCATACTTAGCAGAGTGATGGTTTGTTGTTAGACAATTGCCATTTAATTTGTTAATACCACACAATTATTTTCCTTTTGGTTTTTTTGTTCTGTTTTTTTCACATACTTGCTTCCTAGGGCAGTTGAAAAAGAAGGAAAATGTGGTTATGTTGTTCTCTGTACCATGATTACCACGATTCAGCACAAAGAGGTAAAAAACGTTCAATAAAATACAGTGTTCTGTTATTCATCATTATTGCTGTAGTGATTGTGCTTGTCCTTAGAGAACATTGCACAGCACCATTTTGTATTATGCCGCCTCCTGTTGTTTTCTGTGGGCAAACACATCACTTCACAGCAGATTGCAATTTAGTTGCAAGCTCGCCTGCATAGGTCAGAAAAATGAGACCTTTTAACCACACATGATTAACACAAACATAATTTGTTATATTTGGGGCTACACAAGTGAGTGCAGAGAAGGCACCGATGCCTATTTCTGAAATTCATACATTAAAAATGTTGCAACACACTACAGGGTTATATGCCTTTTGCAGGTTAAGAGGAAATTCTTCAAGTAAGACAAAAATAGTTCCCAAAGTGTGTTTCCTGCTTAAAAACATCACTGACAGCTCTCATCTTAATAGGAGAACTAGTTTAGGCTCAGAGTTTCAGTTTGTATATAAAAAATTTCATTCATAAACAGAATAGGTAAATTTTTAACCCTAACGAAATCTGGAAGACACAGATCTGCTTTCAGCAGGTGTTGATTTGTTCTCTCTGTCTTGAAACTATCTCAAAAAATATAAAGATTTTTAAATATTTTTTTTATTCAGTTTCAATATACTTGTGCAATTTGGCAGTGTAATAAATATATCTAGCTGATCTCAATTAGGATGCACTTTTTAATCCACCAGCCAAAGAGTAAGGACTTGTTTAAGTTTATGTTTGTGTAAAGAACTGACCCTATGGAAGATAATCCTGCTCTGCACTTAGTTTTTGCCATTAAGATGAACAAGGTCTCAGCTCACAGGCTCTGATCTCAAATGAACCTAATATACAGAATGCAGGTGGCAGCAGAACCATACGAAAAAAAAAATCTTTTTCCTCCTTTTTCAGTGACCATTTCTACCATTAGGAAGAAACGCATAACACATCATCTTACTTTATTGTGTATGAAGTCGTTTTGGACACTCCTGTGCCTGTTTTAAATTTAAGTGTAGTTGCATATGATGCAAAAGGGTATTGCATTGCAAAATTATAATTTTATCGTCAACGTTGCATTCTCACAAGTACATGTAGAATCTTCACATTTCCTTTGAAAGTGGAGACAGAGGAAAAGGAGAAGGAAGTTTCTAGTTCTCATGGTAAATTTAGACTTGCCTAGATTCAGAGTTCACAAGGAGCCCAGCCAATGTGAATGAAGAAGCATAGCAGAATTCTGATCAGTTCATACATGTTATTCATGCAATGCATATCTCTGAGCTTACCACATAATGTAAAGATATCTCAAGAGTAATCGTTACTAGTTAAAAAAAAAAGGGAATTAAATGCAATTTTATATTGTCCAGAACCAGACATATATCTTTTGAGCTTTGAGATTTTTCTATTTTTTAAAGGTTCCAATTCTTTCTTTTTCCTCCCAGACTATAATTTCTTCATCCTTAATCAGAGAAGACACCTCTATAGAAAATAAAAGGTTTTTCATTTTTTTCCATAGATTCTTAGCCATAATGAGAGTCTGTTTTATTGATTATTACAAAGTATTCAGTCTTTCTAAATGTAAATTTTCATTTTGACATATACTATACATAAATTACCAGTAAGCTGACTTCAGGAAGAACAATGTCTTAATCAATGGTTGTAAATCTAGGCTATCTTTATAACACTTTAAACTTATTCATGAAATTTCTTTTCTTGGAATTATAGAATAGCCTCCAAGCATTTTCTAAGCACCGATAGTAAATTTTTTGTGCTTTGCAAATCAGTACCTTCTGTGCAATCAACAGTGAGTTTTGCTCTATTATCATTGATTCTTGTTACTCTGTTGATGTCATCAACTTATAGCAGTGTAATATACAATTCTATTGTTAATATATTTTTTGTAGATTGAGTTCTTGAAATTTTATTATGGTTTTGTCCAGTTACTGAAAGGCAGAAAATTTACTTGGGAGGAATTGAATTATTCTGAAGGCTCCATAGCTAAGGTTGATGTTTTCCCAATCTGTCAAAAGAATGATAAAAAAATGGGCTGACAGACATTACTTGATTTCTCCCTAATCATGTACTACAGCAAAAAGATGCTCCAGGGCTTGCATTGCTGTTCCCTGTGTGCACTCCTAGGTAGACTTGAAGTTCAGAGACGTGTTTTCATCCATGCAGGAAGTACAAATTAGACAGCAAAACTATGCACACAATCTGGAATTCAGCTTTTGTAGCACTAGAATATATGACTTGTCCTACAGCAACTAAATCATACACTGGCAAAAGTTTTTAAAAATTCCAGTGTTGGTGTTCTCCCAGCAAGAGTTATGATGGATTCAAAACTCTGGGAGACAGTACTGCTGTCGTATGACTATAATTCACTAAAAGCTGGGCAAATTACAACATTGACTTCTCGTTCCATTCACTAATGATCTGTAATGGCACAGTTTTCTATTGGGTGTCTTGGGTACAATGCAAACAATTCTGTGCATTCAAGCAAACAGGAGAGGTATTGCCTCAAATAAGACATTCTGGATCTCCTTATCTCCCCATATTTTAGAGAATCTTAAAAAAAAGCTTTCCATATAGCAATTTGGAAGTATGGTGGAGAGTTTTTTTCACCCCTCAAATTCAATTAACAGTTCAATAGTGTGTCAAGGATAGTCCCCATTTATTTTGAAAAAATAAAACACTACCAAGGGAATTAGCAAGCTCTGTGAAGTGCTTGCTCCTTCTTTAATTTTTTTTCTTCTGACAGATATAGGGATCCATGGGAGCATCTGCCAGTCATCAGCAACACTTTTCCCAACTGTAGTCCCACAAATTTCAGTGTGACATAGGAAAGGAAAAGTTTCTTATGGTCTGTTTGTATTGTTAGTTTCACAGAAAATCTAGCTCGTTTCTCATAATCTGAGCTGTCTGGCTGGGAGCAAGCCTTGCTGCAGACACTGTTTGCATGCATTAATGGAAAATGGTGATTCAGCTACGAAAGCCCAGTCCTCAGCAGACATTTTTAGTTCAGCACAATGTCACACCAAGACAGATAAATGGCTTTGGTTATAGAGCTGTTCACCATCAAACCATGTTGCAGGACAAAATCACCCTTTTTGGCCTTTCATTGAGCACCAGGATTTCCTGGCTTTGGAAATCCTTTAAGTGGTCTTTGAATAGCCCACCCTGCCTCCAAGATTTTACCTTTAAATACAGTCATACTTCTACAGGCATGTTTTTACATAATGTTTTCAAGAGACTTTGGTCCAACCAGTGTCAGACGGAATAGATTTTCCCTAGATGTC
>WEIV01007270.1:48379-63107 GCA_013390005.1 Calyptomena viridis
TATCTTCTTGTGGGAACTTCTGGTGGGCTGGTGTTAGTGGTAAGGGATAGCTTCTGGAGACAGAACAGCTGCAACACTGAATTGTCTCTGGTTTTCTGGTTCCTCATGGATATGAAAGGAGAAAATATCCTTTTCCCTCCCCCTTGTCCCCTTTTCTAAGATGAAAATGTACCCTAAGCAGCAAAAGTTTGTGCATGGATGAATGCCATGGTGCTTTCAAAAGTTGTCTTATATTCTAGAAACTATAATTTTACATCATGGAGCATTCAAAGAGCATGACCTTTTCTAGTAGAGTTCAACTTCATATATTTTCAAAAGTATATAGCCCCAGAGGTTTTCACGGAATCAATATCCATTGTTGCTTTTGTTTGCAGATGAGCTACACATACACATCCTTTTCCTGTGGCTGCTATGAGTGAATTCTGATGTTATCCCACACCCATCATGGGCTTTGACTCCAGAATGTGGCTGTTCTTCTTTCCATCCAAACACTTTGTCATTTCAGCTATTTCCTCATAGAGATCTTTATCATGTTTAGTAAATCTTTTAAATGTTTATCTTCACCTCTGAAATCTGACTGGAAGGTGAGAGGTACAAGGAGTTAAGCTGTAAAACAGTGAAAGTATAAACTCCATTATTTAATGTATTTGAAAGAACTTGTTAACTTGTTTCTGTTTCAGTCTTGAAGACACTGTAGAATATATTGTCTTCATCTAGCAGATCAGGATAGACAGTGCTGTCAAAACATAATCTTAGAAGAGCTCATTTTCCTTTTTATTCTTTTGAGGTTTAATTAAGTAAATGCAAATATGATTGATATTAGCTTGCTAATTGGCATGCTGTTTTCATTAAGGTGTGAAATGCTCTTATGGAACAAAAACTACGGAATATGTAAAAGATCTGGCTGTCATTCCCAGACAGATTTACAACTACAAGAAGAGCTGGGGAATCTAATAAGAACTGATTCTTCAAGAGTGAGACACTTCAAGAAATTTTTTTGCCTCTAGACCTCATTGCCTACAAAAGTCAAGAATTATTTTCGACTTCTTAAACACCTCTTAAAGGGTAAGGAAAAGTTTGGATACCAGTATGGCAATTATTTTATTATTAGTGTTATTTTTTAATGAGGAATCAGCAAAATTTAGCAGTGGTTCATTCTTGGGGCAAAGTTCTTTATCCAGAACTCATCAGAGGGGAGATAATGCTACAAATTTATACTAAACAATGTTTCATGTGACAGTAGGTTATGACCAGGACCTGTGCTCTCACNAAAAAAAATCTAAAATAGCATTCCTGTCCTATGAGAATTTTGTGCTTGTAAATATTAAGAATTCATGGACTGCTTAGGGATTTGTGGCAAATTTGTAAGCTGGAAGTACTTGACAGTTACCAATTGCATCCAACTTGTTGGGCTTTTTTTCTTTTTCACTAATAATTTCAGAACACAAAAAAAAAATCTTAATTGTTCTTATAAAATTAAGATTTTTCATTATTTTCTCTGTAAATAAACCTGCTAAGCTATTTTTCCTTTTCATATCAACTCATCCTCCAATTTCAACTCTATTTGTATTAGAGAAGTAACTTCAATGAGGCAAGCCTAGCAAGGTCAGAAAATAAAGCAGTTCTACCAAGACCAACAGAGTTATTTCAGCAGACTATGTTTCTGAAAGTAATAAAATAAGAGTCACTTGAAAAAGAAAATAAATCTGGAAACATAAATGCAAATTTGGAAGAAAAGAGAGGAAAGGCTTGCAATAGCATTACTAGTTAGTATATAGCTTGTAGACTTTTTTCTTAGAACAAAGAAGAGACAAAGTTGACAATAATTTGAAGCTATATATGCAAAGACAATATGACTGCATGCAAGACAGCAAAAAGATCTCAAAGCTTGTATTATGAAAAGGAATTAAGAAAGTTGCATTTTATGATTTAAAAGAGACTAATTTTAGAACTATATTAATCATTGCAATATAAAAGAAACTAAACTGAAACAATGACAGTCCCTGGAATGGAAAAAAAAAGAATGCAAATGACAAAAAAAAAGTAGCAGGAATGTAATATAGAAAAAAAAAAATAAAAAAGGCAGCCAATCACATTTCAGCCACTGTATTTCAAGGCTTTTTTCAACATCTGTAATTACCTCTCTTTAAATTTTTGCTAGGTAAATTTAAGCTGCCTGTCAGCATGGAGGTCAAACACCTTTTTATTCTGTTAAGGTGAGATCAAACCTGGATATCTTCCTTCAATTCAAATTAAACTTCAGCTTTGAAAGGTTCTAGTCTGAGAACTTGGGAGAAAAGTAATAAGAAAGGCCAGATAACATAACAAATTAAAGTATTTGTTGGTGTCCTACCTAACAACAGTTCTGTAGTTTTATAAGAAATACCAAATCTTTAATTTACCAAATACCTCACTATACACTTGTATTTAAACCTCGTATATATACAAACTGCAGGTGTCCCAGAACACAGAAATTAAAACCACATGCAAGACTTTGCTGTCTTAGGGCACAAAAGCCCATTTATTTAAAAGTATAATATGTGCTGAAGGTGATGAAAGAATATACAATGGGACAAATGCTGTTTCAGTAGTAATAGATACAAGAGAAAAAACAACTTAGGACTGTGTAAAAATCTGCATAATAATATTGTAAAAGGAACTTCAGAATAAGGTGTATTAGGTCTTCTGTTGCATTACAAGCAGTGCAAGTTTCACAAATGAAACATAGTAACCCAACCATTTAGGAAAGAAGTCTAGAATTAATGGATGCCTTTTGAGGGGGAAAAACATTGCCCTGGTATGGAATTGCCTTGGTGGCTCTGCATTTCTCAACTGTTTCTCTCAATCTCTATGGAAGTGTCTTAGTATTGGGAATACTGTCAACAGCTTCTATTCTCAAAAGCTTAAATCTACTATTTTTACTGTTGTTAATATTCTTGTCTAATTATTTATACTAAAAATTAGTTCAATATGTAAATATAGAAGGGTATATTATTAAAGCCTCCAGGGGTTTTTTGCAATAGGGATTGAGTTTTTCACTCCATAGATGGAAAATTATAAAGTAGTATCTAAGGATGTATTTCAGAAAACTAAATAAATTTTTATAAATTGCCAAAAATTTATCTCCATGATAACTGCTGAGATACTTTTCTGTAATGAACAAGTTTATCTGATTGATGATATGCAGGGATTTATTCAGCTATTCGGGGGATGTTGCGTATTTCTTAGTTTTTATTTTGATCATCAGCATTCGACAATATTTAAAAATTACTTGAAACGAGGTGGAAAGTATATCAGCTCACACAAAGAAACTAAGCTGTTTCCCTTTTCTGTCCTGCTAGACAGGACTGTGTATGGCTGCTGAGTAAGTTCTTAGATTTCTTTAGCAAATATATATGGTTAATTGCATTAAACAAAAGGTGAAAACCTGAGAGAATTCAGGGTAGGCTCAGTAGTCAAACTACAAAAACAATTTAGGTTAAGATTCATTGTGAAATTTCTTGCTCTCTTACAGATACAAAGGTTGTGACCTGGATCTTTGGCATAAGCACAGCCATCATCGGAACACTCTTTTTAAGGCACATTCACACAGCTTTACTTGCCAACAGTAAAAAAGGATGCATGTGCTACTTAAATACAGAACACCACGAACAGTGTTTCCCAAAGAGAGAATTTTTACTGATTTAGAGGTTGCGCTTCAACTAAACATAACTTTAACTTGCTAGCCTTGCCAGTTGAATACATAGAGGAAAAACATTTTAAATCCTTTGTTTTATTTTTCTAGGGTTTCAGAGATTTACAAAATGCTCTGAGCACAACAAGTGTAGGATACAGGGTGTGTTGTACTAGAATAGACCAAGGACTAAATCTTGTGATCAAGGACTAAAAATTGTGACTTTCTCTGAAGCCAGGGGACAATTGGCACCTGCAAGGCTGTCATTTTGTCTCTTTGGTCTCTTACTCAAATGGAGGTGAAAGTAACTCCACAAAAATCTCTGGGAAGTCTGCTGTACAGTTCATGCCCCTTGATCATATGAAGCCCACACAGCAGAGAATACTGCTTCAGGTCTTTACATGACCAAATAAAAGAGGTACAGATCAGCACCATCTCATTCTCCAAGTATTTTAAAATGAAGCAGCACTCAATGTTTTGGACTCTAAAACTGCATTAAGTCCCTCATTCAGTATGCATTGAGAAACTCCAGTTTCCTAGTCCTGATGAAGTTTAGGTTTTGAGACAGCCCCTGAGCTATTTTGTCTAGTCAAGATGACACACACCCCTCAAGCCTGCCACAAACAAGCAGTTCTAAGTGGCTGGGAATTATTACTGTCTTGATGGCAAATTTGTGGCAACAGGATCCCTAATTAGAAAGCTGCAAAGGCAATCCCTTTTGGAAGATTTTTGCTCTTTGAGGTTCCAAAATAGTCTGAATTTTGTGACAGTTCACAGTTGGTAACAGGTCTTGCTGCTCACCCCAATGGTTTTGAAAGACCTTGCTGTTTGTTATTTAAAGGTTCTATGCAAAACCAAGAGTCTCTACTACTGCAAATGTCTATGTTCACAACACAAAACTAATAGTTGTCAATGAGTCATTTAAATTACTATTTCCTGCTTAAACTCTTGGCCATTTTACCATCAGCTAGTGGCTACATTTCACACATATGCTGTTCTGAGATCAGGTAGGCATTGACTGATTTTAATTCACCCACTGTCAGTGCTGAGTGGTGTAAGGGAATTAATTTTCCGAGTTCCAAAATGTTCTGACCCTCATCCTACAGAATACTTTATGTCCTCAGCATAAACCCACAGAAAGATACACTAATATCAATAGTAAGATATATTTCCCTAAATTAAATTTCTGCTCAAGATTTTTCCCTCAAGTGCTCCTTTTCCTTTGTGACCAAGTTAAAAATCCAACATGTAGAAGTCAACACTCTTACTATAAATGTGTGCTGACTTGTTTATACAGTGAAAAATAAAATATACAGCCCAAAGGATATGCCTTTCAGTGTTGCATTTTCTTTTTTGTGTGATGTCCCATAAGGAGCTATTTCAGTTCAATAGACTGTTATATCCAAATATCTCAAAGAGGTGAGCAAATATATTATTACTCACAAGATTCCACTAGACACACCTTAAAAGTGGGAAAACTGAGATACAGAGTTAGAACCTGTCTAGCATTATGTAGTAAGTAAATGCAGAAACAGAAATCATCGCTTTTAGTCCTACAATTGATGCAGAGATGGCCTCTGCTTTTGTTGTAATGGCCTCACAGAATTCAGGTTTTTTTAACTTCTTCTTTTTAGTTGTATCTGAGATTTTTTTAAGATTAAAATTAATGTCAACACCAGTTTTGTAGCTGTTGAACTCGTTTTTCTGGGGAGTACTTCCTGGCGACTTTTCCTGTTTGAGTACTTTTTTCTTTGAAAATTAATGGAGGACAAGCAAATTTCAATTGTTGCATTACTGACAATGTTTACAACATGACTTTGGTAAGAGAAAAGGATTTCAAAGACCTTGAGGAGTGGCATGAAGATGAGAAAGAGAGAAAGGCAGGGCAATTTGTCCCATTGACAAGACACTTGGAAAATGATACAAGCAGAATCAAAGGAGGGTTTTTCTTTCTCTGTGAGCAGGACAGAAGAAAACCAATTTGTTCCTTGAGAGTGAAGAGCTGTAAAGATGGCATACAAAAGAACATCTGCTCTTAGAAGGCACTTGACAAAATAACCTTGCACTTGTGTGAAGAACACCTCTGTAGCCAGCAGGCTGCACATATCTCAGCATGGAGAAGACATTGGAATTTCACAGGATGATTGAAGTCAGAAAATGCCTCTAGAGATCACCTTGTCTACCCTCCTTGCTCAAGCAGAGCCGCTTAAAGCCAGTTGCCCAGTTCCATTTTTGAATATTCAATTAACAAAAATAATGATACATGAGGTCCCATAATCCGGTCTCCTGTTCTAATAACAGCAGTTTAGTGACAGGCAGACAAAATTCCTAAACAGCAATAATCCTATGTACCTGCATGCAAGCAGCCACTAAAAAAAACATTCAAAAGAGTTGCATTGAGCCAGCAGAATTACTTCTGCATGTCTAGATCATTTGTGCTCCAAAATCTCTTGGTTTAATTTTTTTATTCCTTTATAGCAGAGCAATTTTCCAACATCAGGAAATGCAGTTTTCATATCTGTGGCCACAGGTGATAAGAAGTGAGTTTAGAGATGCATTTGGTAATAATATTTGAGCTGATGTATGCATCATTATATGTTTCATTTATGTTTTATATAATTTGGTGATATTTGAGAGGTATCCTTAATTCCCAGCAGGACAAAGCCAACAAGAAGTTAAGTAGCAATTTCCGCCAAATCTCAGTTTTCTCATGGCCTATTAGTCTCAGTTGCACCACCAACCAGTAACTGACTGTCACTGATTGTGAAGCTTGTCTGTACACTGAAGGAATTTAAAGTATTTTGTTTCTGATGGCAAACTAAGATATGATTAGATTATTTGTTGTACTTTAACTGCTTACGTTTAAACTTTTCTTTCAAGGCAAAACACACAAATTAAAAAAAATAATTAAAATTGAAATTCAAAAAAGGCCATGACCTAAATATTGGGGGTTTTTAATTTTTTTTTTTTATGTTTTATATATATTTATATGTGTATGCGTGTATATACGCAGAGGGGCTGCCTGTGTGTGTGTGTGCACGTGGCGGGGGTTTGTTCAGTCCCTCTTTGGCTGTGTCTGCTGCTGGCAAAGATATGCACAAACACACTCTTCTGGCGCTGAATCAATCCGTCATCATCATAATAATCCCTTTATTGTGATACAGCATTATTTTTTATACTATAAAATGGTTTACAATTTCCAAATGTTTATTCCTGTTAGATATCTATAACTCCAGCCATAGGCTTTCCTAAGGTCAGTCTCAAACCAATCATCTGAGAGTTAAAGTGTTCACAAGGTGTCCTCGTGCCCTCTGCTCCAGTCACAGCTGTGGTCACTCGGTGTTCACACGTGTTTCCCAAACATGGTGTGTATCCATTGTCCTGTTCTGGTGAAGGCCTGTGTCCAAACATGGATTTCCTTTTCCTGCATCTCTGTTAGTTATAAGAGTGCCAATACCTAGACGTGTTTTGGTTTCAGTGTCCTATCCTAAACTGACACATTTCTCTCACAGCCTGCCTTGCTTAAGCACGTTGTTAATTCACCTAATTGTGTATCCTTACATCTAAACAGTAAAAATTATTTATTAGGTTAAATCACTGCAATTATGATATATTTGCTCTTATTTCAGTTTTTGCTGAACATCGAAAAGTATAATTTTTCAATATAAAAAATGTAAGCAAATAATGTAAACCATATGAACAATGTAAAAAAGTACTGTATGAGTATTTTTGTTATATCCATTTGTCATGGTTTAACACCAGCCAACATCTCAGCACCACAAAGCTGCTCATTGTCCCTACATTGGGATGGGGAGAGAATCAGAAGTGAGAAAACTCATGGGTGGGGATAAAATTAACAGTTTAACAGTAAAGCAAGAGCTGTGCATGCAAGTAAACAAAACCAAGGAATTCATTCACCACTTCCCATGGGCAGTCAGATGCCCAGCTATCTTGAGGAGAGCCAGGCCCCACCACGTGTAATGGTGACTTTGGAAGACAAACATCATAACTCCAAATACCCCCTTCTTCCTTCTCACACACACTTTATATACTGAGCATGACATCAACTGATCTGAAATATACCTTTAGTCAGTCAGATTCAGCAGTCTCAGCTGTGGCCCCTTAACTTCTTGTGCATCCCCAGTCTCCTCACTGGTGTGATGGGGTAAAAAGCAGAAAGGCCTTGGTTCTGTGAGTATTGCTCGGCTATAACGTAAACATCCTTGAATTATCAACACTGTGTCCAGCACAGATCCAAAACACAGCATCACACAAGCTACCATGAAGAAAATTAACTCTATTGCAGTGTAAAGCATAACACTATTTCAACTGAGCAAACAGCTTCTATGAGCCTTGAGCTTTCTGGATCTCAATCAAGATGTTTTGTGAAATTTTGATTCTTTATTTACAACTTATAAAATTCCATCACTTGTCTGCAAAATAAAAATATTTTCTTCAACAAAACCATTTTCTTCTGCTTTCTTCTGGCAAATCACCTACTGAGACATGATTTAAACTTTGAGTGAATAGGTCTTATTGTAGTAAGTAACCTTTACTAATTTATAGGGGTGTATCTGAAGATAATCAAGATTTAGAAAGCAGAACTGATTGGAAAAGAAAAAAGTCATTCACGTGGCTAGTAGCATATTATAAAAAAATCCTTCCCATATTCTGATATTCCACTGTCCCATGGTCTCACTGAAGCTAAGTAAAGCTACAGAATAGTATCTGTTTGTAACTCCTTGTATTAGTACTCCGTGAGAAACCACGCATAGGGTATTTCATTTTTTTCCTGTTGTTTCCTTCATCTGTTGATTGCTCAGTTGTACTATGTCCAAGACATATTCATGTGAGTCTTACAAAGCCTTTTGAAGAGTGTATGGAACAGGAGAACACCGGCCTTAGCTTTTGTGTCTCATTTTCTGGCTTTGTTGAAAGGTCAGTTCAATAACTCAGGTAACTTGTTGGAACTAGGTCATCACAGGGACTCATTACATCTTCAATGGAAAACATTTCCTGAGATGTACTGCAAAGTGAGATGTTATGCTGGGGGGAAAACATAGTCCTTGAAATAGCATTTTGATGTGACTTACAATGATATTGAAGTGCACTTAGTTGTTGTATGTGATATGTCTAAGTCAATTCATATGGACTACTCATCTTTTGCAGTTCTTTCAACTGTAGTAAGTTTACATCCAGTACATACTTTTACAAATACATACAGCAGCAATTATATGTTCATGAAAAGGATTTAATGTCTTTATTTGACTGAAGGGTCATGTGGGCTTTAAATCAGAGGCTGGATTACTACTTACTCTGATGTACAAGAAAATAACAAGACAGACACTTGTAGCAAATTATAGCCATCACTTATCTTTGTTTTTAAATTCTAGATTCAAAGTCACTGAAGCCTGTGTTTAGACTGTAGTCTAGTTCTTTCAGAAAATTTGATATTGGAAATTATTTGCAAGATGGATCATGACACTTCATCTACCAGCAGTTGCTACTATTATTTACATTTTCCCCAGCCTTGTTCACATTCTCATAAACAAAGGAAATGAAGTAGGTCTATTTTTGGACAAAGATCTATAAGACTGAAATGAGAAAAATTTTTAAAAATGTGCTCAGCAGTTTTATATTAGACTGAGTTTATAATTCAATTTGATTTGAGTAATTAATCCACTGAAATGATGAGTCAGAGAAATTACAAGTCAGTGAGGAAACCCAGATTAATTTTCTTATGATAATGACTCTCTTAATTCTATTACCATTTTTGTCCCCTCTGCTCTCTTCTGTGATGAGAGATACAAATAAATGTATAATATATGTTAAGTGATAAAACAAAGATCTGGATTTTATTCTAAACATTCCCCAACCTTCTTAAATTTGACAGGACAAAGTGTTTGAAATGCAGAATTAACAAAATATAGAATGTGCCTATGACTTTTTTCATCAGGGGAGGGAGGGAGGAGAAGTGGGGAACTCTCATGCTTTTATTGTAAAATTGTCTTAACTCCAGAAACCAGCCCACTATTTAGTTTCAAAAGTATTGGCTTTTATTTTTACAACACACTTCAACAAGCCCTCAGTTCTCACAAGAAACTTCAGTATGGGGTAGAATATAGTAGCCAGTCTTTGCCCATCGAAACAAAGAAGGAGAGAAATAAAGGCAGAAAACAGAGAAAGAGAAAAAAGATCACCAGTCCTTAGATCCCATGTTGGTCCTGCCACACGGATGGTCCAGATCTGGAGTAGCAAGACAAAGAAAAAGAGAGGAGGATCCCAATACACTTAATTTTATATTTAATCTGGTGCAAGCCTCTTATGTAAACTAGATTTTTCATTCAATTTTTTCCCACATGTACAGTCAACCTTTTTGAGCCTTCCAGAAAGTGAGTCAAGGGGGAAGATGACTGAAGATGAGTCTCAAGGTGAAAAAGGAAATTGGCTTAGGCCAGTGCTGCCCCATCTCTGCAGGAGTCTCTCCTCCCATCACAACTTTCCTGTCACAATAGTCAGAATATTTGAGACAAAACGTGTATGCTTGTTCCACCACAGAGCAGGAAGAAGGAGGGAGTAGAAGGAAGGTATGTTAAGTTTTAGTTTTTAATCCTTCATTATCTTACTGTGATTTGACTGTCAATAAATTAAACTAATTTCTCCAAATTTAGCCTGTTTTCTCCATGACATTGACTGGTGAGTGATCTTTCCTTACCCTTATCTCAACATATAAGCCCTTTGTTATATCTTCTCTCCCCTGTCCTCTTGTAGGAGGGAGTGATAGAACAGCAGTGATAGGGAACTGGCACCTAGCCAGGGTCAACCCATCACAATGTGGATTATTGAAAAGAAAATCTTGTTATTCTCTGTGTGAGTTACTTGATGAACAGTATTAATCATCTGGACATATATTAGTAACTACTGCAAAAAGGGGTTGTATATAATTTTAATTCTAATCTGTATTCTACTCACAATAGTTCAAACTTCTTCAGCTTTATTTTCTGTACTTGAAGAAGGCTTTTTATTAACACATATTTTAGTAATTTTTCATCTAAGAATATTAAAAACACCTAAACCTATTGTATGGGAAGACTGGGAAGAAGCAATACTTATCTGAACCCTTTTAACAGTGACATTTTGGGATAGAGAACTCTCAACAAATCAATTCTATATGGTTTAGCCAACTTGACATATAACTTAATTGGAAACTATATTTTGTACTTGGTGAATATATATTTTCATACACGCAGGAGCCTCTGTCTGAATATAACAGAACACTTATTTGCTCTGAGGATGATGGACTGGCACCATTTGCCATAAGAGGCTGTGGAATCTCCTTCCTTGGATATATTCAAAAGCTGTCTGGACACAGTCCTGGGCAATCTGCTTAGAGGGAAACTGCTTGAGCAGGGAGTTTGGAGCAACCTCAGCCATTCTGTGATTCTGTTATTCTACATACATCTACTGCTCTGTATTCTCTACAGGGTAATGTACCACACTCTATGCAGTTTATGGCACGATACTTTCACATACCAGTTCTTTATCTAGGGAGTAGGGAACATGAGTGCACACACAGTCTTAGAAACGAGAATGCTGGTCAGATATTTTAACAATGAACACCTTTCTCACTGGGCAGCAAGTGGCTCTTCTTGGTTGTTGTCCTTTGGCTCTAGTGTTGGCCGGATTAATAAGGCTGCTTCCTTCTTACCTTGTACTCCATCAAAAGAGCCAAAGATTAAAGCACTGTTACAGTATGTGATTTCTGAGCAGACGATGACAGGAATTTAATCCAGGTCATTCATTTTAGGAATAATTCTCTAGGCAAAACAGTTACTTGATATTACAAGGAAGTCCTCAAAGCCAGTGAAGGGCTAAGCCGTTTTGAACACACCTGTGTCAAGATTGCTAAGCCTATGCTTCACAGATCTAGAAATGGATTATATTGATACCTTGCCTATCGTTTGTTGTTTCTTGTACTTCCTGTGCATTGGTGTTCTATATTGAATGAATGGCCAATCCCTGTGAAAATAATGGATTTGTCTCTGGTTTGCTCTCTGGAACAGATGCATACATAAAATCTATTCCTTCACTTTTGAAATGAACATACCTTAAGTTGAAGAACAGTCTATTATGTTGAAATAAAACAAACAAAACTTTTTTTAACATAAAGAATGTTCTTCTGAAGAAATTTCAAAAGTTGAAACAGTGTAGAAACAAACCCATAAAACACTACTGTAAGTTTATACATTCATACTTCAGGGAAGATTTATTTATCAATTCGATAATCCTATCATGGAAGCAGCATAGCCCATAAGCAACAAACTGTTGGCTTTAGAATATGATTCATTCAGCCAATACCAATGAGGACTCTTGCTATACAATTTTGCAGTCTGTGCTCATCTACTTTTAAAGCTAAACTTTGACTATAATCTTGTAATATATAATTTGGGAATAATGGAACATGAGTTAAAATAACTCAGCAAAATATGTGCCAGTGGGAGTCTAAGTTAGGCCAGAAAAAGTATTTATTTGTGTGAAACAGCATAAAAGAGGTTTATATAAGCCTGTAGTAGATATCTAAAATGGAATAAAGGAAAAAAAGAAATCCTAAATTGCTTGTCAGCTCTCACAATGCATGGTTGAACAAATGTATTTCTAAGGCTGTAAATCTCTTTGGCTAGTATTTGACAGGTTTGTGAAGGTTAGTTAAAGACTAAGTCCATCTGAAAGCAAGGAGTTAAGTCAAAACATTGGCTTTCTTGCAGTTTAGTCTTCTTTCAGCTAACACCAGCTCAAACAACCAGGTCAGGCAGTAAAAAGAAATTCTCTGACATGCAGATGCTGATGTAATCATAATCCAGCAGAAATAACAAATCCATCTTAAACTGTAGCTACAGTTATTTAGAAGATCTAGCAAACGTATCATAAAACATATATATATGAGAACTAATTTCAACCATGTTTCTGACACCCAAAATTGTTTCTGTGCAAGATAGTATTTTGAGGTACAGCCTGATGAAACGTGGAACTGGGAAAAGCTGTTACATTAGCTATAGATAATTGTACAGACACCTCAGTGATATTAAAGCGAGGAAGAAATACATGGGCCTTGCAAAATTTTTTCTTTTACAGATCCATAATCTCAACTTGCTGCTCTTTAAGGACAGTGATGCTAGACTTTAAGATCAGCTGTTTTTACATGGCTTTGTATTATCCATTTTAAGTGAAGCTTGCAAACATGGTCTCTGACTTGTATTGAAACGACCTTAAGAGAAAGGCACAAGCAGTTGCATGCTTTCAATTGATTAAATGTGAAATACCTATTTCTGCTGTTGTTTATTTCTTTGAAAGACAATATTTTTCCCTCATTAATCTTTCATTAAAATGATAATCCTTCATTAAAAGGGCAGTGCCCTTAATTCAGTTGAAAAAAAATGGCTTTTGACAAAAAAGTTTTCTTAGCCGGTTAGTCAGAATGTTCTAAGTAGATACACTCCACAGCTTGACTATTACGGATCTTCTAATGTTGCTAATGTTGATTGTTAGCATCAGAGGAAATCAGTAGATCAGTGAAATTAAAAAAGTTCTGACCAGCTTCATGGAGACACCAAAATATCTGATTAACTCTTGCCATGGTAAAACTAATTCATACTCTAGAATATTCTCCAATTACTGCTGCTAATTATGTACAAAAAAATCTACTCTATTCCATAAATCCAGTTTTTCAAGTATATTTTGTACATTTTATATAACTTTTAATTTTGGTGCATGCCTATGAACCTTGCATTGTGATCTGAAATCAGTCCCTATGATTGATACATCAAAACTCTAGAAAATATTGCAAGTCTCTTCCGAATAACTGTAGGTGGAAGGATAATACAGGGCACAGATGTTCTGGATATTTCCTGTTTCTGCTGACTTATTTTTCTGTGATTTTTTTTCCAGTTTTTCATTCCCATTCTGTCCTCATTATGTGAAGTCTTTGTTTTTCCCAGTAACTAGAACGACAGACTCTGCAACCTGTCTGGAGATTTGTGACTGCGTGTTTCTGTCTCTTCCCACTTACTCAGCACAGCAAGTTTCTAGCTTCTTTGATAAGGGGATAAACAATTTAGTCCCTGTGCATACCTCTCATAACTGCACTTTTCCTTCTTAGTCATCTTTCGTGAAGCCCTAAGAGGTAGCCCAAGAAACTTCAAACACACACTGAATAAACACAGTACTAGATGTTCTTTGCAAAAAAAGAAAAAATATTACAGAGCTTCAGTTTGCTTTCCTTCTGCTTGCAAGCAACTCCTTTTTAATTCTATTTTTCTCTCTTTTCACTGAAAGTATATGCCCAGAAAGGATTTTGGTGGATGGTTTCTGTGAGACCAAAGACGAAGTAGCTGTTGAAAAGATTAGATCTGCAAATAAAAGCATTGAAAACTCAGTTGTCTCCATAACTTCTTTATATAAGAAAAGGCCATGTTGATATTTATGCTTTCATCTGTACCCTACTTCTATGTGTATATGATGAATACTTAATAAATTAGTACATTTTGCTATTTAAATTACAAAGGTCCATAGCATTTAAAGTTAATCACCAACAAGAGTTTTCTGAAAGCCAGCTCACTTCTGCTGCACTAAATATTCACAATTCATTCTAAATGTGGTTTTGGTGTACGCAACCAGACACTGGTGGGAAGGTTGAAAAGGATATTGAATCAAACCAAATTAGTACAGCTTCCTGAAATTGCCTACTCTTAGTATGGTTTATATTACTCAACAAGGCATTGTTGGATCTTTAAATATTCCTCCAAACTCTATTAAGGTGGCTGCTTATATGAAATCTTTCACAATTGACAAATTCTCATTTCTATTAACTTTCTTTAGATTTCAATAAAAGTGCAGAGCTTTGAGATTAAAGAAATACGTCTGTAGATCAGATCAGATCAGGTCCTTTTGTCTGAGTTGCTACTGCAGATTTTTGCTTTGAAATGAAGCAGAGTCCCCCAGATGCTTAGCAATTTATTAGTAACTTCTTTGGGACATGGAAAGCATAGAACACCCCCT
>WEIV01007270.1:63141-80788 GCA_013390005.1 Calyptomena viridis
CAAAAAAAGAAACCCAGAAAAAACACACACAAAAAAACAAACAACAAACACCACCACAAAAAACCCAAACCAACAAACAAAAAACCAAATACCTTGCGATCAGCATAAAAATTGAACAGTAAAAATAAACCAACAAGGATTTTGGGTAGGCTGTAACCTTCATTCTGGAACACATAATTCTCCTGTAACTGTTGTCATTGATGAGTGAGAGAGAGAAGGCATATCACAAAACCCATGACAGTACCACCATCATTGCATTACCTGAGAATTGTGGCTGACAGTAGAAAAATAGCAGCGAATCACACCAAACATGCTGGCCTAGCACCCCTTTGACAGGTAAGATGTAGAAATATAGCCAGTGCTGAAAGTACCTGCTTGCAGCTATTGACAGATCACCATAGAAACGACACCATTAAAAACCAAAACAAAATAAAACAAACCCCAGTAAACCAGTAGTAGTTCAAACTAACTTAAGAGGATTTTTTTCCCCTTTTTTTTAGAGAAATATAAACATCAAATTTTTGTGCAAACAGGTAGTGTTAGGTCTCAATGTATATTTTCTTACCCGTGTTTAAGAAAACTGGTCGCAAACAGAGAAATGGGATTTCCTAGTGCTATTCTGTATTTCCCACATTAGATGTACACCATGTTCATTGGTAGCTGTCTCTACAGTTTGATTTGACTCTCAGCATCATCAGTTGCTGTTCTCAGTATTTTTGCTGCAACAGAATAGTTCGAATTCATTGTTTTTATCTGGAATACATGGACCGACATTCGATTTTTGGTAAATGCTAGCAATCATTATTGTTATTAACTGAACTTTTAGGAATTATACTATACTAGAGGCATGAGAAGTATCTTTTATTTTTAATTACTTCAAAAATTCAGAAGTGTTTTATCATTGTCATCAAAACTGAGGGATTATTCCTTATAACAAAGACTTCTCTAACCTCTCATTTCTCTTTTCTGAACAAAGAGCTGCCCAAGATTAATGCATTAGCAATGTCTAGCACTGATAGGAGTGATAATATTGCAATCATGAATAATCCATGATTATTCAACTGATGAAATATTGTTGGTTGAAAGTGAAGGAAAAGCAAGTTAAACCTGGACAGGCTGTATTTCATAGAAGCTCTGTACCCAGCCAAAAGCTGAAACTTGGGTGCAGAAATAGTTTAATAGCTGTAATGTTCTGCAACAATGGAATTCTTCAGGAGTGGACAGATCTTTCCAAGAACTCACACAAGAGTGTGGAATGAACTCATGTAAGAATGAATAATGACGGAAAATAGACTAGAAAATACATTACTCTATCTTTCATGCTGTTGTTATTAATATCCACAGTCAGTTAAAATCAATTAAAAATGCTGATAATTATTGAACATTTTTAATAGATTATTCAGTGTTGAATATTCTTCCCCAGGCTATATTAAATTTGTGATGTAATTTATGAGTTTATGATGAGAAGAATGTTACCACGAGATTAAAGATACAGGCTCACATAGAAGGTGAAAATTGTTGTTGTATAGGTAAAATATCTTTTATGCTTTTCTACTATGTATCATGTGTTTTTTCTAATGGACTCATTTGGGAATTATTTTTGTAGCTTAATGGCAGTTCCAAACAAAGGTCATCTCCCATTACATGAATCTCTTTCCTGGGAAACATTGTTCTCTGTCTATTGCAAGTGCACACAGTCAGAGTGAGACAAAATGTGGTTGCTGTTTCTCCTCCCTCTCCACCCTCTTTGCTGAACTTCTCTGCCTCACCTCAACAGCTCAACAAAGGAGAGGTATTTGGCGGGGGTGTAAGGACAGCGTTTAGAGAAACGAGATTTATGGGCTATTTTACTCTTCTGGTTTGTTTGACTGTTCCAAAATATGCTTTTAAATACAGTAAACTCATCAAAATCATTTATATTCTATATGGTTCAAGTGGTATCTCACAACTGCAAACATGCATTATTCATTGCTTGTAAAGTTTACACAAAAAAAAAAAAGCAAAGTAGAACACAGTACAGCATAGTCTATGGAACACTGACGTATTTCAAGGGTGTTAAAGGGTCAGTCAGTCTGGTGCAATTCACATTTTTGATAGAATTAATGAATTATTTTTAAGCTATATTATCTGATAATTTTTTTCCTTTAAATAAACTATTATTCTGAAAAATGCACTAGGATATCTGTTCTATGTGATAAAAGATATCTTTTTAGCATCAGAATAATTTATGTTTTGGCAATTAAAATCTAGTGTGTCCTTTACAAATATGAAAGAAATCTGAAAGTAGGAGAGAAATGGGGACATTTTAAAAAGATAGTAATTGTCTCTGTAACTTAGTCAATGATATCTCAGTGGAACTAACGTGTGTTACATACTTCTGATAATTATAATTTATTGATTAAGGCAACTTCTGCAAAGTCAAAAAAAAATACAAGGGAGCCAAATAACCCTATATTGTGGTATCTTAGATTTTCATTGCTAAAAGAATAAATCACAATTTTAATTTTTACCAAAAGGAAAGATTTTTGCAACAAACCTGACCTATGATATTGCTATGTAATATTTTGTGTTCAATTTTCATTCCCTTAAGAACACTTTCAAGCGTATATTTAACTAAAATATATTTCATGTTGTTGCATTTGTCAGTTACAATGTAATTGGTATGCATGAGATAATTATATTTCTTGTCACAATGTGCGTTGTGCATGTCCCCTAAGATTTTTAGAAATAAACCCTTCAATTAAAATTGGCAGATTTCCAAAATAAATTTTTCAATTTATGTCTAGTTTAAAAGGCAGAGGTTTCTATTTATTCACCATTTTGATACGGAAATGAGTACAGAATTCACACAATCTTCTTGCATTAGCAACAGAAGAATATTGGAAGTGTCCAAATTTTTTCATGGATCATAGAACTCTCTAAAATCTTTTTCTCTTTTGCACTGCACTAAGAATACCAGTGCAGATAGAAGAGAATAAATTAACTTTTAAAGTCATTTATCATTTTTTCCACCCATATAAAGTTGTGCAAGCATTGCTACTTTTCAGGCAATAAATAACTGAAAGTTTTGCCATACTTCATGCTAAATTGATACTGAACATTCAGGCATATTTAGGTAGTTTCCATTAGTTCTGTTGACACTATGGGACTGTAAAGTAAGACACACACTTCTTTTGAGTCATTTTGTTTTATTAAAACAAGTCTGTTAACTGACAGATGTGAAAGTTGCAGCTATCTCTGACAGCATATTGCATTTTGGAGCTCTGGTCTCATTGAGGCAGTTATGCTGGAAAATAGTATGAGTGTTTAGTGGCAATAATGACACTGGGGCTGATGGGTGATTGCAGCACATGCACCATTTCTTTCTATGCCTGACAGTCTGTGTTAAATAACAGGATCATTACTTTACACTTCAATTGCTAAGTGAAAAATACTTTTCTAATTGGCACATAAGCACTAAGCCCATGATACTCTCCTATCAAGGAGCTAGGAGTAGGCAGTGGGACTGATTTTTTTTCTGCTTTTGTATAAATTATGTTGAAAGGCAAAAGGTATTTGTAGAACATCACTCATGTATTAACTATGAGAGTCTGACTGTGACAAATGATTCACTGCATACACCATCAACTGTGGGTAAGTGTGTGAGCTCTGAGCTCTTCAAACACCAATTTTTCAATTTTTAAGTGTTAGGTTTCAAGCAAAATGCAAGAAAGCCTTGTTCCTTTGACAAGCCAAGTGCTTTACACCATAACAAGACTCATCATTTCAGAAGGAGTTTTGTAATACTTCTGCCAAATCTTAAACACAATGTTATGAATTGCCCTATCTTCTAAATATCACATCACTGAAATAAACAACCAAATACAAACAGTAAGAAGCTTAGCCAAACTGCTGCAAAATTTAAAAATTCCAAATCAAACCTTAACTTGCACATTGGTGTGACCTGATGTATTTCCTAAGATATGGCAGAAAAAAATATTTGACATGGAAAACATTACAGAGTAGAATGGCACAATGCCCGAAACATTTAAAGGGAAATGTCTTCTTTGTTCTCATCTCCTAAGGCTCTGGCACTCTCTAGCATGTGGCAGTATGTGGATATATTCAACATTGCTCTTTGTTCCTGCGTTAATCTTCCCACTACTGTATTTTGTTCCATAATAACAGTCTGGAATATTTTGCACATGAACGACAATAAGAAGAAAATGGAATATATTATTTGACTACTGCAATGATAGGAATATACATTGATGGGATGATTTAGTGCTATAAGGGAGGATTCTGAGGTTGCTGTTACAAGAGGTGACATGGTAAGGTGAAGTGTATCCACAGTGTATCCTTACTCATGGAGCAGAATAACCATGGACATTAGAGTAATTGCTTCCTTACAAATATAGTAGGATATAATTTTATAGTTCTTGAGAATCACGTCTACCTGTAGCTGCACTGGCAGCTGTATTCTAGAAGACTTTAAGATCAGAGTATATTGGTCCTAGGATGTTAAATTGATAAAAACAATAACTTTTATCTGCAGTTGGTCTAAACTTGCCACATAGCAATGTACACATTTTATGAAATTTTATTTTCTTTTGCACACTTCTCTACATAAATTAGTCTAAATTAAGTAGTTTGAGAATTCTTTGTTGATAATTTCTAGTGCAATATTTATAAATACAATGTTATAGACCCAAATATTTTAGAGGGATCAGTATGCTTCTAGAATAATGTTGTAGAATTACCTTGTTAATGTGGTATCTTGTGATTAATTATCTGAAATCATTCTGAAAGAACTGACCGAAATTCAGGAAATTAAATTCAGGCTACTACATTTAAATAAGAGTACTTAATAATGCACATTCATAATGGGTCCCAACAGGATCCTTAGCGGTTTTTAAGAAAATACTGCAAGTTGTATATTGTCATTCTGCTAAGAAGGCAATCCCGATTGCATTTATATATAACCCATAAGAGGTGTGAAACAAACTCTTTGTGTTGCTGACAAGGCTTTAGCTGTGTTGGAAAAGAACATATATAAAAATGCATCAGGGAATTTGAGATTGCTTTGACGAGTCTGACAAATTTTCAGAAGTCTGACAAATTCAAAACAAGTTAAACACTTTATTAAAGACATTTGATTAACAATAGATTTTGTGCTCTTAGTTCTTTTATGTTATCAATACTTATCTCTACCTACATAAAAGTGTTAGTTCTTAACACCTGTACCCCATATGAGCTGCAAGTATACAGCACCAGGGTGCTGATGCTGCATATTTAGCAGTAATAGACCATTAATCTGGGGGCTTCTGGGTCTCCAGGCTTATTTCCAGCATCTGATATTTTTATTGTTCTGTGTAATTTTGCAAAAATCACTGCTTGTGTCACTGCATACACATTTTCAAATGTCTGTTATGTGCAACAGCACAGGTTTCTGTTTGATAAGTTATTGGTCAAATTGCTCACACTCTTCAGCAAAATGCCCACACTTTGTACTTAGTGCTCATCTATGCCAGCACAATGTTACAAAATAATTAGAAATTTGTTTTATTTACATTATTTTAGTACACATACAGTTTGAGATAAGCTAGTATTAATTATATCCTAATTATTTTTTTTATCTATTTATAAGCACCACAAGTCTTTGATTTGATTACAGCCAAAATCCCTGTCTGTTTTTGGGCATGACATTTAAAGAGAGATGTGGGTTTAGTAGAGAAAATCCAGAAAAGAACAGTGGAAATGACGGGAGGTTTAGGAAACTTGGCTTATGAGGAAACTTGGACAAACCCAGGATCTAGGTTTTTACCTTTGTAGAACCTCTCTGAATGTTATAAGCATGAACAGGGCACTTGCTAGCACTGCATGCACTTGCTAGCCCAGCACTGCAGCACTTTGGAGCCGTAGGTATTGCTGCAGAAAGCATCCAGCACCTGGGCAGCAGCCCTCCGAGGGGGCTCACAGGATTTGTAGCAGACATCAAGATTATAGGCTAAAGTCTATCCATTACAGAAACACACAGATGTCTTTGTGACAGCTTGGCCAGAGGATGAAATTATGTAAGTTAGGAGAATGCTGGAAGATCCTGAAATCCCAGCTGTTTTGAGATTTCCTTTGTGGTTGGACTGATATCACTATAACCATGTGCTTGAACTCTCATTTCTAAAGTGAAGTTGAATTAGGCATTGAAAACCAGAAGTTGAAAATAGACCTTTTGTGAAGAAAATAATTTTCAATAAATGAGTAATTGAACTCTTGTGCATTTGCACAGTAGATCTCAGTGTGAATATTGTTGACTATTCTCTTGCTTGGAGGGGTACGTATGTGTCAAAAGAAGCTTAGCAGAAAAAAGGCCATGTAGTAGATACTAAAAAGGACTTTGAAAGCTTATGACTATATATTTCATATTTTCTCATGTATAAAAAACAACTATTCTCATCTTGTTAATATTACCTTGACCATAAATAACTTACTCTGTTCTTTCTTGGTATGATACAGTATTTACAAACCTCTGCTTTGTTCTGTGTATGCACTCATGAATACAGACATCTATTGTGATGGTTTTTTGTTTAAATAACCACAAGCTAAATAAGCATCCAAATTTGCAATTTTTCTAGCAATTAGAAACATATGTTAAGTGTCTGGGCTGGGGAACCTCCATCAGTGAAGTGTATGATCCTGGATTTTCAAGCTGTCTGTAAGAATAGGGTAAGAAAACTCTTTCCAGCATAAAAATCAATATAATTGTTCATGATGAGAAAGTGTTTCCATGTCTGTCTTCTTACAATTCAATATTTATAGTCTACAGACTTCAGTGAGACTTCCATGCACTTACATGAGGGTAAAACTTGATTTATAATCTTTAAGCTATGATTTAAATTAGTTTTGGAGACAACTATACCATTCTTTCCCCTGTAGGAAATGGATGTTTTTTAAAGAAGACAATTTGAGAATGTTGGCTTTCTGTAAATTACCTGGACATCTATTTCTTTTTGGAAAACTCAAAACCATTTTTTTACATACCACTAAAACACACAAACCTTCTCCTTTTAGTAATATGTCCTGTCTCAAGGATTGGGATAGCACAGATTGAGTTGACAGATCATAGTCTTGCATAGATTTAATATTATTTTTCAAGAGACTGAAATTTTAAAAAATGGAGTTTACAGTATATCCTGACATAGGATAAGCACATTAGATGAGAAAGGCTAGACCTTGGCCCATAACCTTTATGTCTATTATATACTACTTACAGATCTTTGTTGGGTGCATATGAATGCATCACTGCCAGCAGTTGTTGGACTGACCTGTACTCTACTTCTACCAAAGCAATATGAAGCATTGAGAATTTATTCAGTTTTAATCATAGAATCATTTGGTTTGGAAGGAACCTTGAAGATCATCTGGATCTGACATCCCTGCCATGAGTGGGGACACCTTCCACTAGAGCGGGTTGCTCAAAGCTCCATCCAACCTGATCTTGGGCACTTTTGCACAGTCTGTAATACTAACCCAAAGTTTTTAGCTCATAAATCATTAGAGTAGATGGAAATGTGACTGTCCCAGTAAGGAAACCTGTGTAACTAATACATATATTCTGACCTTGCTTCCCAAGAGAGGTTTTAAAAGCCTTTGCAATGTAAGGAAATGTAAAAAAATATGTCATCTACTAGGAATATAAATATTTTTCCTTCTTCCTCAATTTTTCCTTTCTTTTCTCTCTCCTAGAAAATCTAACTCAGAGGTGGAATGCTGTTATTGCTTGAATAGCAATTATACTACACTCATTTTTAATGGGAACTGCTCCACAAATATTGTTGCTTTAGCTATTGCGTATTTCCTTCTCTGTCAGTTATCTGTTGTTGATTGTCCCCTTTTATTGGTCAATGGATTTCATCTCAGCAGTATTACAACTCTTTCTGAAGTTCCTCATCAAATGAGCAGATGGAATTTTTTTTATTTGTTTGTTTTTCCCTTGTGGCTATTTTATATTCTATTTTGCTTTAATTATTTTTAAGAAAGACTCATGTTTTAAAGCAAGATCTACACAAAGTGTAGCAAGTACATTTTTATATACTATCTTGTGCCCTCTCTTGGCAGTAAAAAACAATTCTGGATTGCTTTAGCAAGAACTATAAAAATGTAAATTGCTACGATCTGATTTGGTCTTATTGCCTGAGCTGCATTGTAACAGTTAAATCTAGAATATATAGTTGCTGTAGCCTATTAATACAGGGCAATTTACATATTCAGAAGGATCCCATTGTACTCTTTCCACTCAGTTAACGTAAGATGAATGAGAAAAAGCTCCAAAGGACATTTAAATAAGGTTCTGAATTTAAAATTTTTGCCTTTATTTAAATTTTTAGAATTTCTTTAACATGAGGTGTCTTGCCATCCACTTGTGGTGTCTCATTCGTCCTTTTTTACTTTTTGTGGGGGGGTTACCAAGAGTGAAGCATATTATTTTATTTCATATGGGTTGCAATTTTAGAAAAAAATTGTTATATAAAGAAATTTGAAGCTATTGTTTTGTCCTTTGATTCTTAAAAATCCAATTAAAATGTAATCAAATTTTAAAGTCGTATCTCTGTGGTGCCACGAGGGAAAGGCATATGTATGCCAAGAGTAACATTATGTATTTTTCCATGACTTGTGCGAAATTATTGCAGCTTATGCTGCAATAAAGCAAAGTAAAGAAAACTACAGGTTTTTCCTATTTTAAACTAATATTGCATTCTGATCCAGCCAGTAAGTATGTACTCTTTGCACATGAGTAGCCTTCAGCAAAGGGGATTTGCAAGAACATATATAGAAAATAAGAATATTTGTATATTTCACCTATTGTATATAGTAGTTGTGGTAGTAGTCATATTTACTCCAGAAGTGGACATTCTTTTAATTTAAATAAGCTACTTAAATCCTGTCAATTTTTTAGTAGAAGTGGCTTGTCTTGTTAGTAATAATCTGATTGATTTCAACATGAGAAAATAGTGTCTGCAAAAAGCTCAAGATATTAGACAAATTTCATGGTCCAATAAGCATAAATTTGACAGATGGAACCTGCTGGCATGGGATCTTTCATGATTCAAAATAAATCAGACATTTGTGTAGATGGTTGCTTCAGACCAGCAACCTAGAATGGAATTGACAAACATAGTGAAATCTTATTAACTGTTTACCAGTTGTAGTAAATTACAGGGTTTGGGTATTCTTGGATTTTTGTGGGTAGTACAGACAGGAGGCAGAACTGCATGCAGCTAATCTAACACCCTGCTCATAGATCATATCAAATGATTCCAGTATCAGGCTCACAGTTCCAGCTGAGCTGCCTCTTTTTTTTTTTTCAGAGATACCATGTCTAAAGACTTCAATGATAAAGAATGCATCAGATCTCTAGGCATTCTCAAGAGAAGAGAAACAGATTGGTCGTAGGTAAAATGTACTTTCATTTAAACCATTTGGTGATCTATACACTATCTTCTTTAGATAAGTCTAATTTTCACTGTAATAGCTGTTGAATGAGCTTCAAATTAAGCAAATGAGTGCAGATCTAACAGGTATGGTAAAGCTGCAGGTTAAAATATAAATTATGCAATTACTTCTGTGGTTACTGAAATTTTCGTGTAAGGAGAAACTGTATGATTGGACTTCATCCTGAGGAAAGTCGTTGTCATAGAATCCCAGAATTACAGAATATGCTGAGTTGGAAAGGACTCAGAAGGATCATTGAGTCCAACTCCTGGCCCTACACAGGATCACCATCCCCAAGAGTCACACCATGTGCCTCAGAATATTGTCCAAATGCTTATTGAACTCTGTCAGGCTTGGTGCTGTGACCACTTCCCTGGGGAGCCTGTTCCAGGGCACAACCACCTTCGTCAGTACACAAAGATGACAAAATTTTAAGCTAAGCCACCTGTATGTACACTATTAAACAAATGAGATAGATGTGAACTCTGGCGAAACCATGGATTTCTCAAGATTTGCAACAATACTTGCAAACTACTGTAGAATGAGTCACTCTAATTTTGTTGACATAATGTATCATTTCTCATAATGTTAACACTGAAGAGAATTTTTGTTAATATATCCTGAAAATTTTCTAGAAAACAAAGATAATCTCTTACAGATTGGCACTGAAACCGCAGAAACAATTCATAAGTAGAAAAGAAGGGATCTACATTAAAATATTTGGCATATTTACATAAAACCTTAATTACTTTAGAAAGGGATATTATAAAATTTAATTATTATAAAGTCAACTTCAAATAATGAAGTATTCTTTTTCTTAATTCTTATATATGCCATTTAGTCATTTTATCATCCCTCCACTATGCCGTAAACCTAGCTGTTGGCTGTTCACAAAAATGATATAGCATTAGCAAGGAGCCAATAGTGATAATATAAAGCATTTCTTTTATATATTGTGCCCCCACTCTATGGTTATGTCATATTTCTACAGATCCATTAGCTGGTATTGTGTAATATATTTTGTTCTGCACATTGCACCAAAGCAGTCTTTTGTAATGCCCTCTAATTTTTGTTTACAGAGAAGTGAGCAATCACAGACTCTGTCAGAATCACAGAAAAACCTCAGCATCCCATAAGTCACTCAGAAAACTGCATATTACCAGCAATAAATGGAAGCAGGTACTTTAACTTGACCACACTAATTCACACAAAGAGCCAGCATTTGTGCCTCAGATGAAAAAAATCCAGACTTAACACAAGAGCATTTGGGTAGAGGAGAATTCTTTGTTGCTAAAGTTTATGGTATCTTAGTTATATCTCATTCTGACACTTTAATTAGAAACTTAGACTTAATGCTTTTATCTTTTCTATTCTGTGAGAAATGCAAGTAGTAGTGCAGTCAAGGTTTCTAAATGTATTCAGACACTTCAAGATGCAGACAAAACTGTAGTAGGATTTATAAAAGCTCACAAAAAATTAGACAGGAATTTAATAGCCAGGTGCTTTTGAAAGTCTCATTGGGTGGATACTTCAAATTTTAGAAGCCACTCACCCCCCAAAAATATGAATAGTACAAGGTCTAGAAGAAAAATAAGATTTATTTAAGCTTTTAAATTAATTTTTAAATTTAATATCCCTTGAAAATTTATTTATTTTGTTATTTATGTCTCTGATTCAGATTACTTTATTGTTTTTGTAGCAGTGCAGTGAGGATCTTCATATGCATTAATGTAATTCAGTGCAATTTATTTTTCATAGTGGCTTTTATATCATATACTCTGAAATTATCAATTTTCTGAATGATAGACCATATGACATTGAACAATGAGCAAGTGAACAGTAATAAAGAAAATATGCTTTATTTTTGGAGTAGATAATTTGTAACACTTTGGGCGAAAATGTAGCTGGGGTAGTTGACCCTGGCTGGGTGCCAGGTGCCCACCAAGGCTGCTCTATCCTCCTCAGCTGGACAAGGGAGAGGAAATGAAAAAAAACCTCAAGGGGTGAGATAAGGGCAGGGAGAGATCAGCCATCAGTTACTGTCACAGGCAAAACAGACTTGACTTGGGGAAATTAGTTTAATTTATGAACAATTAAACCTGAGAAGGAAAATGAGAAATAACATATTAAAAACACCTTCCTCTTCCCTTGTTGCAAGCCTTAAGTTCACTCTGTAATTCTTTACCACTTCTTGGTGCAGTAGCACAGGAGGATGAATAGTGGAGGTTGAGGTCGTTTCATCACATGTTGTCTCTGCTGCTCCTTCTTCCTCTGAGGAAAAACTCCTCATGCTCTTTCTCTGTTCCAATGTGGGGTCCCTTCCATGAATGACAGTCCTCCATGAACTTCTCCAAGGTGAGGCTTTCCCACAAGCTGAAGTTCTTAATTATCTGCTCCAGCATTGTCCCCTCAATGGCTGCAGTCTTTCAGGAATAGACTGTTCCAGTGTGGGTCCCCCTCATGGTGACAAGTCCTGACAACAAACCTACTCCAGGGTGGGCTCCTCCCTCCATGGGGTCATAGGTCCTGCCAGGAGTCTGTTCTAGTGCCAGCTTCCACGGGCCTCTTTTGAGCATTCACCTGCCTCCCCATGGACCTGCAAGGGGACAGCCTGCCTCACCATAGTCTTCAGCATGGGCTTCAAGGGAATCTCTGCTTCAGCACCTGGAGCACCTCCTCCCCTTTCTTCTTAACCAACCTTGGTGCTTACAGAGTTGTTCCTCCCACATGTTCCCACTCCCCTTTTCTTTGGCTGCAATTACTTCTGTGTTGTAACTTTTTCCCTTGCTTAACTCTGTAATTCCAGAGGTGCCACCACCATCACTGATGGGCTCAGCCTTGGCCAGTGACAGGTCAGTCTTGGATCCATCTGGCATTGTCTCTGGTGAACATGGGGGAAGCTTCTGTCCGCTTTTCACAAACGACACTAATGCAACCCACCAAAACCTGGCCATATAAAGCCAGCACATTTGTATACTCTATGTCTAGTGTAGTAGAAAAGTCTTATGACTTTTCCACTCAATACAAAGTGGAAAAAAAAAATAAATGAAGAAATATTTAGTAAGATTAAAGTATGAATGCCAAGTAATAGATTTGGTTATAATGTGTGTAAAATTTACTGATCATTAAGTTGAAATAATCTTGTTCTAGAAATGTAGTTTAAAAGTAGGAGAAATAAGTTTGGTGATTGGGGGAGGATAGTTTGTCTTTTTGTAGGCAGTTAAGTGAAATTTCCTGGCAATATTAAGAATAGATCTTATGGATTTTATTTTCAACAAAATAACCTCAACTGGATAATAATTTGGGGGGATCTTATCATTGAAGAGGAAGTATCTTTCTGTGCAGGATTTCCTAGGGGTGAGGGTGAACTGTTGGTGAATACGAAAGAGAGAAGTACCTCAAGAGTTAAAATAAATCCTGGAAAGCAGAGATGGATTTTAAACCAACCCCCTAGTACGGTCAGTACAGTATGTTCTACATTGATTATCTGATTACAGCACTATTGAATATCACAGGAGTATTTTCTTTCAGTTTCTTTTCATTACGTGTTCCATTCTGTACAAGATGTCCACTATTTCTTTGGATCAAATTACTGTAATCAATAGGTTTAAAAGAATCTAGCAGAGATTGAACTAGAAAATATCACACAACTATGGCTCTTAACTACTTGGAATAGGCAATTTTTTTCTGCTTTTTAGTGAAAAATAGAGAGTTTGGGGATACTTTTTGTTGTTCTTATTCATTTTGTAGTTTTAATCAGAGTGCTGAGAGATTTTAATAACATTTTATTTCAATAAAGTAGAAATGTTATCTTCTGAAAGATCACATTTACAGCCCCTTAATTCCCAGAAAATTTCACCCCATCTCATAAAACTATGGTTATGAGAAGGAATTTCATTTAGTATTAAATCTGGATGTTAAGTAGTCTCTGACCTTTTGTGTAATGTGAAATTTCCAGGTTTCAAGAGTTGGAACATCTAGAGGCCAATAGAAATATTCTCTCTTCTCTTTGCTGCTTTGTTTCTATCTCAGATAAGAATTTCTGAGTGTTCTTTCTTCTCGTAAAATCAGTGAGAGGAAAAGAGAGAACTGGGAACACACCTCTCTTCAGAAAAATGGGGAAAACTGGTACAAGTATTCAAAGGTAAAAGGTTTGCCTGGCTTCATGTGTTATAAGGCTAGCTATGTCTAACATTTCAGGTTCTCAAGAAAAAGAAAGGAATAGCATCTTTATTTCTGAAGAGGAGATTTGTCTATCCTTAAGTTAAAAGAGAAATCTACCCACATAAATCTTTCAAAATGCTACTTTCCAAGGAGAATTTTGACCACCTAGTTCCCAAGGTTTGCAGTTGTCAAACTGTATTTTTTTGCTTTCCAGAACTGTTAAAGAAATCTGCTACAGACTGATAGGCTGCTGAGAAGACTTTAATAATGAAATAAAACTTGTTAATTGAAGCCGAAACCTGAAAAGGATCCCTCCATGGCAGTGTGGCTTCTAAATTTTACTGAGCCTGTCTAAGTCTATTTGACTTGTGTTTACAACCTACAAAATTATTATATTCTGCATATCCAATGCATGTTTGAGATACAAAATGGCTTACCAGAAAAAACAGCTAGAAATAAGTGTTGCGAAACAGGTGCTCTGATAAAGCTCATCTTGAAGCCTGACGGGATGATACTGCCTCCACTGAGTGAAGGTGTGCATTATTACAGGTATAAGGAAAAACTTCCATGAGAGCAGCCCAGAAGTTCGGTAGTTTACCCAGAGAGCAGTTTGTGCAGCCTTCATCATTGGAGATTTCCAAGACACAAAATGACTCTGTCATTGCCCCTGCTTTGAAAAGGTCCTTCCTGACCTGAATTATCCTTTTGAATATCTAGCCTGTTTGCACGTTGCATTGCTGCAAATTACTCAGTTGGTTCTGAGTTCCCCATATTTTGGTCTTGTTGCCCAGACACACAAGCACAGATTGTTTTAAAAAAATTGTAATTCATGGGATTTTGAGTGGGATAATGCCCAGGGTCTACTGCCTCTTCTATGTTTGAACCCAGGGAATTACCAGTGCAGAGTGTGAGCATGCAAAGTGACACAAACCCTTAAAAACTGGCTGCATGATCAATGCAATTTTTAAAAATATCTTGGCTTTCGTTCTTATGTCACAACTCCATATATGTTGTGTTTGTGAAGAACGTATCTTTTATTTTCAAGTAGCTATGATACACACCTTAGTAATGTATCCTGGAGTTAATAGCCTATATGATTTCAGCAGAGATCATTGCAATGTGATACATTTAGGCTTGAAAGTATGAGCTCTGAAAAGCAAAATGATCTTTTTCAGAATGCAACAGTTTACCTCCTCTGTAACAGAGGGACAAAGAGCACCTATTCCACTGTTTCTGTAAGGAGCACTGCATCCTTCGTAAACAGTTTTCATCTGAGAAACCTCTCCTCATCTTGACAAGAAAGTTCTTTGGAGGTATTTTAGTATTTTATTCATATATAACAAAGCCAGTACACTTTATTGGAAATTATTTCTTTCATGATTTAGCAATATTTAGCATAAAATAAAAACCAATCAAGATAATGGGTTTTTTACTTGTGACAAGAAGATAAGACTGTCAAGCTTGTTCAGCGAAGACACAGTTTTGTCTCTACGTGTCCACTCTCAGAACTAGAGAACAGTGAGACAGACTATGTCATAGAATATGCTTGACCTGACTGGCATGAAGAAAGCTGTGATGAGGAAAATGCATTTTTAGATCACTATGTAATACACATCCTTAATCAAGGAAGATTAAAATATCACTTTCTTGCCAATTTCTAAATTATGTGGATAAATGCATTATTTTAACCAACTGTTGGATAACCATAATCTTTGGAACGATGGGCTCTCAAGGTACCATGTGTAGTTGAAAACAGGCTAATCAAATGCATTTTTAAGTTCAGTTCATCCTTCTTTACATAGTCCAATATGGGGTGTGAAAGTTATTGTAAAAAATATTTTATGCTTGCACAATAATTAGACTTGATCAATACTGTTCACAACTACATCAGAACCAAATCCTAAGACTTTTAATCCCAGTCTTTTATATTACTAAAATGAAATAATCAATAGATTTTTGAAGTCTTTCATAATACACATGTGAAATTTTTCTTATTTTAAATTTCCAAGTCATCTAATTTCTATAGTGTTGTGGTTTTAAGTAGCCAGAGTTTTTTATTAGCTGGGGGGGCTAGGAGAGAGGCTTCTTTAAGAAGCTGCTAGAGTTTTTCTCTGCTCTAAGCTAGCCAAGGTCAGGCAACAACGCCTCTGTGATAACATATTTAAGAAGGAGTAGAGAAAAGTCTGCGCAGAACATCACGGCCACTTAAGAGACAGGAGGGTGAGGAGTTTGATTAACACCAAGGTCAGAGAGAGGAGAAAGAGAAGATGCCTTAAACACTGGAATAGGGCCCCAGCAATCTGTGAGGAATCATAGGGGCGAAGATTCTTCAGCCTGTGAACCCGTGGAAAGACTGGGAGATTTTTCCACGCTGGAACAGAGACATGCCGGAAAAGAGAGGCTGTGATCCTGTGTTTGGAGCAGAGGGGCCTGGTGGAGTCCTGTGGGCCGTGAGAAGAAGAGATGCTGGAGCAGCAGAGCAGCATTTCTTGGGACGACTGGTGGCCCGTGAGAAGCACTGAAGCACTGAGGCAGCTGAGCAGCCGGCACCTGAAATGACTGCACCTATGGTAAAGTGATTTACGTGACGACAGTACCAGGAAAACTGTTGTTAGTAACGAATCCACTAAGAAGCAGTTTGCAACAGACTGTTTCCGTGGAGAAGACCCCACGAGGAAAGCTGGGGTGGGACTCTCTAACTCTTCTGAACAGCAGCAAAGAAAATCTCTGATTGTAACCCCCCCCACACACACACCTGCCTTTCCGAGCTGTTGGGGGAAGGTGAAGGATCTTAAAAGGGAGGGGTGGGGGGAGAAAGGTGTCTGTAACAACTATCAAACTGCTCACCCTTAAACTCTTAAGCTCTGATTTTAGTAGTAGTAGTAGTTGTAGTAGTAGTAAATTCTTAACATTCTAAGTTAGAGCCTGTTTTGCTTGTGTGAAGTAGTTAATAAACAGTTGCTTGTAATCCTTATCACAAAAGTCGGGGGTTTTTTTTCCCTTCTCTGTGAAATTTTAGATCTATGTGTGGGCTCTCGGCTTTTAGCCAGAGTCAAACCATGACATATGGTTATTTCTGAATTATTTCTGCCACTGTGCACTTTATATCTTATTTAATATAACGTACTCTATTGGTTAGCATTATGCCCACATTACTCATGTTAGAATACCACTCTCACACTGGATAGATTTATTCATCAAGCTTTATATATGTGTATGTGTGAGCCTTTGACCCTTGGATCTTATTATAGCAGTGGAGAGAAGTCAGCACTTTTAGGGTGACAGTCATCTTGATCTGTTTTCAATGACTGCTTTAGTATGAGATGTATTACTCCCAACAAGTACTCATTAGTCCAATTGGTTTTAAGAATACAAAAGATAACTGGCTTATAGATGGTTTCTCTGTAAATGTTGATATTTGATAAGATGTATCGCTGCCCCAAGCTCTAGCCGTACATATATGAATCACTTCCAACAACTGGAAAGTGTACTTGCAGTCCAGTAACATCTGTTCATTCTTCAAAGTAAAAAGAGAATAAATTTCCTATAGATAAATAATTCAATTCAATAAATACTAACAAATAATGTTCAAATATTTTTGTCCTGTATAATCATCATGGCTAAACTTTGTAAATGAAGATATGGGAAGGGCTCTACCCACGCTTGCTACAAGCGCGCTGATGGCTAAAAAGGCCAATACGGGATAGACAAGTCCGGGAACAAAAGGCACAACTAAAAGTCTCCTTAGGTGGAATTGATGAGACGTGGGTCTTTCTACATTGTCTTCTCTCCACAAGGCCAATTCTACGTGAGTTTTCAAAGGATGCAGCAGCGTTATAGGTGGTGTGTCTCCATAGTTCCCAATTTGAGGCCAAAGTAGACCACTGGTGGTGGTCAATATGACCAAGACTAAGGTATTGTTTCAAGGAGTCCTTGTATCTCCTCTTTGGGGCTCCTCTATTGTGGCAGCCGGTGGCGAGTTCACCATAAAGCACCATTTAGAGAGGCGGTGATC
>WEIV01007270.1:81182-97545 GCA_013390005.1 Calyptomena viridis
TATCGAAAGCCTTGGTGAGATCAACAAAAGTTACATAAAGTCTTTTATTTTGTTCCCTGCACTTCTCTTGCAGTTGTCTCAGAACAAATACCATATCTGTTGTACTCCTATTGGCTCTAAACCCACACTGACTTTCAGATAAGAGCTCTTCTGAGATAGCTGGAACTAATCTGTTCAAGAAAATTCTTGCAAGGATTTTTCCAGCAGTAGAGAGCAAGGTAATGCTTCGGTAATTTGAGCAGTCAGATTTTTCGCCTTTCTTCTTATACTGAGTGACAATGACTGCATCACGGAGATCTGATGGTAGTTCACCTTTTTCCCAGCAATAGACAACAAGCTCATGGAATTTAGCATGGAGTACTTGGCCTCCATGCTTCCAAATTTCAGGTGGGATTCCATCAATCCTGGCTACCTTGCCAGTTTTCACCTGTTGTATGGCCTTGAGAGTCTCTCCCATAGTAGGAACTGTATCCAATTCGTTTTTCATCTGTCCTGTAATAGCATGCAAATATTTAACTATGAAATTTATGTAATGCTAAAAGTAAATGCTTATTTCCTTCCAGTAGAGGGCGCTTGTGAATATATAGGACATCTGTGTTTTCCAGCTTTATGTTTAATTATATTCGTCCCAACCATAATGATGCAAGTATCCTGGAAAGCCCCTCTTGGTACTTGATTTTCATTCATTCTTACTTCATAATTAACAAACATTTTACAGAAATAATTATCTTGTGTTATTTCCATTAATGAGATCAATCTCTCCTTTCTTATGTGAAAATACCCCATCTATTTCACTTTTATGATCAAGACCAATAATTAACAACTAACAGAACATTTAAGCAAGCCTCTCAAAACTTAATTAATTTCCGTTTGAATGCCTTCATTAAAATGATTGATGAAATCTTTGATGAAACAATAAACTTTCATGTAGGTGCCAAACTCAAAGTGACCAAGATGTTAGCTTGACAAATGCAGTAGATCATGTTACAGTCCTTTTTTGTTTTGCTTTTGAGAAGACCTAGTTAGCATTTCAATCATCTAGAAATTAGGAATTTTGAGGACCATTGACCAGCATCAGCGCTAACTACTGACCTTGCCAATATTGTAGCTAAAATTCTGAAGCTGCCTACAGAACATCTCAGTCAGTTCTGCAGCAAGTGTCAGTCTCCATCTCTGCACTGAAAATAGGCTGTAAGGAAAATGATTCATTGCACTCAACTTTATATCTGAAATGGGCACTGTAGTACCTACAATGGTATGTTCTCTGTTCACTTAAATGATGTAATTTAAACAAAATAGCCCATCATGAACAAAATCTTCAGCACTGGACCACAAGTCAAATTTTATTTGATATATACTAAATTTCTTGAAGCAGTAAGCTTGGTCAGCAGACTGTAGTCTTTAGGTTTTATAGTATCAAAGGAAACTTTAAATCTGAGCTCTGCTGGGGAATGGTATTGTGGCTTTATTATGATCTGAGAGTTCCGCTGGGTAGGAATTTGAACCTAAGCAAAATACTTCTAAATTAAGATCAGATCTGTTTGTAGATTAAAACCTCAAATAAAAAATGTCATACAATCATATTGTTTTCACCTGATTCAGTATTATACAATAGCTTCCTTTCTTTCTGTAGAAATTACACCCCTAAAGATTACTACCCCTGAGTGAACAGAACCAAAATGTATGAGACAAGATATAGCCTGAAAGAAAAGGCACATTTAAGAAGCATGCCTTCCTGCTACAGAGGGATAAAATATTGGTATGGATACAGCTGGCAGTGCACTTCCTGCTACTATAGAGAAAGTTTATACTTCAAGGATTTTTCAAATACGAATAGCAAGAACACATAAATAAAATATAAACTATTTATCTCTGTACTGGACTTTTAACTTGTTTGTCCTATTGTTTTCTTCAACAAAATGACAGTTCATGACACAAGAAATTTATGTTTTCCAGCTTTCGTTTGTTCTTTCTTTCATATTTGCTATGTAATTTTAAATGGTGAAAATCTTTTTCTTTGTTATTGATCTCAAAGGGGGTTTTTTGGAAGAAGAAAGACTTGCAACAAAACATGCTGGAAGGGACTTGCACCAGCAGTCCTTTCTGAGCTTTTCTTGTGCTGTGGAAAGATGGTGAGAAAATTAATACCGGTGAAACATCCATGTTGTAAAGAATGTAAGAAATCTGACTTCTGCCAGTTCCTATGATCCTACAATGCTATCCTGGCAAGTGAGGACCACCAGTCTTTCCTCTAGCTGCTAAAAAATTGAAGAAATCCTTCTCTGTTCTTTCCTCTCATCCTGGCTGCTGCCAGTGTGGTGGCACAGGCTCCTTGCTAGTGTGTGCTTGCCTGGCAGGCAGCGGTGTTTGTGTGCTTCTCCCAGGAGGGAACACTCCCTCTGCCTGCATGCTCAATGCTCAGGGCCTCCCAGGCAGGCAGTGGAGGGAAAATTACCTGATTCGGGTTAGTTTCAGGGCTGACCAGAAGGTCTGCAGGAACAGCAGCAAAAGCTGACACATCCAAGTAACTGTAGAGACTGGAGAGGTGTTTGTCTCAACTCTTAGGAAGACAGTTTTCTTCCCACTTAATTCGCATTTAGACAACTACCCTCAGAAGTGGAAGGGGCAAAAACTATGTTTTGAAATCAAACCCTGACCTTTGCAGAGGTGATGACATTTGCCAAGGGGAAGATGCCTTTTTCTTAACATGTGAGCATTTCTCAAGCCTTGATTACAGTGTCATTTATATTGTCTGTAGTTCGTAGGAGAGAAAGAGAAAGGAAAGGATTGGGAGAAGCAGGTACATTTTTAAGTGTGCACACAAATTTGAACACTAGTGCTGGATGTAGAAATTAAAATTGGAGATGGTCTCTGAGGCCACTAAGATAAATCCCCTCCTATCACACAAATTTTACTATATGTTAGCACAGTAGCATCTTGGTTACAAATAAGCAGAAGCACATTCACATGCAGTAACTCCGTTGATCAGAGATGTATATTACACATTCTTCTGACGATGTATTTATTGACTAATGCAGATGCTCTGTGTTGTAGAACTTTATTAAAGGTTTATTTTCCAAATAAAATTATTATTCATTAGATCTCCAAACTGACAGAAAAGTATCAAATGGATGAAGACATATCTGTGAAAATATAATTTTTTCAGATGATGTAAACAGATATAAGTCTACCAAAGCAGAACAGTCTAAGCTGATATTCACCAATACACATCTCAAACAATGCGCTTGCAACTGTTAGAGGGATTGAACTCATGCATCTAAACCAGGTATTTTCAGCAACCTAGCTGTGTTGTTGCAGCTAGAGTGGTGGCACTGTGATGTGAATAAGAGATCAACAACTAAGATAGTATGCTGCTGAATTAAGAGCATATGGAAATACTTCAGTTTCTCAAATAGCCAATGAAGAGGAGGAAAAAGTTTTTAATGTCTCCTGAGTGGGTGATTCCATTTTATTTAGTAGTTAAAGTATGTCATTTGGGCAAAAAGTATCTCTCTTTGTGAACTTTAAGATGCTGTGTCTCATCCTTGACTACATTGAAGTACTGTGGATGCTTCCTCAAGAAGGATAGCTTTGCCAGGTTCTTAACATTTCAATACAGGTGGGTGTATCTTAATTTTCTTTCTTTCTGTTGTTAAAGTGCTGTCCTCTTTGCAACCTTTCAAACTGTTGACAAGAATCACAGCTGAATGAAAGCAACTCTTGAGTAAAGCTGTGAAATCTGAGGAAAGCTTGTCCCTAGAGGGGATCCCTTCAATTAGCATCCTGAATTGTGAACATGATGGAAATTCTCAGAATTCTGATCTGTTCCTTTCCTTCTGAAATGTCAAAAATCAGTGGTGACTACGTTTTCCTGAGACGTTCTATGGCCTCTGTTCCTGGAGGCGAACATATGCATCATAGTAGTTCTTTGTTTCATCACAGAGCAATATTGCAGTTATTCAGAAAGGATATCTGGGAATTGTTAGAGTTCCATTATCTCTATATTTGCTGTAAGAAAATATAGCAGTAGTATATGCCCTGCCCTACTCTTCGTGTTTGTGCTCAAGACCCGCTTCTGATTAGAATGCAGAGACTCCATCCCACTATCCTTGACTTCATAATTTCTTAACATTTGTGTCTTGCCTTTTCATTCTAATTGATTAAGGTTGCTCTCTTCAGCTCCATAGTTTTGGTATTTGAATGTTTGTCTTAGCACAAAATTAGTGACTTTTTTTTAACAACCTTACTTGAAAATATGGATATAAAATATGAATATCTGTACATGATTTTCCTGCACCTAGATGAGTTACAGCTGGTAAAACACATATGAATATGATGACAGTTGAAATAACATGGAAATATTAATGCTTTTATTTCATACTTAGGCACTCTTGTGAAAGAAAATATATGAATATGTATGTGGCAGATAATTTACTATTCATCATCACTGTGACAGTCATAATTCTTTTTACAGAAACACTTCCACGTTACCTTGTTTTGCAGTTTTTAGATGCTAATTATACAAATGAAGTGAATAATGTAGTAAAACAAGCTAAATATTCAAGTAAAACAAATAAAAATCTTTTTTCATAGGGAGATGTATTAATTTTTGTATTACTTTTCCATAAGAAAAGATTTAAATATATTGATTCAGGCAAGCATTGCAAGGAGAAATAAAATCTTTCCTTTTTGAAAAGACATGATAAAGATTGGAGAGAGTCTCTTCCTCGTTCATATTGCTTATTATTTCCCTCCTACAGTCAGTAGGATAAAGTAAAAGTGAGATATGTAAAGCTCCCAGTAATTACGTTATCTTGAACTGGTAAGCTAGTACATCAAAAGTTAAAATGATCACAAATTATAATGAATCTCACTCCAAACTACTTCCATTACATTTGTAATGCAGAGCAAGAATATTGTTAAATTAAAACAGGTTTGCTTGAATAAATTTAATTATTCAACAGTAGGTTGTTGGTCTATTTCTGAACTTTCATGTGCAACTCTGTAGCCCTTAATTTTTGTTGTTAGGGTGTGTGTTTTTTCTTTAAATCTCTACTGTCTAAAAGAATCTTCAGGTTTTGATGTTGCATTTATGAAGAATGGCCACTAGAGTGCTGCAAGTATCCATTGAAGCTGCAATTGTGTACATTTACCATCAGTATTTCAGTTTGAGATATATTTTTAATACATATTAATCATATGTATGGGGGTTTTTTTAAAGTAGATTTGGTTGCTAAGTATACAACTAAAAAACTTTAAAATGTCTACCTATATAAGTTAGTCAGATCTGATACTTTTGTATCTATGGAAAAGAAGAGTATGATTGCTTACTAGGTGCTCTACAATTGCATAGTGGTTTAGAGGATTGATAGTTACCTTATATGTCACTGTCATTTAAAGGGTTACCAAGTAACCACTGTTGAGTACCCATTTTGTTGTTCAAACTGTCTGTACCATCATTGATACAGCTATAGTGTGAGTGCTTTTTTAACTAATTAGATATCCTCAGGTCTAATGTCCATTTCTGAATTGACACCTACAGAGGATGCAGACAAACTTGTTTACAAAAATCGTTTGAGTGCTAATATGAAAATCATCATAGGGATCTCAGTCCTTACATAAAGTTTTGCCAAATCTGTCAAACAGAACTAGTGCAAGAAGGAGTCACAAGTTTCTGTGTCAAAAGGGATATACTTATCTTCCCAGTAAGAGCCACCACTGATTTAACATAGAATCATAGAATGGTCTGTGTTGGAAGGAAGTTTAAAGATCTTCTACTTCCAACCCCCATGCTATGTGCCTTCCACTAGACCAGGATGCTCAAAACCCCATCCAACATGGCCTTGAACACTTCCAGGGGTGGAGAATCCACAGCTTCTCTGGGAAACCTGTTCTAGTGCCACACCACCTCCACCACCTATTCTAAACCTACTCTCAGTTTAAAGCCATTCCCCCTTGTCTGTCACTACATGCCCTTGTAAAAGGTCCCTCTCCAGCTTTCTTGTAGGCCCCCTTCAGGTACTGAAAGGCTACTATATGGTCTTCCTGAAGCCTTCTATTCTCTCAGCTGAACAGACCCAGCTGTCTCAGTCAGTCTTCACAAAAGAGGTGCTCCAGCCCTCTGATCACCTTTGTGGCCTCCTCTGCACTGGCTTTAACAGGTCCACATCCTTCTGGTGTTGAGGGCCTCAGAGCTGGACATAGTACACCCACATGGAGTCTCACAAGAGCAGAATAGAGGAATAGAATCCCCTCCCCTGACCTGCTGACCATGCTGCTTTTGGTGCAGTTGAGGACACAGTCGACCTTCTGGGCTGCAAGCCCACATTGTTGGGTCATGTTGAGCCTCTTGTTAGTCAACACTCCCAAGCACTTCTTCTTAGGGCTGCTGTCAATTCATTCTTCATACTTGTGCTTGGGTTACCCTGAGCCATGTGCAAGACTGTGTACTTGGCCTTGCTGAACTTCATGAAGTTTCCAAGGGCACTTAGCACCATTCTTGTTCCTCCCTGTCAGTGACTAGTCCCTTTTAGAGCAGCAGTTGTAAGAGTAGTAGCCTGACTGGGAGGGATGATAGGAGCCCTGCCCCTCTGCTAGAGCTTATTAACTGTTAAGGAGACACTAAGTGCCATCTCATGTTTCTGTGGTTTTAAGGATGACCTTGGCCCTGTCTAGAGCAGCAAAAGCTGCCTTGGTCAGACTCCTTCATAACCAGAAGTCAGAGGATGGCACTGAATTAAAAAAAAAAAACAGGAAAAAGCTGCTTGAGATATTATAGTTCTGACCGTCTGGTTTAACTTTTTCTAAAAGAGATATGAAAACATCACTTTAAAGCTAACCAAAGACAAGGCCAAAATACAATAATACTCAAAGGTTAGGAAGGGAAAGATTAAAGTCAGGAAGTCTTTTTAGAAAGAAACTGATACCAGGCTGAAGATGAAAACTGAGCACTTCCAGCCTGCTCTGAGGAGTATGTCAGGACGCAGCACAGGAAAAGGGAAGACTGCTGGGACAGATAGATTAAGAAATGCAGTAACAGTTAAATAATTGGACAAGCTGGCATTGCAAAGCAGTGTTACAAGAGAAAGCTTAAAAAAGTCCTTGTAAGACTCTGAAAGATGAGGACGATTGAGGTCACTGTAACTATGACGACCAGTAAAATGGACAGAGGAAAAGAATAGGCAAAGAAAACCGAAACCAGAATGATTTGATACACACACATGCTCTTTCTGATCACTCAGGGGAAAAGGAGAGCAGAGTGAAGGCAAAAAAGCACTTCAATAATAAGTAGAGAAGGGCAGGGTTTCTTTTGCCTTCCTCCTTTGGTTTGTATTAAATTTCTTTCCATTTCACACCCTCTGTTCTAAATTGGCAGTGTCAAACTCTGCTGTGAAGTTAATGAAGGATGTGGTTTTAAAGTGTTTGATGCCTAATACATCTTTTAAATGTCACCATGTGCCAGGAATTTCTAATCATATTGCTAAGTCTCTTATCAACCTTAAAATTTTCTTTTTTCATTTTTATACCAATCTTGAATGGTAAACTCAAAAACCAAGTATAAAAATGTCTGAAAATCCCCAGATATCAGATTATCACAAACACATGGATTAAGAAGGATTTACCTAACCACCAGTGTGGGATTAAGCCACGTAAACTAATGAGAACAGGTTGGCTCAGAAAGTATAACCAGTATGCCAAACTCTTCTTTCATTCAAGTGCATGCTAGCTCATTGACTGATGTCATACTATTAATTTACCCTTTAAGGAAATTTGTATTTTAAGTAGTTTCATATTTTAATGCTGATTATAATCATCAGAGATTGTGGTGAGTTGGCGAAAGTGAAATAGAAATGCTCCTGACGAAGGAGCAGAGGCGTAGAGACAGGGAACTCGTTACAGCCACATAGACACCTGTGCAATCAAAGACAACTTTTCTGGGAAAAACATCCATGGTCTGTAAAAGGGCTGGAGCTCCAAAGGGCCCAGCACCCTTGTTGCTACACACCATCATGCTCTGTGTTGTGCGCAAGGTAATGTCTGATGTCAAATGTTTCTGGTTTAGGTTGGCTAGGAAAGCTTTTTGGCAGAAGGCATTGTCAGGTTATCACAAAATAGTTTTTATGAAGCAAGTTCAATCACAGTAGAGTTTTTAACATTTGAAAAGCCTATATTCTTGCCAATAGGTGCTAAATGACATGGTTTCACAGAAGTTTCTTCTGGGATTAGGCAAAGTTTGATCCTCACTAATTCATGAAAAATATTTTGCTTTTGGAAGACTTCCTGAAGCAACAATACATAGCTTTGCTCAGCTGCAACTTTAAGTGCCAATTTGATCTCTTGCAAAAGAACCACTGTTCAGATAAATTAATCAAACTCTTCCAGTCTTTGTGCTAAATTTCAGCTCAGGGGAAAGTGGAGTGTTTACTTTATCGTGCTGTATCTGTTGCTAGAAGTGGAGTTAATTTTGATCTCTACAGTATATTCTTTATAGGTAATACAGAGTCCAGAATGTGAAGGGGTAGTGACATAAAAACTAGGACTATAGGCAAGCAGAGGTCTTCTCATAGGTTATAAAATGCTTGAAATTAGTGAACTGATGAAATCATTGTTTAAAATTTTAGGAGATTTTGACTTCCATGACAAAGAGTGACAAGATCTTGTCTATATGCATTTAGGACTCTACCCACATCCCTTTGAATAACATAAGCACTGCAACTTTGAATAACGAAGCACCACAAGGGATTGTCTGTTCAGAATAAAAAAAGTTGTTTTTTAATCTAGACTAGTTGAAAGTCCAGGCACCCTGTAAACTCCTCTCTACATCCCCTAAGTGGACAAGAACTGAGGATTGGGAAAAGTGTGCTAAGAATTTCTTGGTGATTTGCAACTAAGTTTTCAGACAACACTTTAGGTTCAAAGCTGCCTTTGTTAACACTCATATTCTGTTAGAATCTATATGTGGATAATTCTCAAAATTGGTTCTATCCTAAACATCTCTCTGCATGCCAAAATATTAATTAGTACATTTCTTAACAATGCTCAGAGTTGAGCACAGATGAAACAGATTTTTGTCTTTACCCCTATTGACTTCTGTTACCTTCTTTTTTTGCTCTCAGTAGAGCTCCTGAGACTGTAATACAGAGATCGTTAGTAAAAATACCAACTTCTTAGATTTCCTGATGTATGTCACACTGAACAGTTCTGTAAGATTCAGCCACTAATCAAAATCTTTAGATACCTTAGGTCACTCAGATTTTCCCAAAAGCCCAATATTTTTCATATGTATTTAGAATAGTGATGCAAAGACTATTCTTAGTCTTCATTTTGACCATATCACCTCTTACAGTATATAAGAAAAAGACATTTTCAAGCTTTATAATGTAAAACATAATAAGCTTTTTCATTTTCAGGGTCTTCCATGATCTCTCCTATCCTATCTATCATTTCACATTCACCATGAAGATGTCAGCCCTGTCCCTGAGCCTCTCACCCATCTCATTTTTCAAGCAATTTTCTTTCAAAATATCTTCCTTCCTCCTTCCCCAGTGTTTAAAATGAACTCCCTGACGATGCCTACAATAAAACTTCACTGCTTTCTTTTAAAAGTTTGTTAAACTTCTCTTTTTGTCACAACAATGGAAGGATTTTTCACTATGGTTAGGTATACTGCTACTACATAGAGTTCAAAAACTTCTTAGTTTCCTCAGATTTTAGTTTTCTCTGTTGCTGTACTTTATTCATTACTTTCAAATTCCTAATTCCTGATCTGTGAGGCAAGGATCGTCCCTGTTTAGTGTTTTCACTAGGCTTAAAATGATGCAGTCCTGGATGCAATGCTGAACTCTGACTAGCAAAATGAAAACAGAAAAAAACAATGGTAGGAAGAGTATCTTTGAAGAAAGAGCTGATTATGTTCTCTAGGGAAAAAAAAAAAAAAAAGAAAAAGACATTTTCCAAGACCCAAAATGCACAATAAATTGTCAAGTAACAGTTGTTTACATTCATAGTGGGAAATGTATCCTTATGTCCCAAATCAATTTACTTTAGCTTTTCTAAGTCCACACACCTGTTGAACAGCCATTTTAGAATGCCCAACTAAATAACTACTTCAGCAGAAGCAAAGTTTTCAACAGACATATTATTTTAAAGTTTGTATTACTAGATTTCAAAGTTGTGTGGTCCAGAGATTGCACCAGAGGACCACCCTGGGTTTTAATGCTGTTTTTTAGAAGCTCTGGGAAAACCAAAGACCCTATAGCACAGTCAATTAAGTCTCTGTGACACACTAATCTCAGAGAAGACCTGTTGGTTCTGTTGATGATTACGGAGTATGGGAAAGACTTCAGTTCTCAGTAGTTATTTGCTGGATCAGAATACATTATTTTTCTGAGAAGTAGAAATAAAATTAGGTATAGTCTATTTTTGTTGCATAGACACCCTCATATAGTACAAAATATGAATTTTGTAAGATGAAAAATACATAAATATCAAAATAAAAATAACAATAAAAATACATAAATATGTCACCAAATCACTAATCAGGACATAGTGAACAAAAACTAGAGGACAGATAGTAAAGGAAACACTAAATGGGAAGTCAGCCATAAGAATTCAGTAATTATTGAACATTTATAGATATTCATTTAAATGATGACAAAGGTAATATTTATAAAACCCATTTATTCAGAAAGTATAAAAACCAGATTAAAGTACATTTGTATAATAAGTACAGTACTTGGTTTTTTAAACAAAATTCTGTCTGCTCAAATTATTTTACAATTAGTCTAATCCGTTCTTGCAACCAAAACTGAAAAAAATTACTCATTCTATTTACATTGTGCAACATTTTCCTAATGAGGATCTAGTTTTAGTTCCATGCCATTAAAAACAAAGCAACTTTTACAGAAGAGATGTTTGATCCTGTAAACATTTTCCTTATGCATACATTTTTTTAATCTGTAGAGAAACAATAACAGTAATAATAATAATAATAATATAGATAAACAAAAAACTTTGTTTTGAGGTGACAGTAATTAACACAGAAATACAGTTTAAACCATCTTTTCAATATAACCTGATTTTAGCAGCTTGTACTCTTAAAACTTTATTAAAATTCCCTTTGCTAATGCCTCATAATACTTACAGTTTTATTTTCTTCTGAAGCTTGGTAAAATCACAGTCATAATGTTGATTTTAAATAAAATAGGGGTTGGAATACACAATTGTAACCAAGACAATGAAATGTTTGTTGCCTCAGTCATAAATTTCCTATTTCGGATTCACAGTGATGAGACAGAATGAGAGTTTCTCTATTGTACGAAAATTAGTCTAGGCCCTTCTTGTGCTCATCCCATATGTCAGCACCTGTCCAACCTGCAGAGAAGGGGTGATGTCATCGGGGTGCATATACAAATTTCTGCTGACTTTAAACTACTGATCTTGAGTGCTGATAGTTGTCTGGCCCTGACATCACGGGAAAAGACCCATCTCCATATGCAGAAAAACAGCATCTAGAGCCAGCAATTCCTACAGCCCTGCTATGTACTGGGTCTGATAGAGGGCACCCGTGTGTTACACGTTCCTTCTGTAGCACACTTCTGGGCTTCACCTTTATAGACACCAAAGCAAAATGTGCGTGGTTGCTGGCTGAGCTGGCAAATAATATGGACCTTTTCTGAGGCTTGGAAAAGCACTCCCACCTTTTACAGTGTAGATAGATTTAATTATTCTATTATTTCATGATATTGCATCAGTATAATAGATGAAAAAACTCAGGCTCCAAGGCACTAAATAGAATGAACAACTCTTTTTGTTAAAAAAACAGGGCAACAGAGCTTGAGTAAATATGATAGGTTCATAATTACTTTTCATACTCATGATACCAGCTACAAGAAATGAAGAATCTTCTCATGTATAAACCCCAGTGTGGGCAGGTCTTCTTGGAAAAGAGTAGAGCCAACACTTAGTTCAGGATGGTTTAATCACATGTATAACATTTAATTTTAACATCATATAAAAATGCCTTAATGCTTTGTGGGTTTTGGATCTAAATGGAAAAAAAAGCAATATACTTAATATATAATAATTTATTGAAATTAATATAATTTCAACAATAGTTGAAATATTTTTATTTGACATTTCTCTTTTATATTTGTAAATGTATTAAGCAGCTCTGCATTCTGGAGTAGAACATTTTTGACAAAGTCTGTCAAACTAAGCAAATGGAAACAAGAGGCTTTATCTCCTTCACGTAGGAGTAACTGATTTATTTGAAGGTAAACACTGACTCACCTTCACAGAGAACCTGACTGTTCACAAATAAGTTCTATGTCTTTTGTTTATGCTTGNTACAGTACTTGGTTTTTTAAACAAAATTCTGTCTGCTCAAATTATTTTACAATTAGTCTAATCCGTTCTTGCAACCAAAACTGAAAAAAATTACTCATTCTATTTTACATTGTGCAACATTTTCCTAATGAGGATCTAGTTTTAGTTCCATGCCATTAAAAACAAAGCAACTTTTACAGAAGAGATGTTTGATCCTGTAAACATTTTCCTTATGCATACATTTTTTTAATCTGTAGAGAAACAATAACAGTAATAATAATAATAATAATATAGATAAACAAAAAACTTTGTTTTGAGGTGACAGTAATTAACACAGAAATACAGTTTAAACCATCTTTTCAATATAACCTGATTTTAGCAGCTTCTATTCTTAAAACTTTATTAAAATTCCCTTTGCTAATGCCTCATAATACTTACAGTTTTATTTTCTTCTGAAGCTTGGTAAAATCACAGTCATAATGTTGATTTTAAATAAAATAGGGGTTGGAATACACAATTGTAACCAAGACAATGAAATGTTTGTTGCCTCAGTCATAAATTTCCTATTTCGGATTCACAGTGATGAGACAGAATGAGAGTTTCTCTATTGTACGAAAATTAGTCTAGGCCCTTCTTGTGCTCATCCCATATGTCAGCACCTGTCCAACCTGCAGAGAAGGGGTGATGTCATCGGGGTGCATATACAAATTTCTGCTGACTTTAAACTACTGATCTTGAGTGCTGATAGTTGTCTGGCCCTGACATCACGGGAAAAGACCCATCTCCATATGCAGAAAAACAGCATCTAGAGCCAGCAATTCCTACAGCCCTGCTATGTACTGGGTCTGATAGAGGGCACCCGTGTGTTACACGTTCCTTCTGTAGCACACTTCTGGGCTTCACCTTTATAGACACCAAAGCAAAATGTGCGTGGTTGCTGGCTGAGCTGGCAAATAATATGGACCTTTTCTGAGGCTTGGAAAAGCACTCCCACCTTTTACAGTGTAGATAGATTTAATTATTCTATTATTTCATGATATTGCATCAGTATAATAGATGAAAAAACTCAGGCTCCAAGGCACTAAATAGAATGAACAACTCTTTTTGTTAAAAAAACAGGGCAACAGAGCTTGAGTAAATATGATAGGTTCATAATTACTTTTCATACTCATGATACCAGCTACAAGAAATGAAGAATCTTCTCATGTATAAACCCCAGTGTGGGCAGGTCTTCTTGGAAAAGAGTAGAGCCAACACTTAGTTCAGGATGGTTTAATCACATGTATAACATTTAATTTTAACATCATATAAAAATGCCTTAATGCTTTGTGGGTTTTGGATCTAAATGGAAAAAAAAGCAATATACTTAATATATAATAATTTATTGAAATTAATATAATTTCAACAATAGTTGAAATATTTTTATTTGACATTTCTCTTTTATATTTGTAAATGTATTAAGCAGCTCTGCATTCTGGAGTAGAACATTTTTGACAAAGTCTGTCAAACTAAGCAAATGGAAACAAGAGGCTTTATCTCCTTCACGTAGGAGTAACTGATTTATTTGAAGGTAAACACTGACTCACCTTCACAGAGAACCTGACTGTTCACAAATAAGTTCTATGTCTTTTGTTTATGCTTGACATCTGAGGGCTTCTGTAATGTAATGAATTCCTTTTCATTAGCTTGTTGGGAGATGTGACTCTCCTCACACAAGCAGTGCTTCCAGCAAGAGCCAGGACAGCAGCTTGATGCCACTGCCACCTTCTTGGTGGGTCCAGACAGACGGATGCCCTAGGAAAAAAAGACAGAAATGTGCCAGAAGGGAGAGCAGCTGCTGATGCCAGCAAGGCATCTCAAAGCTTTTAAACATTGGTGAGAAGCAAATCCCCCAGGGGATGAGATCTGTGTGTTGTTCCTGAGCTTACACCAAAGCAAGGATGATTATGGCTCTCAGCCTTGCAATTCCATTGCCACATACTTCACTAATGTGCAAACGCAGTGAAGGGTGGCCAAATATGCTCAGAGAAAATATCAACGAGGACATAAAAACAATTCTGAATTAGCTTCCAGCCCCACAAAAATTGCTCTCCTGTGTCTATTAGCTGGAAAATATTTAGATGCCTGAAATGCCATTACTGGCTTGGGAATAATTAATTAACTTAATTTCATGGTGATGCCTTCCCAAATTTTTGTCAAAATAAATACTGATTTATAAAGTTTTAAATGCCAAAAAATGCCTGTTCTGTTTCACATCTTGGACTTTACTGTTAGCTTAGTTCTAAGTTGAAGTACTATTTAAACACCTTCATTATAGGTAATAACAGGCAGTGGATAAATTTTTCCTGAAATGTACACACCTATGCCTCTTGCAGCCTTACTGCAATACTGTCTCCCTTCAGTCTATGACAAGAATCTGAACCTTTACACTAGTTCTGCTGATTTTTCTCAAATAAATAAAATTAAATATACATACAGATATTTCCCATTTTAAAATCCTAATTAAAAATCAAATTAATAGAGCAAAAGACAGAAGAGAATAAAGAATAAGAAGAAACTTTGGTAACTCTACCTTGTTAGCATTTCCTAAATAATTGACTACCAAGGAAGAGAACTATTGTAGAAATTTTAATTGACTATTTATAACATAATGAAGTGCAGAGGTCCCAAACATATTATCAACCCAATTCTGACAAGTGATTTTGAGAAATACAGAAGAATCAGTTCTTGTCCCTAGCAGTGCAAGTAGAGTGGAAAGATGAGAAGGGAAAGATTATCACCAGCTTTATTTAGAAGTTGAAGAACAGAGGCACAGCCAATACCAGTTACTTGTCTGGATACAGATAAATCTGTTTTCTGACAGAACACTGACACTGATTTCTCATCATAGGATAACTACTCTCCTTTTGATTTTTTTCCGGTGACCTCAAATTATAAATTTAGCAATGTGTTCTGGCCTGAGAGCTCACTGTGTAAAAGAAACAAAACACTCAGAACATGAAACCCACCTGAAGACTGCTGCAGTGATAGGTAATGGCTTGTGTGGGTTCTGTCAACTGCTACCTCCAGTTATTGCAGATTTTAACTGGTTATTTTCTGGATATAAAGCACCAAGTAGAAATGGGTCTTCAGAAATTATCTGAGTGGAAAACAGCATCAAGAGAGTTTTCAGTTTGTAGCACATTCACTTATATATGTAGGATGACTCTTAGAAAGCAGCATATGGAGTGAATCCCAAGATTTTGTAGCCTGACCAGAGTTACAGAGCATCTACTGGCAGCAAAATCCTGGAATGACAAATACTGATTTGCAGAGCAAAAGAGTAGAGCTCATTTGAAACTAAGTTATTAGAAATTAAAAAATAGATCTTCTGTCTAAGAAATTCACAACAGTTATGTTTGTTTTGCTCAGACAAATTGCCTCTGGCAGTAATTCTGATTAAGAATATGAAGACAAGTTGCTGTCGCCATGTATTAGGTTTTTGTCCTGGTGATTTTTTCCCCCCTTTTTAAGTTCTTAGGAGTTCCATGAGGTTTATTTGAATTTTCTCTTTCTTGTGAGCACTACGGTTCTGTACGGTCTGGACTCAAAGGTCTTGAATAGCACCTTACAGTTCTAATTCTTGCAGCTGAAAAGATCATAAAATGAATCTTGAATATTCTTCAAAGAGTTGAACTCCAAAGTGTAGTGTGTTTTGCAAGAGGCATAGCGAGGTATGAAGGCAATCTTTAACAAAATAGAATTGCTAAAAAAAATATTTTTGAAGAAATAGTATCTTTTTACAGTGTCACCCAGAGTATTGATAACACTGGATTGTGACAATGTTAGATTGGACCTCAGTGTTAGAACTCTACCTTGTTAGCATTTCCTTCAGACTGTACTAAAAAAAACAAAGCGTCATGGTTCTATTACACTACTGAATTTAGTTAAGTTAGTAATATTGATTCTAAAAGCCAGTGTGTCATGGTTTGACTCTGGCTAAAAGCCGAGAGCCCACACATAGATCTAAAATTTATCAGAGAAGGGAAAAAAAAAA
>WEIV01007270.1:97972-138917 GCA_013390005.1 Calyptomena viridis
TCTGGCTACTTAAAACCACAACACAGTGTTAGATGCTCAGTGAACATTTTTCTGTGAGAATGAATTTAGTTATTGGCTTTCCAACAGCTATAAAGGTAGTACCATCTTGACATGACAACCCCATCTTTACAATATAAAATTATAATGAAGAGTTTTTAAAATGCTACCACAGCATCAACTATCAGAAAACTTGACTACTCAAATGTCTTTGAGAAGAAGCATGGAAATGTGGATGGTGGTTGTAAATTAAGTTGGTCCAATGACTGTGCCATCAATCTAGTAGACTGTGAAGATTGCTTAAAACTATTTTAACTCTCTTAATATTTTGTGTATCAAAGACAATGACAACAGATTTATAAAGAAGCCTGCATAGGCATAGATTCTGAAAATATGGGGAAAATTCAAAATTGTATGTTAGAGTTTTGCAGCAGTGATTAGAAGCTTCAAGTACTTTCAATATCTTAAACAGTTTTATTTTGTGAAATGCTCATTCAATGTATTGACTTCAGTGGTGTCTAAGAGCAGTTATTATCTTTAATGACCACTGGTCATCCCTTTGGAATGAAGAGCTGTCTACATCAAGTATTCAACAACTCAGGCACAGTGAGAATCACAGTGTATTAGTTTAAGTGAAGAACCTACAACCTGTGCTAACACTCTCCATGTTAGAACAGTTATCCTCAGTGGGCAGTGTCTTGAGCTGAGCAGATGCGAAGACAGTGATTTGCTTGCCACCTGAAAATTAGAGGAAAACAGCCAGGTTTCCCAGGCTGTCACCTGTTGACAGAGTGATATCTAGATCATATTTCATTTTCCTTAGAGAAAAAAAGGTAGAGAACATGTGTAAATGGTGGCGAATATCTTTAAGCACACTTGCTATCTTTTCCTTTCATTCCACAATCCATTTGGGGTTTGAGATGCTCTTTGTGGTTTATGTGATGTGTGAATTTTAAGCTGCTGTTCCAGATGAAATTCCGCTTACACTTCCTGGCTGCACTGTGCTGGAGTATCTTAGAGCTTACCATTGTATTTTACCTTCCATATCATAATGACTGTTCTTAAAATGCATGCTTGACATTATCTACTGTTGTTATTGAGCAGAGAGAAATAAAAATATTATATAGTCTAATAGAATGGCCTTCAAGCATTACAAATTTTGCTAACCCTGAAAAGCACATAAGACAAAATTCACATAATTGGTATATTCAAACTTGTGTATTTTGCGTGTAGCTCAAACCTCTGAATCCCTTGTACAATAGGCTGTACTCGTTTACAGTAGTTTGTATGATCCTATCTAATTGGTATTACCAACAGGACATGTAACAATTTTTTTTGGTTTTTGTCTGTTGATTTCAATATAAACAGAAGTTGCTCATGCTGAGGTTTTACTGTTTGGTTGTCAAAACATAACATAATATTATCAGAAGAGTTAAAATGAATTATGCATCCTTTAAACCAAACATTTACAGCAGTCAAATTTTAGTTTCCAGATTCAGTCCAAGAGCACAATATTAAAGTAATAAATTTTCTTGTAAATCTCTAAAGCTCTATTAGTTCTGATTTTTGAATAACTGTCACCAGCCTAAGAAATTACTGAGACCAAAGATGTAAAGGAAAACAAAAAAAAAAACCAAGAAATTCTTTTGACTTGCATTATTTTTCCTTACTTTTCAGCAAGTGACTTAAAATTTTTAGAATAAAAAGTTTATGGATGCACTCCTTTACATAGTATGAATTCAGAAGCATCTGAATTCATTTCCAGTCTGGAAAAAATATACAGGAATTCTCATTACATTTTTGACAAAGGTATTCAGATGACACTGCATTCAGCTGTACAAGGAAAATGTCCATAAGATACAAAGAATTTACAGGAGAAAAAAAATAACACCCACAAAAAAGAAAATAAGGCAGTATTTAATTAGACAATCTTTTAAAAACTGAGTGATAAATTAAACCATCCTATGGGTTATGTCACAGGCTACTTTTTGCCTGAGCATGCCTGGAAGTGAGGCTGTGACTGGACATGGCCTGATTTCTGTGGTTGGACAAGGAGAAGCTGACCTTTAGGTCATTGGTTGATTAATGTAAACAACATAGTGTGTTATATAGTTGTAACTGCATAGGAAGAAGAAGGCAGACACCTTGCAGATTTCTTGCAAGGCAGACAGTCTGCCTGGCTGTGAGACATCTGGCCAGGCAGAGAGACATGTCCAGGCCCAGGCAGTCTGAGGGCATGGACACAGAGTCTGCTAGGAAGGTAAACTAGGCTTAGGATTAGGTTTAGATCTAGTAGAGATGGTTTAGCTAGAGCTAGGCTATAGATTGTGAGTGCACGCAAGTAGTTTAATAAACATCCGAGAAACTTCATGAACTCTGCATCTTCGCCATTCCTTCACCACTTGGATCCCCAAATAACAACACCATCCTTCCTCTCTTCTCTGGCTAATGATTGTCAAGATGAGCTAAAAAGAATATTTCTGGAGAGAAACTAATTTGTTCTCTGCAAATCATAGGTGCAAAGTAGCATTTTGTAAGATGCATGATTAGAAGATGAAGGAATTTGGGAAAAATAAAGCATGAGTCCAATTGTCAATGTAAAGTTATTCATAAAATAATAATTTTCAGGTATTTCTTTATTGTTTAAAACTTTTGATACTTATTTCCCTATTCTGTTGTTTTAACTAAACAATTCTTGCACAAGTGTGTTGTCTTCTTTGCTAGGTTGTTTATTTGCAGATGGCCGCTTTTCATTCACTGATGTCCAAAGGGCTGAACCTCTTTAGGGCAGTAGCTGTCTTTCATACTGAAAATTTTCTGATCTTTTTGTCTCTAATATTATATTAGTGGTGGCCTACAAGCATCATCCCATAGTCTGAAAAGAGTACATATGTAGAATACGTGTATTGCTGCTAATAGCTAAAGCAGACATTTTACTTGTTTGCTTCTTCACATTTCTTTTTTTTTTTTTCCTTCAGACTGGCCAGGCCAACACTTTTACCCTTGCTCTTTCTTTTATCACGTGAAAAACATCTTTTGAACATCATATATCTTCCATGTTTTTCGTTTGCTGCCACAGCCATTTTCATGTTTGTGTAATTTTCTTCATTGGCTTGATCTAGAGGGAGAATATGCATGCTTTTGTAGTCCAGATATTGCAAATTGATGCCATCAGTCTGGTACATCTCTGCTAGATTCTGCATCACTGTCAGTCCTTCTTTCACAGTGTTGTGAAGTAATCTATGATTCAAGTGACTAGCAGGAATACATTGAAATTCCAACTAGACTGAGATGGGACATACAATTTTATGCTGAACTCCTCTTCATATTTCTCAAATATTTACTAGACTTGAGGAAAAAGTAAATTAGAATGTTGAGAAAATTGTTGCTGAAAATAGGCTTCCCCTTCTTTGCTGTTACCACTTTATGTGACCAAGAGTAGCCCAGACACTTAAGTGTGAAGGATGAAATCCTGTCACTGGGGAGTTTTGTTACTGACTTCAACTGAAACTGGAATTTCTTGCAGTTGTATCTCAAAATGTCAGTGCAGGAAATGCACTTGGAATGTGCCATTTATCTTAGAGTGATTAGAGCATCACCTTTTTGACACAGATACACAGAAAATATGCAGTATCACTGATATCTCTGCTGGATGTCAATTCATGGATGCAAAACATAAGATATGCAACACATCTATTATCCTATTTATAAAAAAAACCCAAAACAAACCAAAACTGTTGCAGTGTATGATTAAGATGTATTTCTATATTATGTATTTCTGTATTATATAGTTCTGTTATCCCTTGAAGTTGGAATGTTCTGTTACCCCCTGCCCTTCTCCAGATGGTTTGTCCCCTCCCCTCTCATTGGTCCAACTTCCCTATATGAGCTTGAAAAAGAAAGTAGTCTGAGCTCTTCTTGTTTGGCTCCTCTAAGCTTAGGACCCCTTGGGAGGCAGTTGCTCCCAGGGTGAAATAAACTTAAAATATTCTAACCCAGAAGAGTCGCCTGTACCTTCTTTGTCCTCTGTTTGCTGGCAAACCCTCGAGGGCTAGCAAAACACAGACTTTGCTGCCCCTAAGCACTCCTGGGCTGGACCTCCTGCAACACGGAGGCTTCTTGCCTGGAGTGCCCCCTCCTAACGTGTGCTCCGGAGATCAAGCCCGGGCTGAAGAAGGAGCGGGGCTTGCGGAGGGAGCCGCAATAAAAAACAAAACAAAAAACCAAACAAACAAAACAAAACAAAAAACCAGAAAATTTTCGTTTTGGACTTCTGTTACTGAGCAGTACTGTGAAAATTTAATTTAGTCAAGTTCCATACTTATTCTAACCAAAGCTTTCAAATTCCAAAATTCTTTACATGCCTTAAGTTCAGTAGTAAAAATAAGATTTAATTTTTTTATTTCTTACTTCCTTTTCTGTTTTCCTCACAAATAATGTCAAGAGCTTCATGTGATGAGGCTTCTAGTATTATGCAAAAAAACATGGGAGAAGTTGGTATGTATTTGATTCATAAACTAATTCAAAGCAGGCAGTTCACCATGTGAAATTAATCTTGTAAGGAAGAGATCAATCCTGATTTCATAACCCAAGTGGGAGTATAATGTAACTACTACCTATATTCCTCCTTCAATTGTAGGAGTATATTCATAATGATTTGTAATAGTCAAAATCACAGCAACATATCAGTGTTTAGATTGTTGTATCAAACAATGAACTATAGAAATAATATTTGTAAAAAACTAGAAGGTATTCAGTTGAATGCATGAGCATGTAATGTTCCATAAATGTAAATTTAAAGTGAAAACTAAGTGATCAGTACTTAGGTGCATCCTATACATTTTCTATGTAGTAAAATTATGAAAATGTCCCTTCAGGTTCTGAGTTTTATTATTAATTACAAGAAAACTTCACTTGCATTTCTTTAGCATAAATTAGGTATGTTTGAAAGATTACTCTTTCAAACATACAAATGTCAGCAACATGATGCATTCAGTGTAAGACTCTATTTATGCAGGAACTCAAGAAAAGCAGCTGAAGTGGACTCAGTTTATGCGAAGTAGCACTAGAAAGATGAGGAGTCAGAATTAAGCAAAAGACCAACTGAATAAACTAATTAGGAAATAAGTACTGGACAGAATAACTCTACATAAAATAGCTTTTCTACCATTCAATATTTTACTTTGGAGGATATTTTGAGTTATTTTTGTGTCTTTCATTGGTAAGCATGAAATAATATTGGCAGGTACTATATATAGTAAAATTTATAATTTTATATTTAACAATATAAATTATCAGTTTAACAGACAGCATAGTCAACAAGTCTCTGATTCAAAATAATTTTCCCATCAGTACATTCACTGCATCATGAATGTCATTATTTCATATATAGAATAGTGTCTAAACACTATAGACATCTAAATGTAGATGGATCCCAGTCAAGCAAATATTTAATAAGTATGCATTCATTCATACCTTTTACAACACTGGAATATTCAAGTTAGAAAGGATTTGTTTTATCTTCTGTAGAACCTGCCACTTATAATGCAAACATAAAGCTAAATCGTCTTGAGGACATAGACACTACTTACACACCTGGGATAAAATAAGACATAATATTGAAATGTCCTTAATGCCTGAATTTTTCATGAAATTTGCTCAGATATTTAAAATTCTGTTCCACGTATGCCAAGGGCGTACTTTTTTTTCTCCCTATCTGCCTTCTAAGACCATCTGACATTCATAAAATCTGAGTCTTGATGCTTCTAAAGAATTTGGTCAAAGTTCATTCAATGATGCCTAAAGTTTGGCATATTAATCCAGCTACTGAAATGGTTCCCTATACTTAGAAAATGGCTGAATTTAGTTCTAGAACTGTTTGAACATGAGTCTACAATTCCTGTTTTCCATATTTTTTCCCATACACAGTTTATATATATAGTGTGTCCCAATAACCACATTATTTCTTAACTGTTAATTCTATAAAATGCAACTCTGACAGAACTCCATATAATAAGCAATGAGAACCATTGGACTGGAAGGCAATTAGCAACCTGTATTCCTTGTCTAATCTCTTAAACTCTCAGTCTGGAGATGCTCTTCTGGGATGACAGTGTAAAATCACAATTTTAAGATTAAGTTTGAGAACATTTTTGTTTCCACGGAGCTGCTTGATGGTTTCTCAAATTCCCTGGCAAAGTGACTTCATTTCCCAGCTCAGAATTCAAATTCTACTTGCAAATCTGCATGCTTGTCCACTAGACATTTCAATGTGAAAAATTACAGTGCTAACACTCTTTCTCTGACTGTCTCTGACCTCATATATGTGTGGCGTCAGGGGTCTCAAACGGCAAAGAAAAAGGCGACAAAGTTTCTTGAAGTTCTCCAGGGGTGATGACCCTTGGGCGTCTTATTAAGCTACTTTTATATACTTTTTCTACCTATCATAGATACTTTACAAAATACGTTCACACATAATTGGACTCTTGACCCCTGTCTAACCTGGATTGGCGTTATATAACAAAAATATTTATTTATTGGTCAATAATTCAAAACATTCCTCCACTGTCTGCAATCCAGGATAGCACGTAAACAGTTTTTGCTAAATCATGATCTTAAGGTGGCATTGCAGTTCCTGGTGTCTTTTAAGGACCCAGGTTAATCAAATTCATATCTAAACCATCTCCACAAATTAACAGACCAGCTGTTAGATGTCGCATATATGGACTATGGAAAATAGGAACATAGAATAGGAATGTTGTTGTCTTATGTAAACCACAGGTGTCTTGGGGTGACTTCATGATTACTCCATATTCATCTTCTCTATGCCAGGAGAAAAAAAAATGAATCTTGTGCTTTTAAAACTGAGCTCCAAGAGCAGAGAGGAAAAAAAACTAGCTAGAGAAATCTGTTCAAAACAATTCCACGGTTTCAAGGTCAATTTTGCTATGCTGCTGTGCAGTTTTGGTTTTGGTTTTTTTTTTTTCCCAGCGGCCTGGCTGAAAGAGGGGGGGAAAAAAACACTGGCCTTCTCGCCTTCTAGCTTTCCCAGCCAGATTTCTGCCTGGTTTTTTTCTTCATAAGGAAGAGACTTGGACCTCTGCATTTTCCTGGACTTTTGATTTCTTCTTCCTCTCCTGGACTTGTTGGGACATCAGAGTGTCGAGACCTCACTGGGAGGCCTTTTCCACCGGTCTGGCCGGGGGGGGGCCCCCCACAATCGGCCTGGGACTCTGGAGGGAACTCTGGGTCTTTCCAGTCTTCCAGTGAGAGACCTCATTATTTATTGCTTTATATATATTATTTAGTATTTAGTATTATTATTATTTTCCTTTTGTGTTTGTTAAATAAATAGGGGGTTTTTTTCTCTTTCCCTTTCACTTTCCTTCGAGGAAATATTTCTTTCCTCAAACCTGGTGGGAGAGGGTGATTGCGGCCTGTTTTTATCAGAGAATATTTATCCCTCTGAATATATTTGTTCCAAACCAGGACAACAGGAAAACCAGATGTTTCCAAATTTCTTCTTCAGTGGCTAGTGTGAGCACAGAAATGAGAACACTAGTTTATAATGTAATGGACATTTTGCCAGGAAATCACTGGTCTCTATTTTCAATACTATTTTTGTATTTTACTTTAAAATTTCTTAGGAAAACATATGATCTAGAGTCTTATCTCTCAGGCATGGATTTGTTTGAATAGACTTCAGCAATTCCTCCTTTCACTTTTTCTCCATCTTGAATTCCGTGCTACACACCAGCCAAATTTCAGCAGTAGTGAGCAGTTTTCTTTGCAAGAAAACAACTTAAAGACTCTTCTTAAGATATATATTTTTTTTTTTTAAGATATATAGCTAAGAAATAGCAGACAGAGATTGAATGTTTTCATAAGGTTGAGTCTCCTTTAGATGTATGTTTGCCACCAAATCATTACATTTTTAAATTTGGGATGTTGCCACTCTTATGCCTTGTGAGACACTGGATTATTACATTAATTATTGGCTCGGACCAACTCAGTGTCTGTGGGAGGGAAGGGACAGGTCAAATTTCAAGAAAGTGAAACGGTGCCCTGCCACATAATCCTCTCTCTTTGAGAGCCTTTGGTGCAGCCTTCAGTCACTGGCACACCTGGAACACTGCTCCACACCGCATCCCCTGGAGCCCCTAATCCAGCCTCAGAATGCCTGACACACCCGGAGCCCTGTCTGGGGTCTGGAGTTGGCCGCAAGGGACCAGACCAGATAAAACCAAAGACATGGTTTCCACATTGTCGTGGCCCTGACATTTTCTGGATTCCTGGTGGCTGGATCTGTAGTGGATCTGGGGGTGGTAGCTATCTTCCTTCCTTCCTTCCTTCCTTCCTTCCTTCCTTCCTTCCTTCCTTCCTTCCTTCCTTCCTTCCTTTCTTCCTTTCTTNTTCTTAAGATATATATTTTTTTTTTTTAAGATATATAGCTAAGAAATAGCAGACAGAGGTTGAATGTTTTCATAAGGTTGAGTCTCCTTTAGATGTATGTTTGCCACTAAATCATTACATTTTTAAATTTGGGATGTTGCCACTCTTATGCCTTGTGAGACACTGGATTATTACATTAATTACTGGCTCAGACCAACTCAGTGTCTGTGGGAGGGAAGGGACAGGTCAAATTTCAAGAAAGTGAAACGGTGCCCTGCCACATAATCCTCTCTCCCTGAGAGCCTTTGGTGCAGCCTTCAGTCACTGGCACACCTGGAACACTGCTCCACACCGCATCCCCTGGAGCCCCTAATCCAGCCTCAGAATGCCTGACACACCCGGAGCCCTGTCTGGGGTCTGGAGTTGGCCGCAAGGGACCAGACCAGATAAAACCAAAGACATGGTTTCCACATTGTCGTGGCCCTGACATTTTCTGGATTCCTGGTGGCTGGATCTGTAGTGGATCTGGGGGTGGTAGCTATCTTCCTTCCTTCCTTCCTTCCTTCCTNGTAGCATCTTCTCCCATGCATTTCCTCAAGGTATATAAAGAACTGAAAGCCCTTTTAATAAATTTGACAGATGGATTTTTGGAGCCTTGTACCTTTTTAACGTAAAACCCCTTTGATGAGCTCATATGTTAAGTAGTGTCTGAGGAAACCTACTAAGTAGAGCAGATCTCTTTTTTGAATCATAAATGGCACTAGGTGCTGAGCTGTTCAGATCTCACAGTACTCTTTCAATTCAAACTTTATATTCAAAACCTGAAATGCATATTAAATCAAAGCAGTAAGCACTCTTTATTTATGAAAAAAAAAAGGCTTTCATTTAAATTACATTCAAGTTATTTTTCATGGATTTTATTCAGGAAGATTAACCTTGAGTATTATTAGGTTGGACTGGGATCTTTAAACTGTAAAGAAGTGAAGGTAAGTCATATCAAACACATTTGAATACCTTAAAATAAATTATGTGTTAGCAGCTATATTAACCAGAAATCACATTTTCCATCTATTGATTTTTCAATTTAATTGCAAAAAAAAATGTATACTAAGAAAAACAGGCTAAGAAAAAAATCAAATAGAAAACCCTAAATTTATTAAGGAATTGATTCAAATAAGAGATAGGAAAGACAAGACTGTGAATGTGACCTGGTGGAGACTTTCCAAATTTACATACACATCTTGCCATGAAAAAGACAAATTATGGGGGCAATAGGACTTCCACTCCACTTGAGCTTTTGAGATCTAAGTGACTCTTAATGGGAGTCTACCTTAGAACGTTCTTGAAACTTCCAAGAAATCATCCTTATGTCTACAGTTTGGGGATATTAAAAACCTGAAAAACACAGATTCTTTTCAATGGCACAGGTAGGTCTTCTGAAGAGATAACTAAATCTTCTTTTTTGTAGTTGATTTATTTTCAACAAAACCAGAAATGTGTTGTAAATCCCTGTTTTTATCACTGGCCTTTAAAATATCTTACCATGATTTTCAGTTGTGGATGGGATCTGCAAGGGATATATTTAAGTATTCTACAATATGTCACAGAAGCTCACTCTCATACTACAAAACTGAAGTATTCATATTACTATGTTAGGAAATACCTGCTAAGTTTGAAAGAACTGCTGAATTTTGATATATAATACGTCAAATACTTTATTTTACAGAATGACGCAAGCCCTTAGAGTCTAATAAACATATGCTTGGAGTTTACTAAGAAATTTCATTTCACATTTCCAGAGAGCTACTCATTTCCAGTATTTTTTCTGTGAATCCAACAAAACCTACTCACAACAGAAAGTGACCTTTATAAATATCAAAACCGAATTTTAAAATCAGGAGATCAAATTTTTCCACATAATAAAGATTTTGATGTCTGTATCTTAATTCTTTGAAGCTTTTCAAGAAGTTATGAGTCAGGGGGTAAAATCTCTCTTTACTTACAAGCCATTTTCTTTCTATGCAACTGCATCATCTCTTCTTACAATAAATCTGTGTTATCAATGGCTAATGGTACTTCATGAATTTTTCATTAGATGTCAATTCAACAGCAATCAAATTTTAGCTCAGCCACGACAAGTTTGCCATGATGCTTCAACTCCTTTTATTCCCTCACTTTCAGACATAGAAAACCCGAATTTCCACCCATACTCTTCTGTTAACTTGATGTTTTCAGGAAATGTGTTGGTGTATACCTAAGAATCTATAGAATTTTTTTCACTGAGGGACATTACAATACAAATTTATATTTCCTTGCTTAGGCTCCCAGAGGTGTCTTGAGCACTTAAAGTAAAAGGGAAGTAAATGGAAAAGTACAGCACTAGCCATTTTCTAAATAAGTAATTTGTTTCCCCCATCCCCATTTCATTCCACTACTACTTGCACGATGAAACACTATGTTATAATAATCTGGAATAATAATAATAAATGTCACTTTGCTTAAAAATGTCAGCTGAAAATGTGTAACACATGAACAAAAACATGTAATTCTCACTAAAAAAAAAAAAATGTGATCATAATGATCCCTTCTAATCTTAAAATTTAATAGTCAATCTCTGATTTTAAAGTGGAGTACAGAGAGACATGCATTGTGGATCTTCTCCTTTTCTGCTGAGACAATGCTGGCCAGTTCCCTTATAGGACCTTTTCTTTCAGATGAGCAATCAGTGAACCAAGAGTTTGATACTTAAGCTAGCACTATCACATGAAGTAACAAAGTCTAATGAAGCTTTTTAAAATGAATTTATGAAGATTTTGTTTAGAAATTATAATCCTTGCTAAACTGCAGTGGTAAAATATTAATAATAATTATATTCTTAATCATAATAACTATCTTAATGATAATACATTTTTGTGTTACAGCACTCCAGCTTTAAATATCTGTTGATAAGAAGACATCCCATTAGGAATCAAAATATATATTCATTGTGTAAGTGCTCCATTAACAAATAGCTCATTATCTTCCCTTGATTAAATGATGTTATGTAGGGCCCGAAGACCTCCTCGTAAGTGGAAATCTATGTAGCAAGAAGTAATTATTCTGAACTATTATAGATACACCTCTGAATAATACAGGAAGCACACTGGGGTGCCCGGGAGATTTTGACAAGGGGATACCAACAAGGATGAAAGAAAATTCAGCACAAGCAGCTTAGTTTGGGTACTCTGCCTTGTCCTCTATGTTCTATCTCCCTATTCTTTTTGTCCAATTTGAGTTTGAGGAAGCTAAGCTGATATGTCACACCCATAGGATAAGATCCTTTAAATGTTGTTGATCCAGTCATCTACTGAATGTCCAGAACGTAAGATGCAAATCTGTAATTACAGTTTACAGCACAACTCGCATCATGGAGATCAACTCCATATTTCTTGTTGAAACAAAAAGACTTTACCTGGCAGAAACTTGCTAAAGTCAGTTTCATATCATTTGGCCCAAAAGAGTTCACTGCCTCATGCATTAGTATAAACTCACCTTAAGACACATGCAGGTGATGAGTGTATTCCTGCAATTTTCTGGAAGAGCTCATGAAAACTTCCATGACTCACAGAAAACACAGTAATAACATTGTTCCCTTCTCATCGGTTTCTAAACCTTCAGCCTTTTCTTGCTTGTAATAGAAATAGCAATGTTATGTGACAAATAGGCAGCAAACTAGGCAGTATGAGATCTACCTCAGCATCAAGAAGGCATGCTATTTTATGACTCTCATGAATCCATAGCTTATGTCAGCACTTTCTCATACATCAATCAGAATGTACAACTGCTGAACACAGGATAAACTGACAACATATCTCTGTCTTCAGCAGTGATTATGATTGATTTTGTATCCATGGTCTGCAGGGCATAGTCCATGTAACATACCCTGAATATTTTCTTACTGGTGAGATAGTCTAATATAATTCACCTCAAAACAATAATTCTTAAGTTTCAGAGTTACTTCTGATATATAGAGAACTCTATTTTGCAGTTACTCTCAATGACTTGCAGTTGCTATTTTCTCTCTTTTCCTATTCCATGACCATGAATTTGATATTGGATACACAACTGATGTGGCAAACTGATGGTATATACATTTTTAGAGGATTATCATTCCGATAGGACGCATACAGAAGATTTGTCTAACAAACCATCTTTGTACTTCCCGCAGGTCTTCATCATCTGTTTGGTCTTTCAGTTCTCCTGCACAACTGTAGATCATAGGAATTTGATTAAAGTAACGCTATGTTTCTCAGTTGTAAAATACAACTGCTTTTTTTTAGCCACAGGAGTTAGAAAGTACTGCAGCACAAGATTTTTATACCCTTTGGCTGTGACTCTGTAGTTACTACCACCTCAGACTCATTTAAGCATTAAGACCATTTAAGCACAGACTCATAGAATATCCTGAGTTGGAAGAGACCCACAAGAATCATCCCTAGGGTCTCCTGGCCGTGTACAAGACCATCTCCAGGAGTCACCATGTGCCCAAATATCATCTAAATGCTTCTCAATTCACACAGGCTTGGTGCTCTGACCACTTCCCTAGGGAAGGCATTCCAGTGCCCAACCACCGTCTGGGTGAAAATTCTTTTCTTATTATCCAGCCTAAACCTCCCTTGACACAGGTTCATGTCATTCTCTTGGGTCCTGTCACTGGTCACTATAGAGGAGAGATCAGCACCTGCCCCTTCTCTTCCCCTCAAGAGAAAGCTGTAACTGCATGAGGTCTCTTCTTAGTCTCCTCTTCTCCAGGCTGAACAGACCAGGTGACCTCAGCCACTCCTCACACAGCTTCCCCTCAAGGCCCTTCACCACCTTTGGTGCCCACCTTATAATGCTTCTAAAAGCTTAGTATCTTTCTTATATTGTGGCAAAGCCTAAATGAATTAATCTTCTAATCCGAACCAAAAATCTGTATTTTAAGTAGACATAGTTGTTTGAAGAGATGTGTAATAAATATGCATGGAAACAGGGGGTACGTGCCAGCTTATCATAATCTATGACATCCATATAACAAACTCATGGATGCTGGTAGTTCTGCATTATAACCATTTTTTTAGCACTACTCTGTGATGTGTAATCACTGAAATGTAATTGGCAAATACTGTCACAAGCACTTCTGGTATTCATAACTGGCTCTTCCAAGTCAGAAAAAAACAGCAACGTAATTATTGTGACTTAAAGGAAGTGACTTGCATATTACTTTTTAAAGACTGACTATATAGTTGGAATGACATCTAGAAGAACATCTTCATTTCAGCAACCATCTTGGAAAAGCTACTAATTAAGAAGAATTATAGCTCGATTAAACTATACAAATAAATTTTTATGATTTAAAGTCAACAAACTTAGATTGTGTTGTCCGCAAGTGATGAACTGAGAGAGTTCCTCTGGAATGAGTCAGTATCAATAAATTTGTAATTATGTGCAAATAAAAGACCGTAAGATTCTTCTGAAATCTTCCTGAGGTTCACATGGATTTGTTATTTTACCATTAAAAAAAAAAGAAGATTCTTCCTGTGATTTGTTTCACTCAAAGTTATTACATTTTTTTTATTTACTCTTGTCCTTTACATCTTTTCTGCTTAACCATGAACAGCTAAGAAAACATAAAATAACGAATGATTATTAAAAGTTTTGCAGAAAATTGCTTTATATAAAAAAAACCCCCACACTCATCTTAAAGATCTGTCATCCAGCTAAACTATGACTGATGATTTACATCTAATTCATGCACGAAAATGTCTGGCTTTATAAATATTTGAATCAAAGTAATAATTGGAATAAATGCAGTAGGTATATTTCATCTTCTTGATGGGCAAAGTTTCTCTTTTGTACTGGATCATAACGTCTCAATAGACAACAAAACAGACACAGTGTCTTTCTTCAGAATTTATGAAACAGAACTTCCTCTCCTTTTGTGCACACACTGCATATCAAATTTCCAGTTTAAAAACTTGTTTTAAAAAATTGATTTAAAAAATTTCTGACTAGTATTGCAGAGATTGGTGTTTTGTATCTATAGATGTTTTGTATCTATAGATGTTTTGATTGTAAATTATTCTAAATATCTTAGCAAAGTAAGCCAATTTAAGTCTTACAGGCACAGGCCACAAAGTCTGTCCCAGGCTACAATGAGGTATTTGGACATGGTCACTCTTCCAGTGGTTGAAACCTTTTTCTCATTTTCAGCACAAATGGAATGTATCATTAATACTCTTCAGTTACTGTTGCCTAGTTCCTACACTAATGCTATATTTTACTTTTAATAACTAATTTTTTACCCTTATATTTAACCACATTTATTATTTATTAAGACTGATCAGCTTAGCAAGCTCTTTCAGCTATCATGTTAAATTGAACAAGCTAGGCTTTTTTGTAATTTTTCTCCAGGTGGATTCTCTATTCCTATCACTATTGCCCTTCATTTATTTGTTTACCTTTTTTAAACTATATAGAAGGAATAAAATTACAGGGTAGCAGGAAAATTGCTGAAACGACCTTATTCTAAGTTTTAATGTTTTTGTATATTTGGTCATCAACTCTAGATATCTAAAGAACTAAGATTATGACAAATGTAAAATAACAGTGTTTCCATACACTTCTACAATGTACTTCAATGCAACTGATTTAAATCATACCTTCATCGCATTTTTTGGAACTGCTGCTGTTTAGCTTAGCTGTCTTTTCTAAAGTGATCTATAGTATGCTCCATATGTAAAAATTATTCTTTTCCTAGCTCCAAACAATTCTAAAAAGACATCCATAGATATCTTCTGAGTATTTCATTCCTACCAGATCACAGCAAAGTAACATAGAGAATTCTGAGGCATTGTTTAGCTTCTCCTCCTATGAGAGAGGATTAACTCTACCTAGATTACTCTGGTAGATAGATGTTGGTTTAACTTTCTTTCAAAGATCTTAGATGAGCTTGCCAAAGCCTTCCTGGGCACCGCCTTTCACTATTTTCACTCTTGCGTTATAGAAAGTTTATTTACCTGTTCTTGTGGTGGGCTGGCCTTGCATAACAGCAAAATGCCAACCCAGGTGTTCCCTGAGTCAGCAGAGTGAAGGAAGAAATTGAATGAGAAAGGTCATGAGTTGAAGTAAGAAAAAGAAATCACCAGTTACTCTTAGGGGCAACACAGACTTGATTTCTGTTAAAGTAATTTATTTTATTGTCAATTAAAATACATTTGGGTAGTGAAAAAAAGAACACAAACATTATAACAACAACTTTCCTCACCCTTTTCCAAGGCCCTAATTCACTCTTGCACTCCAGACTCCTATACCACCCCACCCTGCCAAGTGCAGGGGACAGGGATTAGGTCAGTACATTGCAGTTTCTCGCCTGCCACTTCTTCCTTCTCCCACTTTTCCCCTGTCTAGTTGTAAGCTTTCCACAAGCTGCAGTCTCTCAGGAAATACCCACCTGCTCCAGTGCAGGTGCTTTCCCAGACTGGAGAAGAATCTATGCTCTGGTGCCTGGAGCACCATCTTCTCGTCTGACTTTATTATTCCCCCCACCCCTGTGTTGTTTTCCCCTTTCCTAAATGCATTTCCCCGAGGCTCCCCCACCCGGGCTGCGGGCTCAGCCGTGCCCTGCAGTGGGTGGGTCGGAGCCGACTGACCCCGGCTGTGTCCTCCCTCACAGAGCCCCCTGCAGCCCCCGCTAGCAAAACCTTGACACACGCAGATTCTTGTTTCAATTTAAAATTGAAATCTTTTAATGAAAACTTTGATTCCATTAGTTCTGTTACTGCTCTCCACAAACAAGGTCGATAAATTATTCCTTTCCCCAGTCTTGTTTCCTAGACTTGAAGAATTCCACTCCCTTTGCTTTTCCCAGATGTCATGTTTTTTATATCAAATCATGTTTTGTATATGTGTGCTCTCTTGATTCTTCATCTAATGTATGGCTTTCCCGAAGTGCAGCACATGTGGTCTGCCCAAGGCCTAAACTGAGCAAGCAAACTTTTGTGGACTACAGCAAAGGCATATTTGACAGCACACCCACTACCCACCCTCCTACTGACCCGATCCTCCTTCTGGGAAAACAAGACATCAGCTTCCGCCCACGGTATGATACAATCCCAAAACTGCTCTGAAGAAAAGAAAATTGTTTCCTCAGCCTTTATCTGTGCAACTGATTGTTCCTATATGATTAAGATGCATAGCTGACTCTCATACTTGGGGCTCCAAAAAGGGCAGAAAACATTGGGGATGACATGTGTCTATGCTCTCAAAACTTCAGAATTACCATCATAGGTCAGCATGTCAAGAGGCTGAATACTACTTGATTTCATTGTAGTAAAATTAAAACTAAAAATATATACTGTTTAAAATCTAAAATTCTTGGAGATGATTGTATTTTCTGATTTTGAATACACACTATGAAACAACTTTCTCATGGTATTCATGTGAGGGAAATGTTTTAAAAGACAAGGACATATTTAGAAGTAAATGAGTCAACGATTTGGGAGAATAATAACATAAATACCTCTGATATTTTGAATTAAATAATAGTAATAGAAAAACTAACAGCATGTTGAAATGGTTTGTCAAAAGCATGTATAACATTACCAAACTCAATAAAGAAATGTACTTGATTAAACCCATGGAAGAAAACATTGTGATATGTATTGTGTTACTCACTGAAGACATTTGTCTTTTGTTGCCAAGACAGACTGTCACCACGTTCTCATCCATCTTGGTTCTTCAAAGGATACAACAGAACTATTGATTTGTGTTCATTCTTATATTCCTGTACACAATAATTGCTAAGGGAGGTAAAATTATTTATCAGGCAGCTGCAGTATATTTTACTGTGTCTGATGTTCACTATGCATTTAAATAAGAAAATAGCAAGTTATGGTATTCCAATTCCTTAATGTGATTATTCCATTTTGTACACATTTGTGATTAGTGTTCACAGTACCTCATTTGAAAGCAATGTACATGGAGAAACTTCAAACACTATTACATATGTTATTCTTAATTTAGTTCAACTGATTGTGACTTTTTACAGTGTACCTTAAATAATAAAAACAATTTATTTGGCTGTAAATCACAGGTTTAAGCAAATTGGAAAACAAAAGGCTCAGGGTGTACATTTAACCACTTATTTTAACTTTGTAAATTTAAATACATCTTTTCAATAGATAAATAGATCTGTGTTTTTGCCGGTCATGCTCAGTGCAAGTACGTATCCACAGTAAGTGGACAATTTACAGATTCTAACATTAAACAGCCCACAGGTGAGCCACTATTAAGCCTTTAAAGTTCAGACTCATTGACCTGGTATGAGCAGCAGGTACATATTTTCAAGGAAGAGTCATGTTCCTGGACATTTTTGGGAGCACTTCAACAACTTCGCAGCAGTTTCAAAGACAGAGCCTGCCTCTTCGGCCTCAAATAGGTAAAGAAAGCACCACTCACAATGCTGTTTGAACATCACACAAACTCCAAAAGTTGCTCGATTTTAATTTCATTAATATTTGGAAGTACTAAATGTCTGGTGGTTTGCATTCGTATGAAGGGAATAAGAGGCTGTAGCTTAGAGTAAAGTAGATAAATAGGCTGTATAGTTATATCACTTGCAGTAAATTGAAGCAGCGAGGCCATTCTTTGAAGCGGAGGCAACTGGGTGGTGATACCATTGCTAACCATGCACTTTCGGACCTTTACCTCATGCTAACTAGCAATGAGGATAGCCCCAATCCCTGCAGCCAGCTAGCCACTGTCCAGCTGGGGGACAGGTGCTCCTGTGCCCCAAACCCTTCACACAGTCTACTAGGGTGAACAGTCACCTGGCAGCACAGTGTGCCAGTAATGTATAGATTTCCAAATGCAATGTTTAACTTTTCATAAAACAGTTATGATGCTAACAGGCTTTTTAAGCAGACTGAGATGGTATTCAGCATAGGTAAGCAATGACTCAGGACATTTATACTGATCAGTCACTGCCAAGTCAAACAAATAAGAGCATTTTCACTACTTTTTAGATCAATATGTATTTAATTTCTGGAAATTGCTGGCCTACATCTCAGCAGTAATTGGTGAGGCATGTGCAATACCAGCAAGGGAACCGTAAGAATTTTCAGGAATAAATCCTATAGCTATGAATTGCTGCTTCTTCTGCAGCTGTACTCTGGGATCCCCAAGGGCATCACCAGATCTGACTATCATGGACAGCACCTCTGCTCTCAGGCCTCCCCTCAGCCTGCCCACATCAAAGGACCCCACATCAACCCACTGGATCTGTCAGCCTCTGTCCCAGTGACACGGTTGGCTTTCTGGGGTGCAAGAGCACATTGCTAAGTAATGTTGAGCTATTTGTGTCCACAAACACACCCAAGTCCTTCTCCCCAGGGCTAGTTTCTATTCATTCTGCCCCCAGCCTGTATTCATGCTTGGGATTACCCCAAACTATGTGCAGGATCAGCATGTTAATTGCACCACGCAGCTCATAAGCAAGTTTGTTGAGGGTGAATATGTACATGTTATATATATGTGTGTGTGTATATATATATGCATGTGTGTGTGTGTGTATATGCCCACTCACTGCATTTATATGCACAGTAAACTACGCACCCCTTGCAACATAATTGTTGACTTCCAATGCTGGTGGACTTTTAAACAAAAAGGTTTTTGTTAAACAAAACTTAAGTGAATTCTAATAAGAATCCAGTGTATTCAATGTAAGCAACAACTCCAATAAATAAGGATAGTCTTGTGTTAAAAGTTAAGTTTCAAGCCGAAGTTAATAATGAGATATTTCTAAAGATAAAACAAAAAAGACACATGTTAAAATTTAGCTATCTGGTCTTTTCCTCCCAGCCTACAGTCCTCTGAGGTTTTCAGTATCCTCAGCATGCATTGATCATCACAGCCAGTAAGAGCTGTGTTGGTTTACTGCTTTGTAAGGGATTCTCAGCAATTTGCCTTTTAGGTGAAAGTGCTCAAATTTTTTGGCTGAGGTTTTCATCAAAACAATGACTCATCATAGCAGAAAACCAAGAAGAAAAGGGATCATTACTAAATGCATGGAATTAATCATGATGGATAACATGCTGCAGTAGTATTTTCACACTTACCAATGAAAGTCAAGCCAAACTACATTTTTATAAACGTCTGGCAACATATACCACTCAGACCTGTATGAAGCTTCTTTTATGTATACAGACAAGTAAAGACAGCTGCTGTTCTGCATGTCAAATATACATCAACCTTTGTGTTTGCTATACTAAATACCTATATTTCACAGTTACAGGATGCAATGCAGTTAGAGATGTCTTTCTCAAGTACAGTTTTCAGTGATTCAGCATCACCATGACATCAAAAGTACTTCCAAGACATGCTAACAAGATATGTCTAACTGTTTAGCAGTTAATATCCCCTATTTTTCCCTGTCTCAGTATACAGATATTTGAGACAAGAAACTGAATTACTCCAACTACTTGGCATTCCAAAATTCACATTTGAATTTACAATGTGACTGAGTATGCACTATCTTGACACTGAAGGGGATTTGGTCTTTTCATCCCAGTCTTCCCTGATGCTTAAAATTAGTTCAAGCTACTTTCCCCCAGGCCAGTTTTAACATGATCATTTTTAGACATCCTGTTCTTCCTGTCACACCCACAGCCTAGCCAGCCCTTTCATGATAGCAAAGCCCCATGTATTCATTTGCACGTAGGAGAGTATTAAATTACTCTACAGTTCAAATACTTCAGAATAGGAGATGAGAGACATAAGTCATATTAAATATAAAAGACAATTGTAACACATGTATATGTGTTCATCACTTTTTTTTTTTGGTTATTCCAATCGAAATAGAAAAATCCTTCTCTTTTGTCATCTTCTAATTTAATCAATCCTAACACATTTTTCTGGGGGTTTTTGTTTAATTTTCTTTCTGAAGAAGTAGCTTTAATCAAAAAGTGAGGCACAGCATAATACCATCTTCTCAGTATAGCTTTAGATGAACAATTGTTGTAATGTTTCAGGATTGCATATCGGTTGATATAAACTGATCAGCTTGAGTTAGGAGAATTTGCGTGCACTGCTTTTCTCTGGTTTTTTGCACACATTATATGGATAAAAAGTATAACTAAGAGACAAAAAGCATAATGTTGATTGCAGCCCATTAAAAATATAATGGAAGATAGTAATTCACACTGTTAACATAAGTGGTGGATTTCCTATCATTAGATATCCTAAACAAATGCTATCTGATTTCTGAAATTTGTGTTGTAGCCATCCACAACTATTGGACTCTGTAGAGGAATAGTTGACTATAAATATTAAAATTTTGCACCTTGGAAATAAGACTACCTTGTTAAATCAACAGTCTATGAAAAATGGTTCATAAAAACTTCTTGTTGCATGTTTGCAGCTCTTCTGGAAAAATAAATGATATTTCACTTTGCAGTAATCATTTTATCTAATTTGTTCTTACAAAAAGAGTGGGTAGGTCTCTGTAATGGATCCATTCCAAAATACAAATCAGTGAAATCTACAATAGCAGCTGTACTAGTTTATCCAGTTTCTCCAAAGGTAGACTTCAATTCGGAAAAGACTTACATGAAGTAAAACTCTGTATCTTGCAAGAAAAAATTAGAAGTGGGACAGGCTAAAATGCAGAAATTTCTTTGTGTCACAACATATTTGAAACAACTGTAAAAAAATGCAAACTGTTTGAATATTCATAAGCTCATGAATGCTGACATCAATGGGACTTGATCAATAGTAGTCAAGGAGAGGCCACAGTACTGTTCCCGACTGGGCCAGATGTTTAATTTCCTGCCAAGCCTGATACTGCTAATCACTGCTGGGTTTGGCCTTCTCAATGAAATAATGTAGAGAAAACTAGTGACATTACAAAAAAAATGTAAAAAGCATCCCTATGGCCTTGCAGGGATAAATGTACTTTATCCATCGATATTTAACAAATTTTTGAATTAATAAATGGCTGCTTTCAATCTAGACAGCACATACTATTACAGATAAGCAAGAACTAGTAAACATGACGGATTTTGTCTTGTGCAACTGTACTAATCCCCCTCTCTTTCATATGCAACATCAATTCAGATTTGACACTTGCCACTGACCTTGATTGCTGCTACTCAAGATATAGGATTAGTTGTGCTAACAAGTAGTGGGGAAAAATTGGCACCAGATATCAGTCAGCCAATAGAAAATAGTTTGGAAAAGTATCTCTTTTGTTAAAAGCATCACAAACAGAAATTGAATTCTCTTTGAAAAATAATAAAAAATCGTAAGTACAGTTTCAATTTCATATGAGAAAATTTAGTGGGATATGAAATACCTTACGAAAATCAGGTTGGAAAGACCCATGTTCATTGATGTAAATTCATGCTTTCCTGTGTATCACATTTATTTGCTGAAGTCTGCCTTATGTGCCTCCTAATCTTCAGGACTGAAGAGACTCCAATCAGGAGAGTCTAGATATTCTTCCCAGATCTCTATAATCACATGTATTTCTTTATCTTATTACCTTTGCCATGGAAAGCAAGGGGTTGAGGTTATGCTCCCAATGCCTCTCACTGCAGTAGATGTTAATGTGGCTGCAGGAGAAGCAGGGTTCCATGCTTAGGTTGTCTGTGGCTTTGGTATGCTGCCAGTCAAAAAGCAATAATGGAAACCTCAACAGGAAAACAGCAATCCTCTGTAGTTTATTGCCCAGTCAAATCTGAAGATGATTTCCTGGCATCAACCATTGGTTTTTCCTGGCACCAGAATTTTTTCCCTGTTAGAGTTCCTAAAACCAATGTAGGTAAACAAGCTGCCCCCCTAAAAAGGCCCAATATTTCATAATAGAAAGTGTTACTAAGTTATCCAAAACAAAAAGGTCAATATGCATGTGCTAAAAATGAGATCTAACTATTCATTTTGTAATAGCAGGCTTTCTTGGAAATGGAAGACTAAACAATTTTAGTTTCTTTTTGTCCCCTATCATTTGTGCAAAGATTTTGTGATATTATATACGCAAGATACCGTACAATCACATATAAGAGCAAGGAGAAACCTTTCTGCTATTTCTCAAAATATTTGAAAATAAATTACCTTAAAAATGCAGGAACACGCTAATACTTTAGAAAGAAATTTTGGGCACATTTGCTACTATGTCATGTAGATCTTTAAATGGCTATATACATTTTATTTTGCTATTTGTTTTAGCTGTTAGAAGCCCACTACTGGTTAACTGCAACTGGTATAGGCTACCTGTAAATTTTGATAGTATCCGGACTAGACAAAAGTTACACATCCTGAATCCTCCAGCTAAAAGAGACACATGGCACAGGACCACCAATCAGGAGTCTGATCAAGCATTTTTCTTTGGCACATAGTCTATTTAGAATGGAAAAACATGTAGACTATTCAAACTGGAAAAACTGGGTGCTTGGCATTCCAGAAAGAAAAGCTGTTGTTGAAAATTAAAGATTGGCAAAGAGAAGGGGTCCAGTAAAAAAAAAAAAAAGGAATGAAGAAGTGCATGCAGCAGCCCGATAAAAACTGGAACCACTTTCTGCCTGACCTTCCCAGAGCAGCAGCGATTTGATGGCTGGGATGGAAAGTGAAGACCTAGTGAATGAAGCAAATTGGTGAATAGGTGCTTGAGATAGCCAGGTAGGGTAAAAGCTCTAGGTTTTTTGTTCTCAAGTGATCCTAGAACCAATATAGGCTGTTGTTTACTCTCTTTGTGTAACAATGTTTTTAAGGATTAGTCTGGCTTCAGAATATAACTTTAGAACAATATTACAAAAGGCTGAAGAAAAGAAAAAAACCTAAAAATTAAAGAAATCTCTACTTCTACAATAAAGGCTTGATGTGGGCATTGAGATCACTGAACTAAAGTACACTATCTTGCTTGGCAAAACTCCAAGTATAAAAGACTTAAGTAGATATAGGATCAATATCACTGGAGTGTCTCTAAACCTCTAAAGGAATAGTAAAAAAGAATGGTAAAAGAGTTGCGAATTTCAGTAACAAGACCACAGAATAATTCCCTCTTGGATTTACCAGATCTACTAGCATTTGAGAATTTCTTTTGTTTAATAGGTTGAAATCTCTATTTTTGAGATTTGTGGAGAAAGGTGTGCAAAGTTCCCAGGTTAAGATATATTCAGGACATGTATGTTTTTAAAATGGCCTTAAGCTGAATCTCCAGTGGTCAGCCTCAATTCTTCCTAAATTCACTTACCTGAATTGTAGCTTACAGTGACCTTAGAGGTCTTCCCGTGAATATGAATCACACATGATCTGAAGTAGTTTTATTGAAATTAGACACAGAGACTGGGATCCATCTAACTTAAGGTCATATCTGAAAATTTGTGTCCTAAATCTGTTACAATAAACTGAAGCTCATTTTGCAGTCAGTGCAGATAAAGAAATAAATGAGATCAAGCCCCTTCTTGAGGTGCTTAGCTCTCCATTAAGGAATGTAGCACTAATTAGCTTTTAGTCAGCTTGCTGGCTTTGGGAGATATAGTTCCTGTTGAAATCAATCCCAGAATGTTAAAACATGATCTACTTTTATGAAAGCTATGTTCTATGTAATCTAATTTGTATTTTGACAGCAGACTCTTTATGTCTCATTGGTATACCTAGATTTTTTGTACAATCCATAAGAAGGACTTCATTAATGGAACCAAGTCATCTGATTGGAAAGCAAACAAATATTAAAGGCTGTAGGTTATACTTTAAATCCTGTCCCCTTCTGAAGTGTTTTTATAGGCCTGAACTAAACAGAAGTGCTAATTTCACAAATATTTTCTTGGTGCTTGGCACCTGAAATTGGTCACAGAGATCAGATCTTTTTAAAAGACAATTGGAAGACATGATGGTGATGGCCTTTTTTCAATAGATGAGTGGCTAATACACTAAATGAGTATGGTTTTATTCTATTTTTTATTTGAAGAACATACATCTTGGCCTTACACAGTGAGTAGATTGTAAACTCTTACAGATAGAGAAAAGCTTTGTTAAAAATTCCAGAAGATTAAAGTATCTTCAGTATTTCCTAGGCCAAAGGAAAATTAGGCTCTAGTTCAGCAGTTTAGGGCATTCACTTGCAAGAAGAGACTTGAGTTGCACTCCCTCATTTAATGATAGTCCTTGTATTAGGTGTTAAGCATTTGCTCACATGAGAGTTGGAAGTGCATTGTCTTCTCTGGAAAGTGCCTTAATCACGAGGCTACAAGTCACCCACATGTCCTTTCTTGGCTGGTAGATATGTAAACCTGCAAATAATGAAAAAGATTCAAGGGATTAGAAGGGATTCTAAGGAAGCCTTACTGTGGAAAGCAATGAAGAGACTAAGATAGATTTAGTAAGTAGTCTCCAGTCTAGACTAGTGTTTGGATGACTTTACTAAAACTCGGGAAGTACAAGGAAGAGGTGACAGACCCTATATTCCACATTGTGAAGGCTAGATAACTGTTAACTAATATGAAAGTGACCAAGCAGTGCTGCCACCACCATATACAGAAGGGAATGCTGTTCAAGGAAAAGGTTTTTAAGGCTTTAGAGAGCCTTCACTGTTGCACGGGAACCAGTTGCTAAAGACCACAAGGAGACAAAGGATAAGACATAGCCTAGCAGTCAGCTCTCACACAGATTGTCAGTCCTTGTTGATGTCATTCTCAGCAGCTTTATCCTTCACATACTGTGGAGCAAACCAGCATACCTCCTGACTGGCTCCTGCCTCTAAGTAGAAACAGGGCTTGTACTGTTCCAGGCACTCCCCTGAAATTGTGACAGTACCAAGAGATACTGGAGGCCAAGGAATTACTTTCTGAAACTGTCTTTAACTGACTACTAATTAGTGTTTTGTTTGATAGCCCTTTCATAGCTGGATGCAGCTGGATAGAAATAAACCACAAAGGGAGCACATTTTTGTTTATCATTAATTTTTCCTTAGTTTTGTATAGGGTTGTGAGACCCTGCAGTAATCTTCTTAATTTGTTATACATTGTAAATTCATTTAGTAAGTTTATTCATTTCAGGAGCCTATTTTTGTTACTTCTTACAAGTCTAACCAAATTAATACATTTTATAATGAGTCAGATCATGTGATATTGCTCAAACTAATCTGGTGAGCTTCTGCTTTATTACAATGTTAGATATCACTAAACTTTTTTATTACATTTTCCAATGCCCTGAGGGCAGTCTCCATGTGGTAGAAAAGCAGGGTTCTGAGAGAACTTGTTTAGATTTTCAATAGGCCAGTATACCCGACATATTTATGTGAAAAAATAATCACTTCTGTTTATAAATTAAACAATCAGAAATAAAAATTTCTCTCACCCTTGCTTTAATACCTACGTTCATAAACTATAGCTAGATTATGGCACATGTAAGTGCTTCACAGTTTCTGGGGCCAGTTGTCTGCATCCTGCATCTGTATGAGATCAAATCAAGGTATTCGTCTACTGAATTATGGTTTCCCGGCCCAGGACACCAAGGTATATGTATAGGTCAGATGGAAATGCAGGTATGAACCACCCTAAAAGCCTAAATCCAGGAAAGCTATGTATTTTCAGTAACAAATACTGGTTGTTTTAAAGATGCATCCTTTTTAGCCAGCGGCAGCTTGCTGTGAGACAGCCAGTGCATCCTTTACTTCTCTCCTAGTCCTCAGAGGCTTAAAATTTATTTTCTTCCTAACAGAAGTTTGAGATATGTTTCTCAGAAACTTAAAGAATCAATGTTTTGGCGGTATCCCTTGCAGACATTTTAACTATTGTCTTGGGTTTGAGTTCAGGCACTTAAAAATGTCTCACTACCTACAGGTTAAATAAAAAAATTATTTTTACCTATACGTTAATCTCCTTAATCATGTTTTAGTGAGTGAAGCATGGTTGCCTCCTAGGCTTTCATTTGCCTCCAACAACAAATCATTCTTTGGAAAAAGCTTGCTTTTGCCCTGACAAGGATCTTAGGACATGTTAATGCTAGCTCTCTGACAGGAGCTAACAAAAAGACTTCTGAGTGAAGCAGTTCTACTCCGCAGGGTAGACTCTTATCATCTTGAATGTGTGATCAACCATGACTCCAGAATTTCAATGAGGAAATAGACTGTCACAGAGCTGTGCAAGGGGCTAGCCCAGGCCATGTGGGTTGAAAATCTTCAGTTCGAAGAACCTGTGCTTGTGCAGAAATGAGTCATTCTTCTCAACTGAACTGCAGCATTGGCAGTACAGTCAGCTGTTAAATTGCTGTGGCAGAAGGTTTACAGTTTGACTTTAGTGTTTTCTACATACATACTTACATTAGGAGTATTCTTGGAACTACAGTTTTCTTTCAGAAATTGGGGGCTCTCAATTCATGTTGAGGTCACTGATAGCTCATTTGTACTTCTTTTCCCTCTCTTATATAGAAGCATGTCTGCCAAGTATCAGGGATAGCTCTCACTGCTACTGCCAGCATTGGCAGATGGAAAGGTCTTACAGAACTATTTGAATACAAATGCAGTAAATAGCATATGAATAATTTTGGCCTGCAGCACCCAGTGGAAGAATAAAGAAATATATATTTAGAAGGACAGATGCAGCGGAGTCTTTGCTAGGCTTCAAAGCCACTGAATATCAGTCATGGCTATAAGCATACAAGGAGCATGAGGGACCCTGTGTATGCTTATATCTTGGTAGCATATACGCTGTTCCTAGGAGACCCACTGGAAAAAATTAAGATCACAAAACCCAAGGCAGAGCTTAACCAAGAAAGCAACAAGCATATTTTTAAACTTTTTTACACAGACTAGACCTGAATGCCTATAGGATACCTGTGAAGAGGGAACTGCTTTTGTTTCCAAGAAGTGTAATTTTATGGCCTAGCCACTGGTCTTTTCCCATTTATAGTATCTTTTTAACTGCAAACCTGTGTTTATCTGCTTTGACTGGTGAGGTACCAGATAATTCCTTTTTACTTTTTAATTGGATTGTTTTTATCTGACTCTGCAATAAATTATTTTGGCATAAATACAGCTATTGAATTCCTTTTCAGCTGGGCATTGACTTCATATAGTAATTCACTGAACTAATAGTATCTGAGGAAGTAAAAAGAATAGCACAGTCAGACTAGCTGCTTCTTAAATGAAAACAATCTCTTTTTAAGCCTAAAACAAAGCATAGACTGCAAGGGGAAAAAAACTGTCAAGCATTCAAAGGAAGATCCACAAAACCAAGATAATACCTATTTTTTGCTAGGCCATTACTTAGTTTCCTTTTCCCTGGTGTGTATACAGAGATTTTAAGTAAAATCTATTTTCTACTCCTCCCACCCTGGAATTAATTATCCCTTCTATCGAAGCTGAGTTTCCAGTCCCTGAGCATCCTTTAGCAGGCACAAGCACAGACCACAACATTGGTACACACGAAGAGTTCAGATGGAGCTGTACTGAAAAACTCACACGAGTCCCAGCTCTCTTCCTTCATTTTACAGAGGCTTTTTTAAAACAAGCCAAATAACAGCACATGTCAAATCTAACATCTACCAAGCTACTGATGTAAACAACCAACTTTGCCTTTGGTTGATCATCTACTGTGATCAACCTGAATTCCTGAAAGTAACGAAAGACCCCATAGGAGTTTTGGGAAATTGCAAAGAACTTCGGTAAACAGATGAAGTCAGAGTTGAGTAATTGGTAGTTACAATTGCTACTTATGCTTCCCCTTTGTGTCAAACCAGCATAAATTTCTTACGCAAGATCAGAAAGCAACCAGATCAAATCAATTCACAGGAACAGGAAACCTGATGAGGTTAAGAGGATTTGAAAAAATCCACTATTTCCAAGTGAGAAAGTTCTTTTAAGGTGCCTAAGAGAGGTAACAACAATTTGATGATTGCAGCACATAATTGTCTCTTGGGTAGGGAGGAAGACAGGCTTTTGGTTTTGTAGTAAGCATAATTTGAGGGAAAAAGCCCCCTCCAACATGTACACTATTGGAAGCCTCTTCCTTAATTAAATGAAATATTATTTATAAAATTATAATGTGGCTTCTAATCAGAACATAGCCTACAGTCCTAAATAAGAAATGCAGATAACTTTTCCTGTTACTAACAAAGGATTTTCTCTCTATGTAATCAGATGCAGCCATTGGATTCCTATGCCCAAAACCATACACCTTGGGAGAACAGAGAGCAAAGGTAAGTGAGTTGATGCAGAAATTCTAAAGTTAGTAAGTGGTCTTTTTTGAAGTTGCCTACTTCCAACCTTGTGAAATATTCCTTATAGTAAATACCCTGTCTTTTAGCTAGCACAACTGTCTCTGCTTATACCAGGAAATTTATAAACCAGAAGCAAGTGCAGCTGGAAAAATTTACAGTATTTTTGTCAATGTCTTTATTTTATGGGAATATGTGCAGTTTTCCTGCTAAACTAGGGGTTGATTCTAGCCACCAGATACTAGGTTTTGTATGGTAAGTGCTGTGTGCAGCAGAGACACATAATCTCAGTATAGAAGAAGATGGATGAATAGTTTTTTCTATCAGATGCTTTAGTGACTTGGGAAAACTGTGATATCAGCCCAGAAAGATTAAGTTCTCTATGTCTTGCAGAGAGTAGTTGACTGGTTTGGTGTCATGGTTTGACTCTGTCTAAAAGCCGAGAGCCCACACATAGATCTAAAATTTCTCAGAGAAGGGAAAAAAAAACCCCGACCTTTGTGATAAGGATTACAAGCAACTGTTTATTAACTACTTCACACAAGCAAAACAGGCTCTAACTTAGAATGTTAAGTATTTACTACTACAACTACTACTACTACTAAAATCAGAGCTTAAGAGTTTAAGGGTGAGCAGTTTGATAGTTGTTACAGACACCTTTCTCCCCCCACCCCTCCCTTTTAAGATCCTTCACCTTCCCCCAGCAGCTCGGGAAGGCAGGTGTGTGTGGGGGGGGTTACAGTCAGACGTGGTCTTTGCTGCTGCTCAGAAGAGAGAGAGAGTCCCACCCCAGCTTTCCTCGTGGGGTCTTTTATTATACTGACAACAGCTTTCCAGGTATTGTTGTCACATAAGTCACTTTACCATAGGTGCAGTCATTCAGGTGCTGCTCAGACGCTTTAGTGTAGGTTCTCACGGGCCACCAGTCCTCCCAAGAAATGCTCCTCTGCTGCTCCAACATCTCTTCTTCTCACGGCCTACAGGACTCCACCAGGCCCCTCTGCTCCAAACACAGGATCACAGCCTCTCTTTTCCAGCACTTTTCTGTCCAGCGTGGAAAAATCTCCCAGTCTTTCCATGGGTTCCCAGATGAAATTTTTGCTCCAATGATTCCTCACAGGTTGCTGGGGCCCTATTTCAGTGTTTAAGGCATCTTCTCTTTCTCCTTCCCTCCAACCTTGGTGCTAATCAAACTTCACACCCTCCTCTCTCTTAAGCCGCCATGATGTTCTGCGCAGCTTTTTTCTACTCCTTCTTAAATATGTTATCACAGAGGCATTGTTGCCTGACCTTGGCTAGCTTAGAGCAGAGAAAAACTTCAGCAGCTTCTTAAAGAAGCCTCTCTCCTAGCCCCCCCCCAGCTAATAAAAAACTCTGGCTACTTAAAACCTCAACATTTGGCAAGATATATCCCCTCTGATGAAGACTAAGAGACAGTACATTATACAATACAGCTTTAAGCTTATTCTTACTTACCTGCCTAAGTACTGAGTTTGTTAAGAAACCTCCTTTCTGTCCCATCATGCCTCTCTTCCAATTTTTTTCTTGTGTTCAAATGCAGAAATCACTGTTTATGGTAAGAGAAGCTATAAGCAGAAATGTGCTGAAAAGAAGATGCAAAGATACATTGCCATTATGCATTTACCATTCAGCAGTGTCTTTCCCGCAGCTATGCACATAAGGGTCTCTGGATATAGATTAATACAAGAGTTTCATTAGCAAAAGACAGCAGTTTTTGTTTAGCAGAGACTAAACAAAAAAAAAAAGCCCATTTATTTAATTTATATATATTTAAAAAAAGAAAAGAAAAGAAAAAAAAAGAAAGAAAGAAAGTGAACTAGGACTTTGTAATTCTGTGAAGAGTTAGTAGACCGTGGTGGGTTGACACTGTCTGGATGTCAGGTGCCCAAGAAAGCTGCTTTTTCACTCTCCTCTTAAGTCAGACAGGGTATAGAAAGTATAATGAAAGGTTCATGTGTTGGGATAAGGGCAGGGAGAGATCACTCATCAGTTACTGTGAAAAATAGAGTTGACCTAGGGAAATCAGTTGAATTAGTTGAATTTATTACCAGTCAAATTCAGAGCAGGATAATGAAAAGCAAAAAAATCCTAAAAACACCTTCCTCCCACATCTTTCTCCTTCCCGGGCTTAACTTCCTTTCTGATTCTCTACTTTCTCCCCCTGAGTCATGTGGAGAGAAAGGGAATGGGTGTAATGGCAAGTTCACCACATTGTTTCTGCTGCTGCTTCCTCCTCAGGGAGAGTCCTTCCTCAGCTCCAACATGGGGTCCCTCCCACAGGAGGCAGTCCTCCGTGTGAGGATATGAGTCCTTCCCATGGGCTACAGTTCTGCACAGACTGCTCCAGTGTGGGTCCTCCATAGGGTCACAAGTCATGCCAGCAAACCTGCTCCAGCATGGGCTCCGTTCTTCATGGAGCCACAGATCCTGCCAAGAACCTGCTCCAGCATGGGCTTCCCACAAGGTCACAACCTTCTTTTGGGCAGCCACCTGCTCCAGCATGGGGTCCTCCATGGGCTGTGAGTGGGTCTCTGCTCCACTGTGGACCTCCATGGGCTGCAGGGGGACAGCTTGTCTCACCATCATGATTCTCTGTTCGGATGCCTGGAGCACCTTCTCCCATTCCTTGTTCACTGACCTTTGTGTCTGCAAGGCTGTTCCTCTCACATATTCTCACTCCTCTCTTCTCTGGCCACAATTACATCTGTACAAATAATTCCTTCTTTTTCCCCTGAAATATGTTATCACAAAGTCGCTACCACTGTTGCCAATTAGGTCAGCCTTGGCCAGCAATGGATCTGTCTTTGAGCTGGCTGCATTGGCTCTGTCAGACACAGGGGAAGCTTCTGGCAGCTTCTCAGAGAAGCCAGTCATGTAGGCCACCCCACTACCAAAAACTGACCGTGCAAACCATATACAAAGACACATGGAATTATTTTTAAAAGTCACTAGCCAAGATCACAAACAGCATGACCCTTAGATCATCTGATGTATAAATTGAAAGTTATATAATGGAAAAGGGAAAAGGATGAGTGGAATGGAAATTGTTCTGAATTACTTGGAATATAAATTAATCAAATGATCAATCTGATATAGTTTGATGCATCAACAATTTATTTTGAGAAAGATTTAAGTTCCCAAAAGTAGGTGCCTAAATAAGTCTGTCCAAAGGAAAAAAAGTCCATTCATTTTCTATGACAGAGAAATACTTGTTCTCCTTCAATTTTAAAGACCAGCACAAAACTAGACCTTCACCTGGAGTCAGTGGAAGGCAGTGCTCGCGGATAGCATGACAGGAATTCCAGCAGATTGCAGTACATCTGCTGCAGTCTCCTTGTGCCTGAGTCAAAGTCCATTGTCAATGACAATACTCATATCAAACCAGTGGTCATTCAGGTAAGAATGCCAAAAAAAAAAAAAAAAAGAGAAAAAACACCTTGATATTTTAAAAACTACATTAATGACAATTTCTTTTTCTGTTTTCAGTGGCCTTCATTAGAGAACTTTTGGAAACATTAAGGGATTCAATTAACATCATAAATATTGCAGTCACTTTGTGCTTGCACAGGTCTTTCATGGTGTGGGCAGTCTGTTCTGGGAAATGATTCCAAAGGTCCTCAACAGGTGTCCATTCTGCATTTAAAATATTCATGTTTTGTTGCATTGTCATGGACAAGTTATGCTTAAAATACGGTATATAAGGACAAAAAAAGTAAACTGAAAATACAGGAGCAGAGAAAAGTAGTTTTGCATAATTCATTTAAAAATTTCTTTAAAATAGGTCTCTCCAAATTCACCAGGCTTTGTATTTCAAAAATAAAAAAATAATGTAATTACATTTTAGGTAGCTGACATTTACATAATTTGGGAAATATCATGGCACTATAGATTTCACACAAGTTTTTAACAGCTTCTGATTTCCCATCTATGTATGGTGCACTAAATTTATAGAAATTAGTAGTAATTTCTTTTTTTTTAATCTGTAAGCTTGAATTGCCCTTGAGATGTCAAAGTTTAAAATAATAAAACAAAATCCTTTAAAATGAAGATCAGAAGGCTATGTTTTTGTTCAGTTAAATTAAATAGAATTAGTGTGATACTGACTGAACTGAGATAATGCTTAAACATAGGTAACAGTGGTATACCCTGTCCTTAAATTTCATCCACTCCGATAGAAATTATATAATCATGGAGTTAGTTCCTAGAGCTTTCAAATTATTTATTTGGAAAATTAAATAATTGCAAGATGAGATCGTACTTAATACTCTATTCAGAAAAAGAATGACTCATCCATTTATTTGTTCCATGGGTGAACTGAGCTTTACAACAGTTGAGACTAATACAGCCCAGCTCGTGAAATAAAGCAAATCCATTTCCTCTGGCACAAACAGCAATAAACTGCATCAGGATGAGAGGATTTAACATTTGCTGAGCTTTTAACATTTTCATTCTTATTACTTTATTTACTCTTACTGAAGCTGGAAACATTTTTCTCCACACAAACTTGCCAAAGGTTTTCCTGTTTTTTAAATTTCCTCTCTTTTGAGTTTCCTGACCTTCTCCATTTATTATGCACATCTCTAAGAGACCTGTTAGAAGTACAATCAAACATTGCCAACTTCCCCAAAACGAAACTGCTGGGATCATTAAATGCCTTTTCTAACACCAAGAAGAAAGGAGAAAGGGTACATTTTGAAAGTTTTGAAACTACTTGTGTCTGAGGGTTTTAATATTTGGGTTCATATTGGATTTTCCACATCTTATGGATGTGAATTCTCATTGTGGACTATTGATATTCTAGAAGTCAAAGTGCTCTTACCTAAATGAGAAACTAGCAATTTGAAAGAGTTTTCATAGAGGAGTTGTTCTCTGAGGAGAAACAACTTACAAAGATGGAATAGTTCTTTATCTTTGTCAACTGAAATCTCTCTCATATTATGCATTAAAAAATTACATTCAGATCTGCTCAGTTTTGATCAAATAAATTGTGAAATAATTTATAACATTTTCCATGGTTTACAGGTAATAAAATATTAGTATGATTTTTATATTATTTTCTGTCTTCTAAACACCTTCTTTTGTATGCTGCTAAGAGCCCTAAAATCATTCAGCAATTTTTCCAGAAAATGTTTTTGCTGTGATCCAGTAAGACAGAACCATATGTGAAGTATTGATTCTATGACTTCTCTAAAAACAGACGAATCCTTACGAGTGGTATGAGTATCACTTCACAGCCATCTGCTGAACTAGAATATACATTGTCAAAAGGAGATAATTCCACAGGGTTTTTTGATTTCTTTTTTTTTTTTTTTAGTTTTGTATTGGTAATAGTACCGCATTTAATTCTAAATTAGACCCATAGTGGATTATAAAGTTTTAGGTTCCTACTGAAATGTTCTGCCTAAAATAATTCTTTATAAACAAAGTGGAGATATTTGAGTTCTTTTAATTTTCCAAAGGTTCTCTCTCCAAAGGTCCTCAAGGGTAATGACTTCTAATACTATATTTAGCATGTAGCATCTTTCTTAAACTGTCAGGTTGCTAGTATTACATGTTTTAAATGCATTTTTTCATATGCAATTATATAACTTTATATTTAAGAGTGTATAAATTGATAAAAATCTTGTATAGTGTCAAACTTTTACCCAGGTCACATTTCATTTTGAACAAAATTGCCATAATGCTTACTATGGCTTGGAAAGTTAGTTGAACTCTTTCTGACTTTTTAATATGGCCAAGTATCTTGAAACATGTTTAGTGAAGAATTTTCTTCTTTGTTCCAGTTTGTTGTTGATTTGTATGTCCTGTAGTTTTATATATTTCATTTTAAGATTGGCAGATGAATACCATCTGTGAGTGGTTTGTCCAGTATTTTCTTTGTGTACCTCTACACTTCTGATAAGTAAGTGAGAACTGGCTAAATTCTGTAGAGCTTTATATTGTAAATGCATAAATAGGCATATGATAAATCCTGCGCTGAATTTGCTCCATATTAGTTGTTGCAACATTGCCATAGACCAACGGATTAATAAAGTATATTTTTGTGTTGTTGTCTGGCTATAGGCTATGCATACCTGATCAATATCACACAGCTGTCTCCATTGTATCCTTATGAAGGAAGCAAACTTAACTAAATCAGGTTGCTAATTAATCAATTACAGATAAATATTCTCTGAAGAAAACTTAAACTAAAACCAGACTGGATTAAAATCTACAAATGTATTGAAAAAGAAAAAAAAAACCAACAAAAAACCCCAACCCCCAAACAAATCAATCAAAAAAACCCCACCGAACCCCCAGATCAAGACAAAACAAATCTGCAGAACCATTGTTTTATCAGCTTCCTTGTATCTATACTTACAAGCTTACCTTTCTTTGTATTCTACTTCTGATGAAAGTTCACTTTCTAAATGAAATGGTAAAGGTAAGTGGTTACATTCAATATAAATTTTCCTATGCGTAATATAATCTCCTTAGTTGTAGTTTATCCTTTGCATTCTCTAAAAAATTTTATTCTCATTTGCGTACAATGTTTTCTTTGTGCATTTGTACATTTATTTGTGTCTTAGACAAAGTATATGTATGCATCTCTCATGTTCTTTTCTCAGATAAATTCTATCATTTGTTTTGAGCATGATCTGTCTTTCTACCTCTCTATGCCTGAAGTAGAATACATTTTGTCATGTAAATCACGTGCACTTTTTGAAAGACTTATTTTTCTGTTCTATTATCTGTTATATAATGACAAACTCCTCAGAAGTCTTTATTGTCATACACTCCTGAAATCTGTAGGAATTCATTTGTACTAATGCTGTTATGTACAAGATAGATGCTTATGTCTAATCTGGTTACTAACTTTATATCTAGTGGAGAGAAATCAGATTATGCGTAGGATGACTCATCTCAACCAAAGATAGGTACTTGCAGCTCAGATGAATAAACTGCTGACTGTAAAGGGTGTCTGTGATGACTGGATTAGATTTAGACGTGATTTTTCGTACGTAAAGCTAGGTAAGACTACCAACTTCTCTAATTTGCCAAGCTGAGTAATTAGTGCTTAACTATGAACGGAAGAATTAGCTTAAGAAAGAGTCCTAGGAGTTTGGAAACTCTAACTATTATTCTAAACTACATACCATCTTTTTGTACCTCAGTTTGTCCATAGTTCTTTCTCTTGTTTTTGTTATTTTTCAAGTAAGAAACTTGTATTAAAGGAAGACTTGCATACTGGGAAAGAATAGTGGAAACAATAAGTAGAAAGAGAAAAAGTAAAAGTAAGGTACAAAGGAATTATTTTGCATCATGTGAAAAGGAAAATTAAAAAGCCATGTAAACAGAGGTTTTATATGAAGAGGAAAAGCTCTAAATCTTGGAGAAGTAGTTCAAAGGGAAATTCAGACTTATTGATTGCAGTAAGTTTAGAGAAGGCAGGTGGACACTGTGCTATGATCGTCGGGAAGATTTTTGTGGAAGTGTTTGAGCTACCTGCAATTGATAAGCTGTAATTTAAAGGTCAGAAGGAACAGCAGATGTAGGACTTCAACCATGAGCAAGCAAAATATAAGATCTGCTGTTACCTCCAAGTGGAGAGGAGAAAATTATAGTTATGTCATAGAATCACATCTTCTCTGTCAGTTTTGTTAGCATCACAGGGAAGAAAGAAGAGAACAGATTTTTTCTAGATTGCTTTTTATTCTTTGTTGTTCATTTCCATTTAATATTTTTTTCTGTGTTCAGCTGCTATTTTATACTTTATTATTTTGTTTAGAAGTATCCAGAGTTAGTGAAAAAGGAGATATTTCAGTGAAGATACGCTATGTTCCATGGCGTTTACTGAGCTGCATTTTCAGTTAGTTCTTTACAACATCTCAAGAGTGGTAACATGAAACAAAGATGCAACATATGTAATTTTATTTGATGTGTGCTTTGATGAACTAAACTTGAAATGTGGGTGTCATAACACGTTATAGCATAAGCCAGCATTTGTTGTACATCAGGAACTCACACTGAACTCCTCTCGAGTCTTAGGCTCACTGAGTATATGAAACTATTTAATGTCTTGAAAGAAAGTAAGTACTGATACATTTTTTAACTGAAGCTCATTTATATGTTTTATATAGTTTCGAGGCTAATCTATACGAATTAGTCTATTGAAGAAAATCGGTGTTTATTCAGTTATATGAGTGGAGAGAACCAAAGTTCTGCTGAAATCTGGGACTTACCACAGAGATCAGCCATCGGTGTGTTGGACCATACGGTTGAGTCTTTTGCTGTGCCTGGGGTAGTCCGAAGGTGATCTGTAGTGACTTGTGTACTTGCTGATGCACAGTTCCCTTCTGGATTACATGGTAAACTGTTGGGAGATAGAGAACTTCAGGGCTGGCCTCTATAAAGAAAGGGCATAGGCAGTTCCATCAGGACCCACCATTGGCCAAAGCCTAGTATATCGTCCTAGTGTTGTTACATGGAAACAAGCTTCATGTTGACAGCATGTGCATGTTCAGGTTTCCTGTAACCAAACCTTGAAGCCACAAGGTCCAAGGGCTGGTATCTACAGGCCAGCATGCAGACATCAGATGAAGCCTGAGTACAGAGAATATCCCAAGAAGGAATTAAATAAACTAAAATAAAGGAGGTGAGGCTGTTCCCTCTTTCTTACACATTGCACAGTAATACAAGCAGAAGTATTGCTGTTTCTTTATTCCTTACATTGTCAATTATAATTCTACTTTTAAGGAAGGAGACAGTTATTTAGATCATAGAAAAAAGTCTCTATTTTTTATTTTTTCAATGCTCACCTGTAGTTAGTGCAGGAACCAAATTACCCTTACTCATAGCTAAAGCAAGTGAAAGAGTAAAGAAATTTGAAAGGAAATTGAATTTCTGAAATTGTAAACTCTTGACTAATCTGAATTTTTGTGTATGAGGTCCTAGGTGCAATCACACACACGTAGATAATGCTCATTTAAATTATTCTGTCAACTTTATCACAGCATGTCAGAAGGGTAATTAATTTTTGTTCTGCTTGACCATTCATTCTGGTGCATATTCTCAAAACATTTATAATTTTTGAGTAAGCATAAAATTTTGGAGGTTTTCCTGAAATTCTTTGCTTCCACTGCCATTTGACTTCAGTACTACATGAAAATCCATGTGTATTTAGATGACACTGGCAAAAATACATAATGATTGCTACCTGTTCTATCTTTGAACAAGCTATAATCTGGTGTGCTGTGATCCACTTCAATATCAGATTTAGCAATAAAATGCAGTAGAGATAAACTTTAATTTGGCTTGACACTTCAAATTAAAGAGTTGTAAAATGTGTCTTTGCTTTTTAGTAGCTATGAAAAAATTGATCTCCAACTAGCAATGACATGCTTGATGTCATTGGAGGTCTATATTTCCTGTCTGACAGATTTTAATGTCTCTTTTTTTTTTATTATTAATGAGGTATAAGGTAAAATTCAGAAAGGTATCTCAATGGCTTTGCATTCTAAGTATCACTGAAAGTCAATCGAACATTATAACTTTTGAAAAATGAACTTACAGGAAACTTATTTCTGTCTACTTTGCTGTAAAAAGATGTGCAAGCAAACCTGATCTCTACTCCTTTGACCAGAAAAAAAAAGGTTTAATGAATGTAGCACTTCCCAATGTTTAATAAACTTAAAGGTGTTTAAATCAAAGCTTCCTGTGATCTAAGTAGGTCAAGTACAATTAAACAGATTAAAGTAACACTATTCTTCTAGCACCCCAGATGGAAAGCCTCCAAAACTGATTTTCTATATACATGACCATGTGGTGTGTTTTGAAAGCTACCAGACCAGGATTGCTTCTGAGTGGGGATGGCATAGATTCATCTTACAGGTGCTTTAAGAGAATAGACCTTATCACCAGTCTTCTGTCTTCTCAAAGTGAAGGGCACCAGCCTGAATTATTCTGATAAACAAAGGTGCAGAAATACAACCTGATGACATAGGAGATTTCTCAAGCAAGACAGTCCTGAGCTGTGTTGCAAACAGGGCCATTTCTTGCTACGCTGTGAAACGGGAAAGAGGAACTATTCATGCAGTAAATTGAATCAGGGTAAATTATTAATAAACTGTCTTAGTTCTAGGCTTCGTTTTGCTTTATTTGTTTGTTGTTTTGGGGGTTTTTTTAAAGGAGGTCTTATGTCTTCCCTTTATCCCCACACAAAATTTGTAGTAAAAGCTGATTGACAATTAAACCTTCCAATTCTGCTATCAATCTTCTTGATTCTTCAGTGTTTCATAAGTTTACTGAAATCAACTGTTTTCCTGTTCCTACTCTTTCTCAGCAGGAAAGTTGGTTCTCAGGTATTTTATCCCTCACTCCTGGAAATACTACAGAATAATAACAAATCGGTCATTGACATTTTCCACATATTTTTGTAAACACATGCAGTCCCTCGATTATCTGCACGCTGAGTGGAAATTGCCTAAGTGTTGCCTGTGTATATTTTAGGATTTTGCAAACATCATAAAGTTTTTATGTAATGGCTGTACAAAAATGTATTCAAAACCTTGTGAATGCCATTACAGCTTTTGCCTTGATTTTTACCTTTCTTCATTCCTTCCACCTCTGCCAACCCTCCCAACCAAAACAAAACTACAAACAAACAAAATCCAAACACCACAACAAAAAAATCTTGAGATGAACAGCAGTACACCATTTACAAATGTATTACTGGAAGAACTGTCACATTTCATTAGAATAAATACTAAGTTAGCAGTCTTAGTGGTACATACTAAGAATTTCATGTAGGGATTGAACACAAAACGCTGTGTTGTGCCATAAATTGTTTGGTCTTGAGGTACCACAAACACAATTTTAACAGCTTAACATGAGTTAGACATCTTTTGTTTACTCTTGAAGATCAAAACACATTACTAAATTGTCTATTGGGGGGAAATCCTGGATAAATATAACCTCTACTAAATGTATACTTAAAGTAAATTCCAGTTAAAGTCAATTTTATTTACCCCAGCTGTAGACACTTTAATTGCATAATAGGTCTAATTCCACAAGGCAGGCCGTGGGAGCTGCAGAGAGCTGGATGTGCAGCATGGCATTCCTCGGCAGAGATCGCCCCTTCCCCTCAGGACCCCCAGGCCCCTCCTGCTCCCTCCGGCTGTGCCCAGCAGCCGCGGGCAGACATTTTCGGCGGGCCGTGTGAGCGGTGCCCGATTGCTGATGCTCTGAGCGCATCCTCGGGGGAGAGGGTGCACGGCAGCTCTGCCGCGGGCACGCCGCCGATGCGGCACCGCTTCAGCGGGGCATCTCCCCGGCCCCGGCGGGTCGCGGAGCACGGGGAGNTGGGGGCACGGGCACGGACACACACGCCCGGCCACAGGGCGGCCGCAACACGCCGGCTGTCGGTCACCCGCGGCCGCGCACGGACGGAAAGAAGCGGCGTGCACGGGCACAGGGCCCACGCAGAGACAGCGGAGCGAACACGCGTGGACACAGAGTCACTGGGACACAAATCCACGTGTGCGTTTTCGGGCACAGTCGCGACACCCAGACTCGCATAAAACACTGCAGCGCAGCCTCTTCTGCACATCCCGCTCACAAAGCACGGTTTCACACACACCCCACAACACACGTGCTCAGGCTCACACTCCCACGGGCACAGTCGCACACAGTCACAAGTACACGCACAAGCACCCACGGACACGCACACACACGTACAGCACACGGACTCGCACTCCCACTGACACAATCTGAGCATTTTGCATGAGCCACTCATCTCTCACTCATACATTTTTGTTATTAATATTTTTGCTGTTACAGTTCGTTTTCTTATCTCATTGGTGTTTCCAGTAAATTGTTCTTATCTCAGCCCGTGATCCTTTTGTGCCTCTTCTCCAGTCTGCCGTGGGGAAGGAAGCAGAGGGGGCGGACGAGTGGCAGCATGGGGTTTAGTGGGAGGACTAAATTGGAGAAAAGCACTCCTAAACCACGACATAGACACACACACACACAGACATACACAGAGACACACAGACACAGACACACATATAGACACATGGACGGACAGACACCTACAGACAGACAGATGCACACACACACACAGACACGCACAGAGACTACACACACACACAGACATACATAAAGACACACAGACAGACATACCCACAGACACATATAGACACACGGACAGACAGACACAGACAGACAGAGAGACAGATAGACACACACACAGGCAGGCAGACAGACACACACATAGACACACAGACACACGCCCACAGACAGACAGACAGACACACAAACACACAGACAC
>WEIV01007270.1:153753-173015 GCA_013390005.1 Calyptomena viridis
GCAATGCAATAAGGTTATTTCCATCCCCAGCAGACTCTGTTCTAGCTGTAAGAGGCAAGAAATGTGTGACCTAATTGAAATTGGAGGAAAAATACTTGTCTTGCAGTCTCATAGACTCATCTACGCAGTATCATTAACTCATAGATAGGTGCTGCTTGTGTCTTATTTGTGTATCCTGGTGTAAGCACTGTAGTCTGATTTCTCCTAGTTATACAGGTCAACCCATCTCTTGGGGTCTAGTGATACTCTCTTCCCTCTCCCATGCCTCTGTTTCTCAAGAAAACCAGGATTTGTCACAGAAGTGTTGCAGTGTGTTGTAGGCTTGTCCCAGCATACAGCTGGATGAAGACCAGAACTGGGACTTAAGGACTGTCTTCACCATTTTGACTGAAATGAAATATTGACTACATCTAGCATTCCAAGTTAGATTGTAGTATATGGTCACTTTTAATTAATAATTGATTAATATCCCGGGGGTTAGTTTTCTGCATTAGTTTCTGGTAAGTGTGAATTTTTGTTGAATTGTTACCTGCTGACAATTTCTTCATGATGTGTACCATCCTTTAACGGTAGATCAAAATCAAACTGCAGAACTATTTTAAGAGGCATACTTTTATTTTAACAGTATTTTTTCACTTTTTCAAATTGGAGTTACTGAGATCCATCTTATCCATACGTCCCTATATGTCACTTAAACTAAACCTCTGAACTGTGAATTACTACAGAATATCTTATGTCAGATACAGGAGATTAATAAACTAATTAATTGACATGCAGAATTGTATTATGCATTGTGTCTTCTCATTAGTTTGTTTTAGGAAAGGGAGAACAGTAATCTACGAAAAAAACCCCAACCATTAAGTCTTCCAGTTTTATGGTTTGATTTCTCCTACCCCTTTCCCACCTCCCTGATGATAAAGATTTTGCCCATGGCATTCCAGACAGATGATTTTTCATATGACAACAATAAGAGTGTTTTCCTTCTTTTTGACTTTATTTTTGACATGGGCTACTAGTCTTAATGCAAATGTTAGTTTGATAAATTTTAATGGATATTTCATAATCTGTAGTCATAGTGATGTTCATGTGTGCCTTTTAGAATATTTTTTTGGAAATTGCAACCTTGGAAACTTGAACAAAAATTTTCATTTGTACCAATGGCTTTGCCTGAAGTCTGTAGAGTACTTGGCCTTCATGTTTTACCCTAATATAGCAGGTGAAAAGTCGTTCTGCCAGCCATCTTGAGGTAAGCATTTTTCTCTTCACTAACACTGGCAATAGGAGTTCCCCTTTTATGTGAAATCACATTACTTTTGGATTTTGCTTGCCTCTGTTTTTCCTCAAATTCTGAGGAATTGTAACTGCCAGATCTTTCCAGACTGATTTATGGTTACTTTTAGCTCAAATGAGAACACCATCTAGTTTGATATTTGTCTGTCCTGTTGCATTCTGTTTACATATAGTAACACTTCATTCTCATTACATCCAGAATACAGAAGCTGTTGGCTCTTAAACTGTTGCAGATGGGCTGTTTCAGTTCTCTCCAAGATATAATGAGGCCATTTTGGTCATGTTTATTCTAGAATACTTAGAAAACAGAATTTTTTTTTTTATTAAATGGTCTCTCATTACTCTGTATTTAGAGTTGCATGTTGTGTACTTTGGACAGGAGTAGTTGTCTTCAGTTGCTTCAGGCAGCTGGATGGGATGGGATTTTGTTACACTTTTCACTCTCCCAAGATACTGTAGTATCTTTCCATTTGTCTTGTGGTGCACCCAGTTTAGTTATTTTCTATTTCTTACAGTGATCTCTGTTCAATTTACTATGTTAATTTTTCTCCAGAACATCCTGTATTTGTTTCTTGAGTCTTAAACCAGCTCTCCAGTCCTTTCCAGGAAAGTTCCAAATCCGTGGGGTTTTGTGCAGTTTATGTAAGTTTTATTGTCTTCAGCCCCATAAAAATGGATCTCCCCTGGACATATGTATTACACCTTGGATTGTTGTTTGTGCAGCATTGGGAGTTCCATGATCTTTTTCTTTAACTTCCAAACTTCTCCAATATAAGGTTTGGCTTCTTTACAGAGCACATTTTTGTAGCTACAATCTCAGGTTGGGATTTGTTCATGTACCAAATTCAAGCTCTTTCATTGAAACTTAATACTAAGTCTTCAAACGTGGGGTTTTTTTCTGATCATGTTTCCCTAGATTTGAATTTCAGTTTCTTTCTTGTCTACAAGAAAGAATTAGTCCTCATACTTTTGAAAAATGTGTGTTCTTCACATTGCTCTACATTGTCAGTCTTCTTTTAAACACAGTGGAAAACTATAACTGGAATTCAGTCTTCTTCATTATTTTTAGTAGCTTCATGTTTTCTTTCCTTTGTTGGGGTAAAATGAAAACTATTAAAAATATCAGGAGCTTCTGAAGATGGGTTTTGGGGGCCATTACCTCACTGACATTTTATGGCAAGAAACCTACTTCAAAATTGTTTGATATTCTTCTTGCATTTAGGAAGCGCTGAATTCCGTCAGATGATTGGTGGAATTAAGTATGACAGTATTTAAGAAGATAATAAATGTCAAAGAAAAATAATGAGTTCAGATGTTGCTTAGCTCAGAACAGAAGGCACAGATAAGATCTGAAGCTTTCTGGTAAAATTAATAGGGGAAAAAATCAACCTGTTCTAAAATATGCCACTAAAATTCCTGAGGAGGAAATTCAGTGAAAATCTGGTTGTGTGTCTGTTGTGTCAGATTGTCAGATGTCACTCCAGTGCAGTAAGGAAGAAGGTTACTATTGGACATTTTAGCTTCATAATTGGGGTTTGTGCATGAAAAAAGACTGTGCCAAAAACTGAGTCTAGATTCCAGAGTTAAATGGCTGATATATACTGAATTGCTGTTCCAAGTAGCTCTCCCATCAGCATTGTGGGGGGGTCTGTTCAAGCTGCCCATAAAGTGGCAGTAGTATCTTATGGTACCAAATTTTTGAAGAAAAGCGCAGTGTAGAACAAAATGCTGAATTTCAGTCACACCATTCAGAAAGATTACCTGCCATGTTAAAGCTGGTTTTCTGTTGAATTTGAGTGAACTGTTTTTCATGTATCATGTTGCAGTATTTAATAGAAGTGTTTATTCTTTTTAAAGTTGGAATAACAATAGGTAAATCTAATCTCTGCTTTTTAAGTAGCATATTATATTTTGCTAGTCCACAATACGGTTTGTCAGGGAAAATAAATTCAATCACACTTGAATGTTGTGGGGTTTTGCTTTGAGAGTATTTTGTACTTTCCTCAGCTCAAACATTAATGGAGGAACACTCCACTGAGTATTGGGATTTGGGTAGAAAATATAATATGTGAATGAGAGGAAACAAATGAAGTATTTGGACAAGTTTTTTCCTTTTGCTACTGAATTGAAAGTGTTATTTTTTTTCAATGAACTCCAAAAAGACATTCTTGACTTCTGATTCTATTGCACAGGTGATTTCTGGGGTCTCTACCAACAAGTAGAAGCAGAGGACAACAACACCTAAACCTTTCCTGAAAGTTAAAAACATTGTTAATAATGTTATCCTATCCCTACATTGGAAAATTAAATAATTCTTCTATTATGATTTATAACTTACGTGTGTTTGGTAAGGAAGACAATATTGCATAGTAAAAGCAAGTTCTCTTAACTCTGAAACTACTGAGAGGATCTGCATTGTACTGGTTCTGACTTCAGCTACATTTTGTGCATTATGCTGCCAGTGATATTTGAGTGAGTTTAGATTTTGAGAGACTAAAGTGTGTTCAAGCTCAACTCTTGCCAAGACATGAAGTTTGGATACCTTTCTTAACACCAGCTTTGTTGATTAGTTCGTTAGTAGGGGATGAAACTTCAACCATTACAAATTTCAGTGCTGCCCTATGTTTGTCCTAGAAGCATTCAGTCCAGACAGCTGTTCACTATCTATTTCTTTCCATTGAAAAAGTGAGTGAATTAAGGGAAAACTGTCTCATAACTATGAGACATCTCTGCCTATGGTATTCCATAGGGTGCTTTTTCATCTGGCTGACAAAAGACCCTCAGGAATTTAGTCCCTCATTTGAATGCTGAGTAGTGTAAAGGCCATTACAAGTTTGTGACCTCTGAATTCTTAAACTTCCCCATCTCTCATGATTTAAATGTTTATAGCCTGAGGTGCATGGACCAGAAAGGATGTTTAGTACAGAGGCAAGTCTCGGTACTGCCAAGATAATGATCTTACTGTGAGTAAGAGTTATTCTGAAAGAAAAATAGTACCATTTTGCTGTAGCAATTTATTGGAGACCTTTAAAAAACAGTTTTCAAGTGCCAGCTAACCTGAGTTATCATAACATTGCTATCACTTTGAGAAAAATACCTGACAACTGTGGAGGCCAGGGGGAAAGTTGAGTCTTTGATGTCCATTTGGTTTCATTCCTAAAGGGATGTCTTTCAGCTGTTTTGTACAACTTTATAAGCAAGCCAGTCATTAGAAAACATGGATATTGATGTTCACTTCAGAGTTTAGAGTTAACTTTTGAGATTGTTGTTTTGTGCTTGAATTGAGTCATAACTCATGTTCTAGTCTATTATCTCTATGTGGAACTTTAGAAGTAACATGCCATTAGTAAATTGCAGAAAAGTTAGACTGAGTGATGATGCAGCATGTCCCTTTTTGAGAAAATCTCGGAAGACATGTTTGAGGAATAATTACTGCTAATGAACAGGAGTATTCTTTAGGGGCTGAAATATATAATCTGGTTATTGGCACTGCTTCATTTGAAGTGGTTGAATAACCCATGCCCACTAACCATCTTTTCTGGATCATTTGTCTAATGGTTCTTCACTGAATGGTCCTTTGGATACCAAAGCCCTCTAGTGCTTTCTTCCTGGGAACTGGATGTGTGGGAGCCTGTTACTTAAACTGTATAGTGGACAGAGGGAAAAAATAGTCCTAATATATACTACCAGCTATGTATGTACATTTGCATAACAAGTCACTCAGTCTTTTCCACCTTTTAGTGAGGATCTTGCACCTGAAAGTTCTTAATTTCTTTTAATTGTTTCGTTTTCATAATTCTTTTGCTTTGTCTTTCCTGAATTGTCCTACGTCATGTGATGTTGTCTCACTTGGAGGCAGGTGTGAGGTGCTATGTGAATATAGTGTGGTAGTACATATAAATGTTTTTATCACTTGTTGTTTGTCAGCAAACTAATGACTGCAAAACACCTGCAAACTAATGACTGCAAAATGCCTGTAAATGCCATCGGCAAGTTTTGGATTCTGTCCTGGAGATGCCTCCTTCCCAAACGCCTGTTACCTGTTCATGTTACCTGCTCATTTAAAGTTTCAGTTCAGTTGAGCTTTTCACTGTGGCATCTCATGGACATGCTTTCTGTTGCCGTCTCTCATAGGTTTGTTTGCTTTGGTAGCCTTTGGCCTTTTCCAGTTGAGTATTGAACCCATAATTTCTATATCTCTTCTCTGGGTTAATATATTTGGAAGTTGTTTTTGATTATGTCTGGAAGTGTACCATCCAATAACCAGTGCCTCCCCACCTGGATAGGAAGGTCTTCCTGTTCTCACAATAGAATCGCCAGTGCACTGTTTTTTGCTTTGCGAAATAATCCCATCATTCTTAATGTACTTCTTGCAACAGCATTGTCATGTTTTTCTAGACGTTTGTTTTTTTCTTAAATTGCAACCTGCTTCTGCCCAGTTCTGATTTTATCTTTTGTGCACCCACACGTGATATTTTGACTTCAACAAATGTCAAACACGTTGTAAAACATTTATCTTAATCACTCTTTCATCATTCTTCTTGCTCATGTTTTCAGAGATGAGGTAATAATTTCACAACCTTAGAAAATTAACCAAAGGTACTGTAATAATCTGCATGCTTACAAAATGCACTTTTAAAACCAGGATACTAGGGGTTTTTTTTTTCAGTTAAATAGACACTGATGTATTCAAGTTATTAATTTACACAGCTTTATTAGTTACTTAAGTTATTAATTTACACAGCAAAGAAAAGATAATGGATTCGCAAGACAGTAGGAAAAGAAGGGAGAATTCCGGGCTGGATGTTAGCAGTTTCCTTTTTAGGAAACAAAAATTTTAGGAAACAAAAACTAGCATGTTTTTAAGGCACTAGAGCTTAGCTGAATGAATGTCCTGAAGAGCAAGTAAGTCCATGTGAATTGAATTGTGTGAATAAATGTTATTTAAAGAAAAACCTACGAAACCTCGAACTCCTTGATTTGTAGTCAGAAGGGCAGGAGGGGGATTGGTGAAGTTACTATACAACTACTACAGGCTGAGATAATAGATGAGACAACATAAGAGAGATGGGAGACAAGCTAGAGAATTAAGCCTGAAATAATTGAAGCGGAAGCTAGTGTAAGAGTACAAGCATGAAGGAAGTAAAAGCAAGACAGCATATAGCTGAAATAAATTACAAGAGAAAAAGAGAACTGGTGAGAAAGTTGAGGAATAGGAGGGATCCTTATGTGGCTGTTTACAGTTTAAAAAAGTCTACAAAAGCTAGTAGCAGCAGCAAAGTCTAGGGACAAAAATATGGTTTCAGTAAGGTGAAGAAGCAAGGAAGTTGTTAATGTGTATTTTAGTGTAATGTAATGAAAGCTGCAAGAGAAAGCTATTTGCATCAATAGCAAGAGGACTTCTGAAACACATCTTACCATACTAAGAAAATACAAACGGTGATATGGAGGAGTGTGCCACAAAAGTGTGCACCTGACATGACTTTTTGCTGCTCAACAAAAGTCAGACCTACACTTTTCTTGAAAAGCGTTACTCTGTGGCCATTAAATTCTCTCCATGACAAGTTAAATGATTTATCTAGAGATTATTAAATATCCTGTGTTGGAAGGGACCCAGAAGGATCATAGATGTCCAATTCCTGGCCCTGCACAGGACAGCCCCAAGAGTCGTACCATGTGCCTGAGAGTATTGTCCAAACACTTCTCGAACTCTGTCAGGCTTGGTGCTGTGACCACTTCCCTGGGGAGCCTGTTACAGGGCCCAACCACCTTCGGTGAGAGGGGTGTCATGTTGGTATATGTTACCTTATTGGTAGTTAACAGACCGTAGTATTCCAGCTTTCTCCATAAGACAGGTTTTTTTTTTATTAGCTGTGATTTGTCTGGTACTTGTTTTTAGCACCTGTTCCTGACACTTTTATCTTGCTACTGGTACTTACTCTTTCTTTCAGTGGGAAAAGACATTTCAGGAAAGGTTTACAGAGGACCCAGGTGGGAATCTTTTAGCACCAGATGGCCATGTGTATTTCTTTGTCATTGATGTGGTATGATGTGGTGTGACTTGCTCCATTTGAAGAAAGGCTTTGCCTATCTGTGGAAATACTTTGCTTTAACATTAATTAATGTATTTTTGTTTTCCTGGACTCTGAAAACATGGTGTTCTCTTGCAGCTTAGTGTTACTAGAATGGTTGTTGTTGATGCTCAAGCAAGGAGCATGATCACGGCCACATTATTCCACCTTTATACATTCACCAAAGAGTTGAAGCTGAGTGTATATTCATGTCAAGACCATGTTTTTCACTTCCGTTTATGTGTCTGAAGAACCCTTGTAGTTTTTTACATCTCCAACCAGTTTGGACTGAGCTTTTGGTTTCTGAACTGCATCTCTGCATGCTCTGGCAATGCTCTTGTAGTTCTTAATGGGTATTTGTCTGCTTTTCCATCTCTGGTATGCTTCTCTTGGTTTTGAGCTGACTTAGGAGCTCACAGTTAAGCCAAGGGGATCTCTTGTTCTCCCTACTTTCCTTACCTTTAAAGGGGATGAACTGTTACTGTGTTTCCAGGGAAGTGTTCTGGAAAAACTGCCAGCTAGCCGCTTTACCCTTCATAAAAGCTTCCTATGGAGTCCGTGCCTCAGTGGATACCACTGACAAGAGTCTAGGTTATGCCCTTCCGTCAGCTATTTATGTGTATTGCTGAAATTTCCTTCTGAGCTTTGTCTTCTCTAGGCTAAACAGTTTCTCAGCCTTTCCTCATTTGTGAAGTCCTTCAGTCCCTTGATCATCCTTGTGACCCTTTGTAGAAGTCCCTGGTATGTCTCTGTCTCTCCTTGTACTGGATATCCCAGAACATGACACAACACTCCAGATGTGGCCATGAAAGATCCCCTCAACCTGCTGGCAATCCTCCTCCTCCTAATGCAGCCCAGGAAGCTGCTGGCCTTCTTTGCAGCAAGGGCACGTTGCTGACTCATGGCCAGCTTGGTGTCTGCTAGAACTAGTAAGTCTTGTTTTGCAAAGCTGCTTTGCAGCTGTTTGACCTCCAGCTTGTACTGCTGCATGGGATTGTTCTGGGTGCAGGACTCCTGTTGAACTGTGAGGTTCATGTTGATGCCTTTCTCTGGGACGCTGAAGTCCCTCTGAGATGCATCACAACCCTCTGGTCTATCAGTTGATTCTCCCACTTGTATATCATTTGCAAACTTGCTGAGGGAGCACTCTGTGCCATCATCTAGGTGATGTTAAGTGGCATTGGACCCAATATTTTAGTCTCAATTGAAGTGTGTTGATCTTGAATGTTACCCCTACATGGCTTCCAAATGTAAGTGTATTAAGTAAAAAGAACATGGAGAGTACTTGCTAATAATATCAAGATAAGTGAGTGGACTCTTTTTTCCTTGTTTATGATCTCTGTGTGGTTAATGGAGCTAGGAAGGCTACTCTGACAAGTAAAACAGTAAGTAGGAGTCTGTGTGTGCTTAATTTGACATAACCTGTTCCTTGGGAGTTGTTAATGCTACATCTTTGTCTAATAGTTAAAATCCCACTGTCACAGTAAACATTTATCTTCCTGTAGATTTTTTTCCAAATACTCTCCTTTTGGTACAAGTTTTTTCTGGATTTTTTTAAAGTACAGTGTTTGCGTGCAAGGTTTTAGTAGTGGGAAGGTGTTGCAGGGGTGGCTTCTCTGAGAAGCTGCCAGAAACTTCCCCTGTGTCTGGCAGAGCCAATGCAGCCTGCTCCAGCATGGACCTGCTGCTGTGCAAGGCCAAGCCCATCAGCAGCCATAGTATTGCCTCTGGGATAATGTATTTAAGGAGGAGGGGGAGAAAACTGCGCACAGCAGGAGAGAGGAGTGGGAATGCGAGAGGAACAACTCTGCAGACCCCAAGTAGACTCCAGGCACCAGAACAGAGGTTCCCCTGTAGCCCTTACAAAGCTTATGGTGAGACAGGCTGTCCCTCTGCCGCCTATGGAGATCCACAGAGGAGCAGAGATCCACCTGCAGCCCGTGAGACCCCATGCCAGAGCAGATGGATACCTGAAGGAGTGTGTGATCCCATGGGAAGCCCATGTGAGATCAGGCTCCTGGCAGGACCTGTGGCCCCCAGGAAGAGAGGAGTGCATTTGCTCTCAGGACTCGTGACTCCATGGGGGACCCACACTGAAGCAGTTTGTTCCTGAAGGACTGTACCTTGTGGAAGGGACCCATGCTGGAGCAGTTTTTAAGAACTGCAGCCCATGGGAAGCACCAATGTTAGAGAAGTTTGTGGAGGACTGTCTCCCATGGAGGCGACCACATGCTAGAACAGTGTGAGGAGTTCTTCCCCTGGAGAGGAAGTAGCAGCAGAGACAATGTGTGATGAACTGACCCCAATCCTCTGCATGTCCAGTGTGGGGAGGAGGGAGAGAATCGGGAATGAAGTGTTAAGAAAAGTTCCCTGTCCGACCATGGAGGACCCACTCTGGCAGTCACACTCCTACCACCTGAGCTGGGACCGAAGCCCCTNAGGTAGACTCCAGGCACCAGAACAGAGGTTCCCCTGTAGCCCTTACAAAGCTTATGGTGAGACAGGCTGTCCCTCTGCCGCCTATGGAGATCCACAGAGGAGCAGAGATCCACCTGCAGCCCGTGAGACCCCATGCCAGAGCAGATGGATACCTGAAGGAGTGTGTGATCCCATGGGAAGCCCATGTGAGATCAGGCTCCTGTCAGGACCTGTGGCCCCCAGGAAGAGAGGAGTGCATTTGCTCTCGGGAGTCGTGACTCCATGGGGGACCCACAGTGAAGCAGTTTGTTCCTGAAGGACTGTACCTTGTGGAAGGGACCCATGCTGGAGCAGTTTTTAAGAACTGCAGCCCATGGGAAGGACCAATGTTAGAGAAGTTTGTGGAGGACTGTCTCCCATGGAGGCGACCACATGCTAGAACAGTGTGAGGAGTTCTTCCCCTGGAGAGGAAGTAGCAGCAGAGACAATGTGTGATGAACTGACCCCAATCCTCTGCATGTCCAGTGTGGGGAGGAGGGAGAGAATCGGGAATGAAGTGTTAAGAAAAGTTCCCTGTCCGACCATGGAGGACCCACTCTGGCAGTCACACTCCTACCACCTGAGCTGGGACCGAAGCCCCTTGCAGCTACACCCCCACATTCACACAGTCAGACCAGGTTTCCTTATCTATTTGACCCCAGGTTTCCCATAGCAGAGTCTCAGATGTCCAGATTCTTAAAATAATTTAATCCATGGTGCAATAACAAAATAACAGCTCGGGGTAGTGCCTCCAAGGAGGGACTCCGAACAAAGGAAATCCTGGGTTTTTATACTCTCACAGTCTAAGTCCGGAATCCTTGGCTCCTGCCTGTCTCTGTCCAATCCCCTGGCTGGGCCACAGGGACCTTTTGTTGTGCAGAGGGTTGGCAGGTCACAGCCTCTTGCGTTGAGCTCTGCCCTGCAGCTCCAACTGCAGCTGCTCACCGAGCCACCTGCACTGAATGTATTCCTCAACAAACATTAAGACTGGGAGGAAGGGAGGGTTGGGGTAAAGGTGTTTTTAAGATTTGGTTTTATTTTTCATTATCCTGCTCTGATTTGATTGGTAATAAATTAAGTTCATTTCCCCAGGTCAAGTCTTTCCCGTGACAGTAACTGGTGAGTGATCCTTCCCTGTCCTTATCCTGACCCAGGAGCCTTCTGTTACATTTTCCCTCCCCCTGTCTAGCTGAAGAGAGGAGTGAGAGAGCAGCTTTGGTGGGCACCTGGTGCCCAGCCAGAGTCATGCCACCACAGCTCATCTGTTGCAGTCAAATGGTCTGGATTCAGCTAGCAGCCTCCTTTGGATTGAATTATTTTGTTAGCACTTGGTTTCCTGCATTGTAATTTTTTCTAATCTTGTTAAATAGTTTTGTCCATTGTGTTACCATATTTTTTTTATTGTTTTGTCTTTTATACAGTATCTTGTGTTACATTGAAATGTGACCTGCAAGTGACTTGCTTTTTGTTTAAATAGAAAAAAGTGTTCATAAGTGTGTTTATATCACCTAAAGGCTGTGTGGTTACCATGGTTGGTGTAGAGTATATTGTTTTCCCTTCACTCGGGGCGAGGCTACAGTGTAACAATGATTCACTGTTGTCCAGAGGAAGAATAAGCAGTAAGTAAAAGATAAGCAGAACATTAACCCTTTGGAATAATAAGAAGGTATAGAAGGTTTACAGACAATATACTTGCTCAGAGAATAGGCAGATTAAAATGGGATACTTTGTAGTAAAATTCTGTTATTGCAATGCTGTGAAGCTGGGTTTTTTTCTCTCTTTCATAAGAGGGTGAAGGAATATTGGTCAGCTGAGTTTGGGACTTTGTAAGCATTACAAAAACAAAGTGAGTGAAATGAAATGGCAAAAATTGTAATGCCACTCTGGGCCAACATCTTGGGGATTAAATTCCAAGAGACCTGTGTGCACCGTAAAGAGGATGTTTGCAGGATGCATGGAGCAAGGCACCTTGTAATCAAGGCATGTTTAGCAGAGAAGTTTGCAGCAGCCATATCTCATGGACACAGCCTGACTGTCTGACTGGACAGGAGAGCTCGTGCAGAGCTCCTGCACGGCTGGGGAGCAGTTGACCCTCAGGCTACTGGATGATTAATGTAAACATTATTGTTACTGCTTGTGCACTTAGAGAGAGAGAGAGGGACAGGCAGACATATTGTCTGCTAGAGGTGGGTAGGTTAGACACAGGAGACATAGGAGTAGGCATAGAAGTAGTAGCTTGAGTAGTTAGAGGCAGGCTGTAGGATATAATTGTAAGCATGAGTGTGTTAGTATGTAATTGTTATCTAGACACTGCTTATAATAAACTTGGCTGATGTGTGAACCTTTCATGGTGTCAGCATAGTCCACTGTTAGACGTTCATGACTTGTAGGGTGAATGTGAACTACTGCAAGTTTGCAGACCAAATAAAGCATTACTGCCTCTAACATGCCATTTAGGGCTCTCGTATTAATACATATGGCTGAATGCAGAAAAGTAATGCTGTAAGCTTTACCAAGAACCAAAACACTGACTGCTCAAATGATAAACCATGTTGCAGAAGTGAGGAGCGCCCCAGTTTGCTGACTACACTTTGAGGGTCCCTGCTTGGTGGGAGCTTTATGGGATCCCTGTTCTCCTGCAGCATATAATTTTCTGCTTAGAATGCAATCAGTGTGGTTGAATTCAATTCATTTGACACCGGAATTCTGTCTCTAGGTTCAGCAATGCTAATGTTAACCTAGTGCAGTGGCTTGAAAAATAGTTTTGTATTAAAACTTGTGCAGATTGATGTTACATTAATCTCTAGTGATGATCGTATTTGGAAACTGGGTGCCTGTTCCCATTTTCAGTTTCTTGTTATTTTTTTCCCTGACAGTATCTTGACTTCTTTATACTGGAGTTTTTCCTTGCAGGAAAGAGACCATAATTTAATCTCTAGGAGTTCTATTTTAAAAATGTCTTTTAAGGCATGATGGGCTGCAGGAAGTGTTTAAACTACCACTTGCCAAGTCACGTTTTGCTAGTCATTTATATGAGTAGGTCAGGTAATAAAATTGCTACTGGAAGTTCTTACAGCCAGCAAAGATAATCAAATGCAATTATCTCAATGACACCAATAAATATGGACTCCTTAACCTGAGCTCTTAAAGGGTACTGGCTATAAGCCTGTATTCATAGTAGTCTAAAACATAATTGCATTTTGAATAAGTCAAATGTCTGTTTTATGTTTAACAAACTATAGTAGTAAAGCTCTGTTTGATCTTCAGCCTGAAAAATCGCTGTCAGATCATCTCTAAGCCCACCAAAAAGGTGGAAAATCACAATTCTGAAATTGTGGTAAAAATTAAGAGGAAAAAATCGAATTTGAATGTATGACTTTTTAAAATTTTTTCATACTGTACAATCTTTCGAATTTAAGTGTGGTACTGAAAGCTTGATAGGCTTCCTGAAAGGCCTGGATATCTTCTGTGCATGCAATTTCTTCTTAAATCTGTGTATATTATTGAGAGAACTTTTATTCAGTTAAACAAAATTAATTCCTAGCTCTTGTTATGTGTTTTGTGTCATTTTTAATGCATTATTCTAGGTTCAGTTTTGTTAAACTGCTCCTTGGGGTTTACCAATTGAAAAAATTATCTGTACAGGTTTAATAGAAGGAATATATTTTACTAATATCCCAGACATGCTACTGAAAGCATGACATACCATAACCCTTCTAGTGTACTGGTGCAAGAGGGATTTTTATATTCAGTAGAAATGAACATACTTGGTTTGAAAAATGGAACAATTTTCAGAGGTCTTTAGAAATTTGAAACTGTTTGTTACAAAAGTAGACATGCCACAATTTATTATAGGTCTGAATTAGCAATTATTTGGTAGCTTGCTAATGTTTACAGATATTTTATTAATTTCTACTACTAAGTTATAATTTTGTTTTAATTTGTTATTATTCCTATTTCTTCTGTTGAATCTTGAATTTTAGCCTTTTCAGTCTTCTGATATCTCATCTTGAATTTTCAAAAACACTAGCAGTATTAGCATTTTCTCAGCCTATTTTCCAGATCCCTTACAGTGACGTCTCCTGACCCTGTTTCTTCCCCAAAGACTTTGGCCACTGTCTCCATGACTTCCTCTTCTGTTTCCTCTTGCTTTGTTGCCAGCTGCCACAAAGCAGTTGCAATCTCTTTGACCCCACTTGCAGAAGCCCTCCTGACAGCAGAAGCAGCAATACAAAGATGCTCATCCTGGCTGGAATCCCAGCTGATACACAGTTCCTGGACCATGCTGTATCGAGAGATCTGCCTTGTGTGGAGCAAGTACAATTTTAGTCAGGCTTGTTTGCTTGAGCTTTGTGCCACATCTTACCTATATGAGCTCACTATAAAATTTGTGATATTCAGCCAATCTGAAAATATGTTATTGATCTAAGTAGTCTTTAGCCCAAAAATGTTCCAAGATCATTCACTTTTTAAGATTATCTTGCTGTGTTACTCATCCTTTTTTGTTTTTAAGAACGGCTGCAATAAAAAAGAAACTCATTATCTCTGGGATTCTTGAAGTTATCTGTTATTAGCTTTAATGTCCCTTTGTGCTAGTCAGAAATGTGCTTAGCCGTGTTTCTTTAAATTTCAGCTTAGTATAAAAATGTGGCTTGGTTTATGGTGCCCAGAATCATAAAAGAAGTGAGTAGCACAATTTCTAAAACACATGCTAGTAAATCTAAATTTCTTCTGGAAAGACAAAAATATACCTGTGAATTACTGGGGTTTGATAGTTGTGTTCTTCTACAGTATCGTCTTTCATGTATTTTAAACCATGAAATTACAGCATGAAGGAGAAGAAAAATGTAATATTAGATTCAGATAAAGTATTCATTTTAGGTGATTTTGCTACCCAGGTACAACTACTGTATTCTACAAGCACATTTGTTTTGAAATTTTGAGAGCAGTGATGAGTCATACAGAGTAGAATTATGAAAATAGGTAAAACAGATAGATGAAACAGATAATACTTCCATTTTGTCCACCTGATTCTCTATGCCACATTTCTCTTCTTATTCTTAACTCTGTCACCAAAGCTTTACCAACTCATACAGTCAGTTCTACCCTGCTTGAATATAAGATGGGTCTTTCAGTGTGTGTTCTCCACATGGTCAACTATTGCAGGTCTTCCTACGCTTAATGTTTCTTTTCTAAAGCAAGCCAATTATTTATTTTTACTTTAATTTCCCCCCATTTGTTTTGGAAATAATAGCTAGCCAAAGAGCTCCTGAAAAGCCCAATATCAAATCAGTTCTTTATAAAAATAGCACAGCAGATGGTGTCAGCTGGTACAGTATAGTTCAGTGGACAGTCGTCAGCAAAAAATGTGGAATCAGCAAAAAATGTGGAATCCTCTTCCAAAGAGCAGTAACATCTTGACAAAGCTATGCAGATATTGTAGCTCTTGGCTCCTAAACAATTCTTCTCTAGTAGTCACATATATATTAGTTTGTTTGGAGGTAAAACTGCCAGCTTGTTTCCCTTCTGTGCTTCTTCAGCTCGTTTTCCCTCAGCTAGCATGTTCAAGAATGTCTGCAAGAGGAGGCCACTATTCCCTAATCTGCCAGGACCTGCAGAGGCATTTTGCCTCTGCTCAAGCCACTTTCTCCTATGTCAGTAGGCCAGAGAAATGCCAGTGAGGGGGGAAAAAAGCAACCAGCCAACCAAATAAAGCTGGAACTCTACCTGTAAGTATAGTGTGTCCCTTAGCCCATCAATTACTTGGTGAAAATAAGGTCTGAGAATGAGCATCTTATTTTCTAACAAGATTCAGTCCCAGTTTTAGGCCTGACATTTTAATTACATGTTTGAAAAATACCAGCATACTCTACTGAGCAAACAGTTTTGGGAGTATATTTTGATGTGAATGATTTCATTTGCAACACGATAGTTCAAGATCAGCTATTAGTATATGATTTCCTTTTTGTTTTAATCAATTCTCTGATCTATCTGAAAGTAATTATCTGTCTTTCATGTTATGGGAGATTGTATTGGTGGTATAAGTGTGTATACATCTATGTATATATATACACACTCTGTCTAGTTCTGCACACATATACATGTGCAATACAGCTTTCGAGTTGTGTACTTTGTTTCACTTCCACATTCTGTGATTCCATAAAGTGAGAATCAAAATTATTATTTCATGAAACATCTGACTGAATAATGTTATTTCTCTCTGTAGAAATACCCATGTGAAATAAAGCAGAAATTCATTAGATTTGGATAATATTTCTCTTAATAGCTTTATTAACTAGGTTATAAATTTCACAGGATAGACTTGACATGTTGTTATGTATCTATTTATTTAAGGCATTATGCACATTTTAAATACTCTGAACCAAACCACTTATGAAAGTGGAAAACTGGTAGAGTGCACTATATTTTTAAACCAGTAATTGTTGCAGGAGTCTGCAGTGTCACTACTGTCATACTGTTCTCAGAGGAGCAGACAGGAGGTAGTGAGTTACAGTCCAGGAGTTTTCTTGAGAATTTCAGGTAAGGTGAAGATTATAATTAGAGACTGAATAGCACATTTGTGTAGTGTGATGGAGGGAAGTATCAGAATTCCTCCAAGGAAAAAATGTGCTTTTTCAGACTGTCGGAGTTCTTTGGAAAAAAAGAAGATAAAGTACATAAAGGTTATCTCTCAGACATAATGTTCTAGGACATTCACAAAGCCTTTGATAAGATTCTTCATAGTGGGCTGCAAAGAAAATGAATAGTTACAGAGGAAGGAATATAACTCAGGTATGGTTTAAAAACTGATTATGCTGAAAACAATTGTAGAAGTACTCTGGTTCTGAAAAAGCAGTACTGCCAGAGTTAATCAACACTACTGATTGTGATGAAGAAGGAAGCTACACAATGGAAATTTCCTTATATGTGTAAATTCTGATTAGGAACAGCTGTCCAGATCTGTATGAAACTCTAGATTACAAATGTGACAGTCAGATGAACCTAGATTTGGGTAACTAGTTTAATGGTCAAGATTTTTTGGACAGGAACCTATCTTTTGATGTGGCTATTTAGTGCAGGATGAAGTACTAAGGGACCAACTGTGTTTATGTGACTAACTGCTAACATAAAATAATTGTGTTGTCAGAATATTTTACTTGATAAGGATGAGAAATGAAAATATATTAATTATATCAGAAGCAGTTGGTGCATTTCATCTTTTTGCTTTAAAGAACCAGTGAAGTATAAAAGGCAGTTACCTATATCATGACTGACTTGCAATGATTTATGAAAAAACAACTTGAATTTATTTTAAAGGAGCATTATAGAGTCATAGAAGAACCCACGTTGGAAGAGACCTCAGAAGATTATCTGCTTTAACTTTTTGTGCAAAAGAGAACCTATATGAGATTATCTAGCACTCTGTCTAATCAAATATTGAAAACATCCAGTGATGAGGGTTCTGCCATGACCCTGGGAGGTTATTCCAGTGGTTGAAGACAGGCTTTAGAGAGGTATTCTGGAAAATTAATGGATTGTAGCTTTTTTTTCCTTTCCATAAAACAGTAAAACAAGCAGAGAGTGGTAAAATTAAGGAGTGCATTAAAAACCTGTAAAAATAAATAATTGTGCAGTATAGTAATCCTGTGAAAGTAATTCTACAGGATGTTTAATAAAAAACTGAGGCTTGACTTTCATTTCTGTAAGTATTGCATATGTAACAACAGATAAAGCAAGATGACTCTCTGTTGCAGAGTGCTTTATAGATGCTTTTAAACCTGTGTAAGATTGATGGAAAAAAATGCTATCAGATCAGAAAAATGATACTTTACTGTTCCTTCTCTCAGGTGGAAATGACTAAGCAATTTGAATGATCAGTGGAAGTTCAGATACATCCGCTCGCAAGTTTGAGCAGGGACTTCTAAACTGCTATTGTTTCAGTATATTGGAACTTCTGAGAAGGCTGGTTCTCAGTCGGTCATTTCATTGATGAGTCGGATGCTGGAACACACCTGACAGTTGACTCTGTGTCCGTGTCTGTGTTGCCTTTGTAGGTTGTGAAATGATCCTGGTCATTTTGTAATTAGAAGTCCCACTTTGTTATTGCAGAGGAACATAGAGGGTTATTTCCCTGTACCTGTACATATATATTAACAGAAGGTTTAATGCCTGACTGAATTTACATAGTTGATCGCATTGTTGTGGATTTTGTAGAACAGACTGAAGACATAACACTTTGTGACCACCACCATGCGCTGGATCATGTTTGCCTGTTGTACTGACAGATGCATGAGGCTTGGATGGAAGGATGTGAAACCTCATCACTTTCAAGTGAACTGGAACACCCCTCTGCTAGGGAGCCTGTGTAGGTTGTGGAAGTGCAGTGAGGGAATCAGAGTATGTGTTCTGTAATCCTCTGCCCTGTCTTCTGTCGTACACAAAGGCTGTATTTATAATGTTAAATGAAATGGGATAGTACTCAGGCACAAGGACTGGCACTTTTGCCTACATTGTAAAGTTTGTGGGGTATTTCTTAATGTGGTTTTGGGGCCCTGCAACTGGAATTCTCCCAGACAAGACCTGAGCATGGTTTAGAGTTTAGCACGAACTTGATGTTTGCCTTGGTTAGAGGAGTTTAGGAAAACAGATGTGAGTTGTGCGTGACATCTGTTCTTGGGGCCAGAGGAAGTTTGTTGACCCTATTATACTTAGTTGGTGTAAATTAAGATGTGGATAATGTCAAATCCCTTTAATTTGTCTTTTCTCCTGCTGTCAGGTTTGTACAGTTCCACATCATGATGCTACGTTCTTCATCCTCATCATGTGGTTTCCCTGCCCATTCTCAATGAAACAACTTTCATACTACAGTCATGACTTTTTTCTGCTTTTGCCGTTGAGTGTATTTCAGGTGATTCTTTCCACCCCGTTTCCCTAAGCTGCCATGTTTGCTGCTCCTTCCTTAAAACCTCACTTACTCTGTGTTATTTAATAAATGATTCATAACTGCTGCAATTTGAAAAAGTGGTTTAAAAAGCAAAGCACGTACAATCTCTCTCTTAGTTTCCTAATTTTCTCCCTTCCTTTATATGCACACATGCCAATGTGGTTTTACTTTTTCTANTACTGTCTGCTGCCTGGTAATATTATTTATGCCAAGATTTGTATAGCATCTGGAAGACAAGGTATGAGTACTTAATTTATATCTATCTGAACTGACTAGAATACTGACAACTCTGTATCCAAACCACTCCCAGGAAGTGGAAGGGAAGGGATGCTCTTTTCAATGTGGTAAAGGATCCAGAAAAGTGCTGTGAGAGCTCAGCAGCTGCTCAGGTAGTTTTGTCCTGGCTGTGAATGAATGTGGTGTCCATACATCCTTCTCTGTGTACTTACCAATTCCTGCAGTCACTTTGGAGACAAAGTCATGCTCCAGGGAGGCTTTCT
>WEIV01007270.1:174797-226478 GCA_013390005.1 Calyptomena viridis
AAACATAATTCAGAACCCTGGAAGGAAATAGACTTAACAGGGAAGAGTTCAGCTTACAGTGAATATACCTAGAGTTTCTAGTCCCAGAAAGAGATGAGGAATTTCTGAATCTAATGGTTCCCCTCTAAGGATTGGAGCTAGGTCCTGTCCAAAGTTACCTTGTATTAAAGAGGATGTAGTTGTCTATTGTAATTTAAGAGTGAAAAATGAACTGAAATCATCATGCTCTCGGGGACATACTGTTGCTTTACAGAAGAGTGCTTAGAAGAACTGCCCTGTGATATGTCTTGAAATGAATTGAAATTTTAGGAAACTGAGTGGAAGTTTGTCTATTGATATTAATATCCAAAGTAAATGTTACTAATCAAAAGCTTCAGCTTAATTATGAGGACTTTCTAGATGAGATAATTTTGAAACCCTGTATAGAAATCAGACTAAAATAGTAACACCAGAAAAACATCTTTCTTCTGAAATAGATATATAACACAAAAAAAAGTGATATTTTTTTGAATCAGTAAAGTATTAAAATAAATTGGGAAAAATCCCAAATTGTTAAAACTTTTTTAATAACTGACAACCCAGAGGTAACTAATAGACCATTGTTTTCATAAAACACTGAGCTGTGCTACTAGATGCCATAAACCCCTCCCTTATAATACATTTAAAATGTCAATTTCCTGCTGAATTGTGTGTCAGTCTGCCAGTGTCTGTCATTACAACACAGGCCTGTCCAGACTGCCTGCCTCTAGCTGAGATAACTGTAATTCTTATCACTGTTCTCTGATTTGCACTTTCAAACCAGTATTTCATCATGTTTTGTGTGTCATGAAGTGTGTTTATACTCACGAGTACAATACTTTGATGCTGGGACAATCTGCAAAGTGAGGATAATATTCACACCTTCACATTCTGCCTTGCAGAATGAGTTGTTTGGAATGACACTTTTCTTGCTCTGTGTAACATTTGGGTGCAGGTAGGTCTGTACTAAGGTAACTACATTTATAAGAGAAGCTGTATGCTCTCATTACAGTTGATGGAGATATAGTTAATGCAATCTGTGGAATGGGGAGAAAGTCAGCTGAATGTCCACTTCAGTGAGCTGAGGTATTTTCCTGATTTCATTCTCTCGGTTAAGATATCCAAGGTGGGAGTGGTTCATTTACCCAGATATGATCCAGTGCCATTTTAGATGTCCCATGGTATCAGAGACATCAGACCTGACAGGTACAGCTATGACACAGGGCTGTGGGAGACTGGTGCCCTTACAGAGGGGTAGCTGGAGGATAGATGGGATATCCCTCATCTTGGGTAGTAAATCGCTGTATTTAGGTAACTGAATAAAATCCTTGCATATATCCTGTAGATTTGCATGCTGCTGCACTGTCAGCTTCAGGATGGATGAGATGTCCTTTGGTATCTCAGATTGTGCTGGGGGCTTTAAGATTAAGCAGTTGAGGTAAGGGCAGAATACATACTTAAGTGTAATTTTCTCAAAGTTGTATTAAAAAATTATAGGAATACAAAGAGAATAAGTGAAATCAGTTAATATTCCAGTCCAGTGAAGTCTTTGCAACTAAACTGTCTGAACTCTGAACAGAAGTATTTTGTATTCCAGAATTACATCATTCTGCCCTCAAATAACATATTTATACACTGTAATTTACTTTTAAATTTTATCTTGCATCTGAAACTGTATTCTTTTGGAATTACCAGGATCTTTAATCTTTATGTAAAATATACTTTGAAAATTGTGTGTTGAAATCTGTATTAAAATCATTGAAGATAATGTTTCATTTGAATATTGAATAATATATGATGCTTTGTTTCAAATATTATCCTTATAATACTATATGTGAATATGGAAGAGTGTGGGTTGTTCTTTTATAACAAATGGCAGTCTGTTACTTGAGTTCCTGTTTGATATTGACATGCCTGATAACCAGTAAGCATTAAGTGAGAAACTAGAAGGAAGGAAAACAGTGGAAAAGATAAAATTCCCAGGATAAACCACTTTAAATGAATTAAGATAGCTGTGAATGCAGTTTCATTTCAGAAATACCCATTTGGCTCTATCCAGGCTGGTATGTCTCATAATTCTCAAGGCTGACAGCCTAGGAACTTAAGGGGATCTTAAAGCTTAAAGTGATCTTAGGTAAAAAAAAGAATTTGTGTGTTAAAACAGTCAAAGTAACTGGCTGGTATAAACACAGTGAGTTGGCAGGACAGGAGGGTTGACCCTATGGCAATAATCAGCTGCCCTACAGTTTGTAGGAAGTCTAAGAATAAGTGACCTGGGGCTGTTATGTTAATGGGTGGGATAAACCCACCTGNTTCATTTCAGAAATACCCATTTGGCTCTATCCAGGCTGGTATGTCTCATAATTCTCAAGGCTGACAGCCTAGGAACTTAAGGGGATCTTAAAGCTTAAAGTGATCTTAGGTAAAAAAAAGAATTGGTGTATTAAAACAGTCAAAGTAACTGGCTGGTATAAACACAGTGAGTTGGCAGGACAGGAGGGTTGACCCTATGGCAATAATCAGCTGCCCTACAGTTTGTAGGAAGTCTAAGAATAAGTGACCTGGGGCTGTTATGTTAATGGGTGGGATAAACCCACCTGGAACTGATATAGTGCACTGACCCTGAGGAATCCAGGGCCTCTCAGGCTGCTGTGCATCAAAGTCAATTGCAGACATATCAGCTCTCCTGTCTTTGGAAGGCATTAATTCTGTGAACATCCAGACAGTTCTTCCTGCAATACCCAGCTTGTATTCTTACTTTAGGACAAATCCCATTGCCCACCAGAGATGGTAGAACACATCTTTCCTTGCCATCACAAGACCAGAAAACCTTAGGGCAGGCTTTTGTCTCAAAATACAGGGGATGCTTCTTAAGCCTTGACTTAGTAATTTATTGCTGCTTATTTGGGTAAAATTTCCTAATGGTGTCAAAAGGCCATAATAATGAATGTAGGACAGTCTTTACAGAAGTATATGTCATTACTAAAATATGTTAGCATGAAAGATAATACAAATGGCGTATCTTCCAGTATATAAAAGGCGGTTGTAATTGGAAAATGTTTAATAGTGGTCATGATAGAGTTGAAAATTGCTTTATAATCATATGTTAACTAACTTTTGAGGGATGAATAAGTTTATTCAAATTTAATCCATAAGGAAAATATTCATGAGATATTTTAAGATATTGAGCCAGCCACTGACTCTTCAGGTAAAGGTTGTCAGTGTCTGCTGCTATAAACTGGGGTTTTCTAAAAGGTGGATTGTACATACTACTGAGAGCTATTGCTTGTTTGTTGACACATTTAACAAGTGTATGAATGTATATAATTCAGTCTTTCCAAATAACTCTAAATAGACCATATTTTTTCTTAGGCTTCTTAATATTACTGATACATTGAAATAGTGCTCAGATTTGACTTCAATATGTTGCATAAGACGGCTTTCAATTATTTAAATTTCTGAAATTCTATTAGTGCTAGGAGGAAATGCCTTGGAGCCAATTTGGTTTTTAATGCAAAAATGCAGGCATCGTACTTGCAACAAATTACCCTGTGAATGTTTATCATTGTAGAGATCGATTACAAGAAAGCTGTCACTTGTCAGAGTTCTATAGGAAAGAATGGGAAGGACCTGAGCTAGCCATAAGATGAGAGAAATTGCATATCTGTCTTCATAAGAATTACAGATTAGTGGCTTGTAGATGGATCCTTAAGAATTAATAGTTGAATTCATCAACTATAGTAACTGTAGATTTTTCTGGTGGAAACAAGATCGCTCACTGAAGAGTAAATTGGAAACATCTTGATATTACTCACGTTGCTGCTCTCTTGTGACCTACATAAAGAAACAGTACTAGTATTTCCAGCACACTTATCTGTGTACTAAAAATACTGGACCTTAAATCAATTACTGAATCTAGAAGTAGTATAACATGAATGGCACTATGCAACATACACAAACATTGAGTCTGTCCCTCTGAGACATCATCTTCACAATTCACCTGAGCTTAAACCTTGAAATAAGCTGCATTCTCAAACTAGTAGTGCTATTAACCTGTTGTGGGGCTTGCTTAACTTTCCAAACAGGTATTTCTTCATTATAGAATGCATTTGGAAAAATCACATTGACTGCATAAATATTTTTGTTAAGTCTGATTAGTCAAAAAGGTTGACGCATAAGCCTTAGTCTACTGAGACTGTATATGTGCTTAAATTCATGAATTGGAATAGTTGCAGTCAGTTATGAAAGAGAATCTCAAAGATGCTATTTGTGCCTAAGTTGTGACAACTCTGTTGTGAAACAGTCTGGTAAAAGAAAGTTGCCTGAAAGGCTTAAGGTGATCTGTGATCGAAGGAAATTTTAGACAATTAATAATTTCTGTGGTGGAAGGATACCAAATGTGCACTTCGAATTAGGCAGTCTGTTCATTCCTTTCTTGATTACTTAATGTAGAAGTTAGTTGTCAGGTTTAATCAGTGCGAAGAGATGAGCTGTCCTTTTTTATTCCCCGAGAGATTTAGTATTTTTAATACAGAATACATTTAGTATTTTAGTGTAAAATATAATTTANTATAATTTAGTATTTTTAATACAGATTTTGTAATCTTGTTTCTTTCAATCAACCCCTTCTTCAGCCAGCTGCAGTTTCGGGTAATTACTTTGTGCCGAAAGAGCCACAGGTATTTGCTTTCCTTCTGACTAAGAGGCTATGAATCCCTCAGTGAGGGGGGTTTAATATGACATTAACCTGTAATCCATTGCAGAGCAATTTTGTTTAGCATATCTTATGTAATTAATAGAGTTATCAATTAGTGATAGATACCATAGTCTTTTGACAATCATGTAAAGTTGGGAATTGGGAAATGAACCTGTGTTAGAACTGTGATGTTTTCATTGTGACTGCTTTGTTTTCTGTCTTAATGTCAATGCACAGTGTAGAAAGGAACTGTAAACTGTCCCATGGCAGAAAGATAAAAGATGCTTTATGATAAACTTTCACATTGGACTGAAGGTACTGTTTTTCTGGACTTTAGTTTCAGTTGTGCTCTTGGAATCCATCGTAGGAATCCATCTATCCTGCTTTTGTCGTGTGGAGTGCAGTTGTGCTCTACAACAGTTTGTGTGCATACCCTGGTTGCAGTAGCCTGGATTTTGACTATTATTCCTACATACATTGGTCAAGTTGTTTGGTCTTTATTGGGCTTTATTCACTGTAGGTAACACTGACCAGTTATGCTGAGGGCTTTTTTGTTTCAATGGAGTCACAAGGAAATCCTTTTATAAAGGAGACAGCAAAATGTTCATTGTGTGTTAAGCATGGATAGTATATGATTGTGGTATTATTTAGCATTCCTTGAAAACTTAATGTAAAAAAAAACCCATTCAGAAAGTTAACTGAGAGTAGATTTGGGAGCAATTCGTTTGGAGCACTTTTTTGTGGTCAAGTTTGAGTTGGAACAATTTCAAAAGAAATGTTTTCATTTAACTGCATATGTCTCAGTTTTAATAAAAATTTCGTTGTGGCTCTAGCTGACTTGCACATTCTCTGTTAGAGATGTTAAAAGGCAGTGCCTAGTAGGTCTATGTTTTTTGAATTATTTCAGGCTGCCTATTGCCAGAGGTAGTGTTTAAATTTGAGCTACCTTTATTAAAACGTCAAAATTACCTGTGTATAGTCTGTAGTTCCAGTAATACAATAGTTCTAGTAAAAGTATAGTTTTAGTAATACAAGAGAGCTGCTTGTTAGAACAAGAAATAGATGATTGTATTTTATTATTTTGACATTTGATGGCGTGAGTTTGAGGTACCTGGATGTCTAATATATATAGAATCTAATAATTTTAAATGTAGCTCTGTATGAAGGTGTGATTTTGTAGCTCTACCCAACAAAGATTTCTAGTCTTTTTTTCTCTTTACTGATCTTTTTGTTTTTCCATTTCACATTCATTACAGTGTTGCATTTTTTTAATAAAAAAGCTTTTGAGAAAAAAATAGTAATTTTCAGGAGTTTTGGTAGGGATTCACCATTTTGCTCTTCCCCAAAATGCATTTCACACTGTACTCTTTGTCTATTCCTCTTTCATTTAGAGGGAAATTGTATAATCTCTGCAGTGGCTTTGTCAGAAGACATTAAGAAACACCTTTGTAGATGTATATGTGTATCCCTTCAGACTGAAGAGGGAGTTAATCAGTTAATGAGGCTGTCTGCCTGAAAACCTCCAAAGAAAGTTCACCTCCTCTACTAGCACTGCCTGCCTCTAATGTGGGGCTTCCTTGCTAAGTCTGAAAGCTTTCTGCCAGTGTTACTGCACTCATCCATAAATACTCAGAAAAATTACATTACAGATGATTATTATTCCTGTCATACCCTGGAATTCTATCTCTTGGGGGTGCATGTATTTAACTAGTTCCTTGGATGCTTGGTAGGGAGCAGCAGGCACAGACATTCAGTGGATCAGATTCTGTCTTGTTCTAGGCAGCATATGATTCACTCACATGTGTGGACTACCCATCTTTGCAAGTATTACTTTGCATGTGCTGCTTTCCACTGATGAGAGAGGAAATTTAAGATGCTTGTTCTAGGACAATCACTTGCAGACCTACTTACCCAAAGCTTAGACAAAGCAAGACAACCTGCATTTAAAGAAGTGGATCCTGTTCCATGATTCCCACATCTTATACTGTAATTATGATGATGAACAAGAAGAACAGCAATTGCTTTAACTGCACACACTTTTTTTTTCTGCTTATCTAGCCTTCAGCAACTGTGAAGAGTTAATCCACACACATATTTCAGTCTCAGCTTTGAAATGTGTAGATCTTTGACTTTATATGATAAGTAAATACTGCTTTAATGTCTTCATAATGTAAAGGCTACTGCTTAGTCCAGGGTGGATAGCTTGTGATGTAGACTTCTGTGCATTGCTTTGTGATAGTTTTGCTTTTGTAGTATAGTACAACTGCTAATGCCTTTAGAGGCAAGAGCAGAGCATTGTTCTAGGTTTGGCAATAGCATTATTGGAGCCTGAAACACTAAAGCAGGCTACCTCACAATTTTAACTCACACAGCCAAAGAGCGCTGCATGGTTATCGCTACACTTCTTCACTGATTATTACAAAGTAATAATAATAATAATAGCTTGAGAAAATATGTGAAATGTAAACAATACTTTCAGATTTTGTGAGAAAAAAAAACTTCTCTATCTTTTATAACTGTATCACTATTAGTTGTATATACTTAAATCCGTTTGACTTTACTAATTTTCCATGACCACTTTAAATTGCATTTATTATTCTGCACAGTGAAAAATACCTCTGGCTCTTGATTACCTTTCGTCCTCTCTTACATACTCTGCTGCTGAGGAAGTAATAGTATTATATTCACTGTATTTTAATAATTTTTCTCAGAGAAGTATTTTTATATGTTGTAAATAAGGGTTTATGATTTTTAAGGAAATACTAAGAAGCTTCCAGGATACTCTACCATTACAAGATAAGCGCTGGAGATCGTTCAGTGTGAAGGCTGCCTGTGGGCAGAACTGCTGGAGCAGAGCCTGTGGGAGTGGCTCAGGAATTGGGAATGTAAAAGAGTCAGTTCCCTGCTGCACGGTTGCTTCAGAAATGGGTACCCAAAGATACTGTTTGATTGTTCAGTTTGTTTTTTATTGAATTGTTAGGTGTTCCAAATTTTTACCAGATTTTGTGTTCTTCCCGTATGGAAAAGCTAGCTGACATCTTCACACACATTAATGTTTCAGGTTGATATTTCTCGGGTGCATATTTTGAATGTGTTGATTTATCAGAGATGTGTAAACCAGTGTTAACTTACTTTCAGTCTGGTGATGGTACATGCAATGTATTATATTACAGCAAGCTAAATACAAATTGTGGCTAAATAAAAATGTCTCAGCAGCATAAAATACTTCATATACGTTGAATTACAGAAAAGTAAGGCTCTTTGAAAAGTTACATCCTTTATAGTGCCATGACCTTAACTAAATCATGTCTGTTGTTATAAGCTTCATCTGTCCAGATGGATGCTGAAAATGCCAGATGATGGAAACTGCACAACCGGTTTCCCTGGATACTCTACGCCACTGCTCTTTTGGGGAAATATTTATTCTTCAGTGGTAGCATTTTTTCCAAACTTCCTATAGTTTAAACTTTTGTCATTTCTTCATTCCTTCTTAGCTCTGCACCTTTGATTACTCATGTTCCACCTCCTCAGTGCAGCTTGGAGAGCAGTTCAGTAAATGAATTCTGCAAACCCTGGGTGCGTGCTGGTCAGCTTAATGGTCAGTTTGTCCAGCTCAATGGTCCGTTTTTCCAGCTTTATGTGGGATAATGGGTATATGCACTTTGTATGTATTATACTCTGTGACTGCAAACTCATTAAAGGATGGTCAGACCTGTGTATTTTCATTTGAATATCTTCTGGTGAAAATATTCTCCTGGAAACATCAGTCAAAAATTATGTGGATTAGGGACCCTCTTGAGAGGATTTTATGCCCATAAAATAAATTGGTACTTTGTGATATATATGATATTTCTCCTGTAAGTTTTAAGTAATTTCAAATGAATTTTCAATTAATTGCAACATGCTGGAATTCCAATGTATATATAAAAATGAACTTCACAGCATCCTTGAAAATTTGGTTCAAGATTGTTCCTGGTCAGTTATAGCTCGAATGCTTTTTTAGAGAATCTCAAGAGGAGCTCGTGCAGCAGAGATGTAGTTGTGTGCATCTGCATGAGTGTAATGCAGCAGGAAGAGCAAAGAGTATGCAGAACAAGGACAGCATAAGGTTTTCATTAGCCAGACAATCCTAACAAAATGAGAATATTTAGTTACAAAATAGAGGTCAAAAAATGCCCACTGCTTTGCGGATGACTTTGTGCCTGTCTCCCATATGTCCATTTTGATACTTAGCCTTAGACTGGCAGTGTGTGCATTGCTGGGGTCATGGAAGGCCAAGGCAGCTCCTGTGTAGAGGCTGGGAATTCGCTGCTGCAGTGGGGCTTCACTGATCTGGAAAGTGCAGCGTTCTGTGGTGCCAGCCTCAGTGCTAGTGTGTGAGCTCTCTGTGCCTTGTGAAAGAGAGAAACAACACTGGAAAGAATTTAATGAGAGAAATCGTGGAGGTGGGCTCTCCATGCCATAAAAACTGTCTGAACTGATTATCATGCAACAAACTGTGTAGGTGCATAGCTTAACTGTTAATTTTTGTTTCTTACCTTAAATTTTGCTGTGTACTTCCACTATTGTAACAGTAGCATGTGCATTCAAGCATCAAAAAAGCAGCTATTTAGAATTTCTTTGTATTTCTTCCATGCAGTGTTCCATCATATGTTATAACACTTGTAATTTTGTTCTTGGACTCCAGGAGGAAACACACAAATCCTCTCCTATTTACATAACTTCACGTGGGTAATCAAAAAAAACACAGTGTGCAGGAGGATCTGAGAAACAGAATTTATTGTTGCTTTGACGAGCGCTTTAACAATCTAACTAAAATAGAATAGCTGCCTATTTTTACTCCAGTTGTAACAATACTAACACCATCAAAATAATACAGTTTCTGTTGAGATTAAGTAGTAATACAGTGAAATCAAATAGCTGCAAGTATCTGCTCTGCCCTTCTGATTTCTTGCCTCTGATCATCCATAGTCCTAGGTCAAGGGCAGGATGCTTTAGTGAGTTGTCAGCATCCCAGTTCTTCACCAGGAATACAGTGCCAATGTTGGTGGAGGATTTCTTATGCCAAGTTTGTTCACGGTTATTTTTATCTATTTCAACTCACACCTTTTCTGTTGATCTCTAAGGCTTCTAATAGCATGATTTTTGAGGTTCATTACTCTTTTCCCTGTACGGTACTGTTTCTTTTGATGAAGGAGAACTGGAAACCTGAGGAAAAGTTAAGCTTAAATAAAGTTAGGTGATAACCAGTTCAGTTTATACAAGCTGAGAAACATGGAGTAGATGCCTGAACTTTGGGTACTCTTGCTGTTTTAGTTAGGAGAAGCTACACAAGATTTACCTGGTCGTACAGTTGCAGCAAAAGTTTATCAAGTAATTTTTGCAGATAGAGCTAAAATGAAGCAAAAGTAAGTTTAAGACCAGACAAGAGCAGTTAAGGCTTGTGGCTTATGACTAGGTATTGTTATAAAATTGAAGGCCTTATGTTACTCCTTAGCAAAACCAGTTTTCCCGATTCACATTTCACATATTCGCATTCACATATTCAGAAATTTACCAGTGGGGTGGACAAATTTGTCCTCCGGTTACTGTGCATAGTGCTATTGCCAATACTTTATGTAGTGAAAATTAACGGAGTAGCCTGTAAAATAGGTAGTTATCTTCTAAACACATAAATCTACCAATTACCTATTAGAATTTGTTTTTATAATTAAATACATATTATTTCAGGAATATTAGCAACTATCATACAGTGTTTCATACCATTGCTGTGATTGCACTGAGCATAAATCAGCTTGGAGAAGCAGAATAACTCCTTCATTACAACTAAAAAACATCACTTCAGAATCTTCCATCGTATCCATACGTACTTCTGACTTTCACAGGCTGCCACACTCTTTTGCTCCCCACTGGTCATTTTAGTGTCAAACTAGTTGGAAGGGTGAAAAATGATGGGGGAACTCTTACAAGTCATAAGAGAGTGGGACAACTTGAGTAGGATCTCTTCTAGTATCGAGTGATAGGACTTGTGGGAATGGTTCAAAGCTGTGCCAGAGGAGAGTCAGACCGGACAACAGAAGTGTTTCTTCACCAAGAAGGGTGATCAGACACTGGAACAGGCTTCCTAGAGACTGTCGATGCCACAAGCCTGTCAGTGTTTACATTCTTCCTAGTAATATGCTTTAACTTTTGATAAGCCCTGAAGTGATCAGGCAGTTGGACTAGATAAGCACTGTAGGTTCCTTGCAACTGAAATAGTCTGTTATATTCTACTGTCTATTCTATAGGAATGGGAAAGAGCCACAAGCATGTGTCAGTCAAAGCTGAGCGATGAGTGCTGGAGGGAAGTGTCAAGGAGACATATTCCAGGGTGCCAAGGCTGTATTCCCCTTTCAGGGATCTCTTCTCCCTCTTTGTACTATACTGTATTGCTGTCCTCACTCTTATGTCTTTCTGCTGCCTCCTCTGCCTTCTGGGTTTTGCAGCAAGTTGCCTTGCAACTGTGCACTGTGGAGTCATGTTGTATGCATGTAATGAGTAACATGAAAACATGCCTCTTCAAAAATGGCTTCCCTTTGAGGTGGTAGATGCTTTATTTGCTAGTTGTGTCAGTTTTTCGTGTTGTCATTAAAAGATGGAGAACCTCAATAGTGAATTTCCATAATTCAGGTTGAAGGAATTACATCTAAGACTGGCTTTAGAAGTATTCCTCTGAGACTGTTTGTGCTGATGTTTGTTAATAATGACCATATAGCTGCCATCTCTATTGTTTTTAATTTACTGAAAAGTCCTAGGACCTTCCTATCTCCTGTCATTGTATTTTGATGTCTTTTTATCTTTGTTGTAGCATATGTCTGTGTTTAATTTTTTCTTCAAATAATTTTTACCTTGCTAGTAAATGACCCACCGGTTACTCTGCTAATTTTACTTTGACATTTACTTGATCCTATATTTTTTCCACGAGTGTTTCTTCAGGATTTTGCTATAATTGAAAATATGCCTAAATAAATAAAGGTGATTTTGGTTGTATATTTAACCAGTAGATATAAAGATTTGCTAAAAAAACTTGAAGAATTGATTGAAAATCAGTGACGTGACACATATCTGTATTTCTATGACTCACATAATGTTATATATGCCTGAGATGATCAGATTCATGGTTTTCCAAGGGATAAAAGGCATATTTCAGCCTTAGGTTGCATCAGACAGTGAAAAGATGTTAAAATACACTCATATTTTTAACAATGTGTATATTCATTATGAAAAATGGAATATTGATGTTTATAAGAAGTATTTATAACATTATGCTATAAAGAATTCATCATCAGGTAATCAAGACAAATTAGTTGCTGAGGAGTACGTAAATATAGCAATGAAATTTATTTTAGCCTTATCACAATAAACATAAGTAAATGCTTTATCAGTAAAGTGTAGACCTATTGTCATTAGGAAAGAGAAAACATACCCTAGTTATCTTATATTCATTGGACTTTCTTTGTATGATCGTGGTAATTGAAAAGCACTATACCAGAGGTGTAAAATGGACAAATGCTTATTTAATGTCTGTTGTTATTCTGCTGATGATACCCCAAGATGCTTGTTAGGTCAGATTGATGCATTAAATACTGATTGTATGCATACCCCTTTTGAAATAAATTTGCTTACCCTTATGTATCCACTGATATCCTAGACACTCTGAGAAACCATCTTCTGGGAGTCAGTGGACATCTGAGCATAGTCTAGACCAGAAACTGCTGATAAAATTCACTCCTTCAGCTCACAGTTACCCTCGTGTTGGCACACAAAGGCTCAGGTGGTATAATCCATAGTCATATGACGCTTCTTTGAAGATTGGACTATTTATTTATACCTGTGTTGTGATGTGACATCTAAGTTGTTGTTCTAGTAAAAAAAAAACCTAAAAATGCAGTTTCTAAGATCTGTCGAATGGTTCATGACTCTCTGGAGATGAACTAGTATATTTTTATTGAAATATCTCTATATCAGTTTTTTCATGAAGTCAAGGTATAGATAACATGGAAAATGAATGTGTCATTTGACAAATACTTTTCTTAATACTGTGATTTTTTGTTTTAAGTAAAAGTATACTTTAAAATAGTGTGGTCTGTAACAGAAGGCCATAAAGGCAGTGATGAAACAATGGATCTATCATTCAGATCCTCCTATGAAGTAACGTTTCTTGCCATTCTTCACTTTTATGCTGCACAGTATTTTCACATTTTGTATTGGTTTACATTCCAGCTGCCTTGTCTGTCTTTGGTGACGCTCGTGTTAAGATAGTGATTTATCTGTATGGTATCAGTATCTGTATCTGTATAGTTGCAGACTGTACAAAAAACATAGTGCTTGGAATATTTGGAATCATTCTGATTTTGCTTAGGGACTTGTGGAAGTGTTTGCTGAATTGTCAGCCTTCAATAGGCTTGCCATGCTTTTTGCTCAGAATAAGGTAACACTGAGAGTGAAGATAGCTCCTATCTTTTTTAGAGCATCTGGTATTCAGTGGAGTAGAAAATCAGGCATCTTCATCCTTATGAGGATTTAAGTGATTTGTGTGGAGCCCTTTAGATGAAGTGAGCATGTTTTGGGGGCAGTGAGAGAATAATCAGAATGAGCTAGAGGCTGATGTTGGAACTTGGGATCCACGGAGAGCAATGAGAATCCAGTGCACTGCTCAGCAGTGCTGCTCTTATATGGTAGGAGTAATAGGAGTGAAACAAAAATATAATAGTCTCCATAAGAATTGGACTTCTTTTGAAGATTTAGAAGTACTGTGTTCAAGACCATTCTTAAGGCAACTCCAGATCTTTGAATTTTTATCATGTGTTATCTATTCATTCACCACCATTACATAGAATGAAAAAAAAAGCATATTTAGCTTAGAAAGAAAAATAACTAAAATACAGAAGATACATCTGTGTAGGTTGACAGCCAGTTTTTGCTGTGATTATTTTGACTTTCTTGAGAAATGATTGCTATTATGCTCAGGTTATTTTATGCCTCCTGCCATTGCAGAATCTTCTGCCACTCTGATTAAGAGACTAACATCTGCTATGAGGTATTTTTCTTTCTTTTGCATTACCTGTGATTTAATCAATTTTAGTCTTCGGTAAACACAGCGTAGTGCAGAATGACTCATAACATTTGCTATATTTGAAACTGTAATGTTTGCATTATTGGTTTTGTAATTTGTGCATCTCACCTAGCTAATAACAAGATTGGACTATTAAATGTTTAGTAATGCTTTCTTTATCTTGTTTCTTTACAATTACAATTCTAACACAATTACTACAAATAAATATTTCTAAATAAAAACCAAAATGGTAATCATTACCTATTAATTTTTTTTCCACTTGAATCTCGAATTCAAAATTAATTTCACTGGAACAAATAGTACTCATATTTCCTCCCTCAGTTCAGTATGAATTCTTACATGTGGAACAGATGAATTTCCATACGTTGCTCATTTGCTCTTACACAGAATTACTGGCATTAATTAAGGCCACCCTAGCTCAAAGATTTGATGGCCTAGTGAAAGTATATCAGGAGATGGAATTCTTTGTTGAAGAATGCTTACTTTTATTTATGAAAGAAAAATTCTGTTGTGCTTGGTGAAATTCTACATATAGAAAAAAGTTTGAACACGGTAGAAAGCATGTTTCAGTAGCATAAGGAATTATGTAATTTACTTCAGAATTTAATTCATAATGCACTCACAATACCTTGTGTTCTATAAAATAGTTCTAGAGCTGATTCATTAAACATATAGACTTGTACCTGCACTACTAAATTTTCACACAGAACAATGGAGCTTTGGAGGGGAAAAAAAAGAGATTTCTTCATAATTTCTGCTTGTCTTTCTTAGAGGTATCAAAGATATTGATCTGCTACTAGGAAAAGTAGTAAAGTGTGGTATAATGTTCCTAAACTATAAATAGAACCAGTGACTATATTAGTAGAATAAGTTTATTAACATTCTGTTATGAAAAAATTTAATTTTTAACCATCTGTATTTATGACAATTTATATACACGATAAGCTNAAATACCTACAAGACAATTCAGGTTGATATCTACACCCAGGGTATCAGGCTGAATTTGAATTCCCTCTTTCTTGCCGTAAGCACACAAGTGAGCAGTGAAGGATCAGTCTTGCCTATCTATCTAGCCAGCTGATTTTTCACATTGCCTGTCTCGTTGCTTCTACAGCCTTCTCTCTGGATGTCAGCTTAAATCTGCCTGATTTGGATCCCTTCAAAACACTTCTGATTGTCCTTTCTTACAATTTCACCTTGATTTTATCTTTTCTTTTTATGACATGCAAGTTATATGTTTCTCTGTTTAGATCTCATCGTAGCATATTCTGTATTCTTCCCCCCACCCAGTCATTCATCATTTTTTACAGAGATGTCATCTCCCAGCTAAGATCTGCCTGCTGAGCTTAGCTTCATCACTCATTGCAGATCCTCAAGGAAGTGTCTTCATTTTTCTCATGTGGTGGTCCTCCATGTTAACACTCACAAACTTCCTGGTTCTTTGGTTTCATATCAGAAAACAGTTCTTAAATTTTGAAGAAACACATTTGTATCTCTTCCCTAGTATTTAATATTGAAGTAAAGGTTACTAGGAAAAATAATGTATAAGCTGGCATTACAATGAAAGCTGTTAATTTTTATTAGAGGCAACTTCATTTTGCAAAACGTGAAAATATACTGCAAATACATTAGTTTTATTATGTACTTAGTAATAGCTGTATTACTTTTTTTGTATTTGTGTAACTGTTTATGACTAGTGTTTAAATGCTAACAGTGTTACATAATGGGCCCATTTTAAAGCATGTGCTCTGCAGTGTCTATTTTAGTTACTGGTCTTTATGTTTGAGTAGGGTCCAGGTTCATGTAAATGCCTAAGTGAAATTATCTTTTAAGTAGAAACTTTAAGATGATTATGTATTGTCACTTTGATAATTTTTTTTTTTTTGCGTTTCTCTGTGTAATTTTCGCAGTTTTCACGTAGTCCTTCATACATGGGCTAAAATTTCTTTAAAGGTTATGATACCATTACCTCATTGTTTTGCCAATGGCTTGTGAAGTGTTGCCTCCACCTCAGTGCCTGTAGAATGCTGTGACATGGCACCGTGGGCAGGTGGAAGCTGAGATTTCCCCTGCCCTGCAGGGAGACTATCCAGAATAATTAAACTCTTTCAGAATTCTATTCTACTTTGTAAATATTTTGTCCGAGTCCAGAATTCATGGAGTTGAATTGGGTGGTCACTGTATTAGATACTTGAATTCCTTTAAAAATTTGGCTCCCAGAAGTCAGTATGCAATCAGTTGAGTGTGAGGTTATTATTAGGTGCCATTTGAGAGTAGGAATTGGGCTCCTAAATGACGTTATGGTTTTGAAAGTGTTGCCCTTCCTGGTTAGCACCAACATAAAAAAAGTTCTGATTTGGGAAACATTTTCCACATTTTCCCAGTGGAAAGAAACCAAGAAAGATCTGGCTCTAACCATTGTAGAGAGACTTCTGCTTGAACCTGACAAATGTATTGAGGATCTAGACTTAGTTTATCCTTTGGTTGTTAGGAAGCAAACAGATCTCCACAAGGGTTTCTTTCTTCCATAAGTACAAAAGTTAATTGTAAATGCTAAAAATGAAGGATTTCAGTATAGATTCAGCTCTTTGTGTATAGAATTCAACAGTAGAATAAAAATATACTGTTACTATGTGTGGAAGATTTGCTACCTCAATAATTTTTTACTGTAATAAGAATATAAACATAAGACTGGGCCTTTCCTGTCTTTAAATCATAGTACTGGAGAGTGTAATAGGTGTGTCTTCATTGCTCAGATACCACTGTTTGGCTGAGATTTTGCATGATGGGAGAAAGAGATGATCAAAACCAGGGGATGGTGTATTCTGTGTTCACTGAAAAGAAGCCATGCATTTTTGTCTCATTCCCACTGGTTTACTACTGGTGTATTTCTGGATCTGAGCATATTTGATGGAGTCTGAGTCTTGGAAGAGGCCTTTCATCCTAGAAATGAGAATGTGTTAGCACAATGATGTGAATCATGTACAAGTTTCCTAGTGTTGAACATAGTGCTGTACTTGTCTGTGCAGAACTTCATGGTCCAGACCTGCCTTTATTTGTAAGCATTAAGGACACGGCTTCAAAAGATGCCTGCTCATCTGACTCTGTGATTTCAGAGTGAATGAAGCACTTAACCATCTTTAAAATCCAGGGCTAAGTTAATTTTTCCTTAAACATGTCAGTTTTACAACATGTCTCTTGGCACTGATGTGATTTTATACTTCTCTTTACTTTAGGGTTTTCACAGCACATTTTATCCCCATGGCATACAGTTTTAGAGCTGCTGTCAGACAAGTAGGAGATTCTGCTCCAGTTTCATAGTGCCTTCTGTTTAACCTGTTCTGCACAGCTTGTGATTTGTGTTAGCTAGATGTTTCTATGAACTTGTTACACATTGCTTTTTCAGGCATTTCTTTAATAACAACATCATATACTGCTGAAACACTTATTTTTAAATTCTCAGAATTTGCCTCTATGAAACATTTTCCATATGATGTAATGAAGAGAAGTTAATAGAGGACAATAGACAATACCCAAAATATCCATCATAAAGGTAAATATTTTCCATTTCTTTTTAGCAGATAAATAGTAGATAGATGCATAAATTCAAATGTAATGTGACCTCCTTTTTTCTCCAAAAGATGAAATTTATCAGTTTTATGGAAAGTTGCTTTAACGTCTGTCTGTGTAATTTCACTTGTAGTGGTATTTTTAAAGTAGGGCATTGTTGCTGTCGGAATTGCTGAGACAAATTGACCTTACTTGACTTGGATACCATGGGCTTTCTAGAATACCCTAGCAAATACTGCAGTGGCATTTAACGTGTAGTCTATGCTTAAACTCCATTTATGTGGAGTTTATTTATCCATTTAGTTTTTGGTTAAACCTTGATATATAAAGTCCCTAAGAAGAGTCTGTTCAGGAAATGACGTGCCCATACGGAAAACCTAATTGCAGACTGAACCCTACTTATTATATGTAATTTCCAAAAACCTAGAACGAACATCAGTATAATTAAACTGTGATTCTTAGGCCCTGATCCATGCAGACATAAGCTATGTCTACATAAGTATATTAAGCATACCCAGGACTGTTACTTGGTACTGAAACTGGCATGAAAATCGCTGTATCCACACTGTTCATGTCTCACACTCTCCAAAAGAGAGGATGTGTGCAGAATTTTTATCATGAAAGCTCCCTGGCCTTTGATAGTGTGTGTTTCAGCCATGACCCATAGTTCTTTGGGAGATTCTAGTGAATCTGTGTCCTTCCAGGTGTGTTCTGGCCATTGGGTAGTATAGTTGGTCAAGTTTCAGTTCATAGCAACACTCCCTGACACTGAGGGATTTTGAGATTTGCAGAAAGCACTGGTTAGCTTGTTATAGAAAACTGCCTTTTTGCAGTGGTTTGAACTTAAGAGACAGGCTCTTTGGTGCCAGTTTCCCCTGCGCCCTCATTCCCATTAATTAGTGCTTGTGGCTGCGCACTTCCAGTCATGATTGCCCTGCCTGTCCCTGCCCTTCCAGGAGGCTGAAAGAGTTGCCAGGCTATGTATTTAGATAGATAACATAAATTAATATTTAATCAGTGAGATGCTCTATGTTTGCTCATTTCTCTTTTAGCTCTCAATCAGAAACAATTCTGTTTTTCCTTTCTGTTTGATATCCCTGCTTATTCTCTAGCTCAGCACAGCCTTCAGATTTGTTCCCTTGATTTCTTGTGTCCTGCCTCATAACTTGTTGCCTTCTTTAAAGAAAATATTGATGAAACATGACATGAACTTTTGCCCTTCCTCTCCTTTATATTTCTGTTTTGTTACCTTGGTTGATTCTGTCATCTCTTTTCTTGTTTTTCTGCTTTGTATTTCCTTGTGTCTCCCAGCCATCTCCTGACACCTTTCTTTCCAGACTCCTTGCCTTCTAGTTTCATCCCAGGTTACTCCTTTTTTAGAAACATTTTATAATGGAAAACGAGCTGTATTTATAATGCCTGATGCCCCTTGTACAATGCAAGAAGTCACAATGCTTAATTTTCCTTCCTAGAATGAAAGAAAATCTTTTTCAGCCAAGAAGGAGCTATAATCCATTGCAGGCTTCTGAGAAACCAGAAGAAAATCAAAATGCAAATATAACTTTGTGTTTCTTGTCTATTCTACCCCTCTTTTTTTTGTTTCTTTAATCTTTTAATTATTGAGTTATTTTTCTTTGGAAATTGCTCATACTTTCTGTTTTTGTAGATACATGAAAAGACCCATGCCCTTTCTTGTAACATCCTTCTAAACAATTACTTTTAAAATGGACATTAAAATTCTCAGTCATCCAGCTGGGCAGACATGAAACTCTGGGCAAGAACTGACATGCTCCTGTAATTATCAATAATTCTGCCTCTCTTACAAGAGCATGTGGTGACAGGACAGGGGGAAATGGCATAAAACTGAAAGACAGGTTTAGATAAGAACATTAGGAGGAAATTCTTTACTGTGAGGGTAGTGATCACTGGAAGAGGCTGCCCAGAGAAGTTGTGGATACCCCATCCCTGCAAGTATTTAAGGCCAGGCTGGATGGAGCTCTGAGTAACCTGGTCTAGTGAAAGGTGTTTCTGTCAGTGACTGAGGGCTTGGAAACAAGATGATCTTTAAGGTCCCTTCCAGCCCAAGCCATTCATTGATTCTCTCCAGTACTAAGATTGCTGTGTATTTTCTGACTGAAACGAGAATCTATTTTATATTTTCATTACTCCATAAGATTGAAATGATGAATATGTGTGTGCTGTCAGCTATTGATATTGATGGCATCCATCTTAAAACAGAGGGAAAGCTATAGGATTGTTATCAGCATTAAAAAACCCCAAACAATATGCATACCAAGTCCTGATGAAGTTGTTTTTTTTGTATGAAATGGCTATAATTTGTTGAGAAAAGCATTTATACAAAAATATCGAATTCCTTATTAGCTCAGCATCAAGTTGCAGTTCTTGTCTTGGGCTGAGCCTGAGCAGACATGTGCTGCAGTGTAACAGATTGTCTTGCCAGTGTGCTCCTGGAAATTTTCTTTGTCTTTGAGCCTGTGGCATTTTCTGAACTTGAGAGGCTGTTTCCTGTGCTAATCAAGGCAGCTGACAAACCCTTCAGCATGCTTGAATCAATGTGGATTTGCCCAAGTTCTTCCTCTGCCCTGCACACTCTTAGGAACAGGAACAGATTGACAGACTTTTTTTTAAAATATTTTTTAACCACCTGCTGAGATCATCAGCAAGAGACGTAACCAGATGAAAAGCTTGTTAATCTGAGACATAAAATGTAGGCAAACTGAGCAATTTCCTTCTAACATTTTCATTGTGAATTGCATTTTTTCCTGTTTATTAAATATTTTATGATATGTAAGCTGCAGTTTGATCTGGGCATGGTTAATTAGAGTGTTTATTGTGAAGCAGGACAGTTCTCAGATGTGTACAGTCTTAGAGATCTCAATACTGTTTCACTAATGTGCTGGGGAAAAAAGAGATCTCAGTGGAAGGACTTCTTTGTTCACCTCTAATGAACAGTAATGATGAGGTAATTCGTGAATGTGACATTTAAAGTGGAAGAGACAGGAAAGAAGAAAAGATATTCCCAGATACATGGAAGTATAACGGACATTTTCGTTGCTTGTCAATTCTAAGTAAGGCAGTTGTTCTTTTTCACACTTACAGTCAAAGGCCTACCTGTCAGTTACCTTTACTAATGGAACAAATTGCTTGTAGTGAAAAGCAGGGCATACACCAGATTTGTATGTCTAGCTTCTGGGTAACAAGGTAAACCAGCATTCAAATTGGTCAACAAAACAAGCTGAAAGCTACTTACGCTTTTTAGATGAAATTTAATGTCTGTTTGCTTAGAATTGTAGAAAAAATAAGGTTGGAAAAGGCAGAACTCTAAGATTGAGTCCAACCATTAACCTTCCACTGCCAAGTCCACACCTAAACCATGTCCCTAAGTGCCATATTTACACTCTCAGGGATGGCGACTTCACCACTTCCCTAGGCAGCCTGTTCCAATGCTTTTTGCAAAGGTGTTCCAACCCTTTCAGTGGAGAAATTTGTGTCCCTGGCACAACTTGGGGCCATTTCCTCTTGTCCTATCACTTTTTACATGGGAGAAAAGACCAACACACACCTATGTACACCATCCTTTCAGGTAGTTGTAGAGAGCAATAAGGTCTTCCCTGAGCCTCCTTTTCTACAGGCTAAACATCCCCAGCTCCCTCAGCCTCTCCTCGTAAGACCTGTGCTCCAAATTAATTTCCAGAATTATATGCTGGTTCTTTCTCCTGTTCTGGACAAGTATTCATTGGGTTCGTGGTGCCTTACTGGGCTGCTGTGCATTACTCACTAAACAGTTTAATGATAGATATGCCGGTAAGGAGAAGAGTAACAAAGAGCTTGCATAGTGGCCACCTGTGGGCTCCTACATAAAATATATGTTTTTACATTCCCTGTCCTTTACATAACCTGAGCTGCTGCAATTTTCAGTTATTTAGTGTTCAGAAGTTGTAGGGCAAAATAAGAGTACTGAAATGGCTTTTATGGACATTTTAAGGAAAATTTTCAAGGAAGTACAGTTAGTTCATGCAATTAAGTGGTCTATTTGTCTTCCAGGCTCTTTTTCTCAAATTATTTTTGAACATGTTGGTTAATTTCAAATTTAGGAAACAGAAATTCCATATTCTCTTTTTATCCTATATTTCTGGTAGTGACAGGGTAAAAGCAATGCTTGAGTTCTTTCTGGTTGCTAGAAAGACTGTTATGTCACAGAGCTGAGCCCAATCTTTTTTACACTGATAAACCCTGAGGTACACTGGGCTTGAGGAGTGAACTCACTTCTCATAGGGTCTGACATAGACTTTTAGGCCAGCTTTTCTGTACCCTGGGCTAGGAACTGCCTTGAAAGTGGGTGCCATTGCTTTGAACTTCACTTGAAATGATGGAAAGCCATCCATAGGAGCTCAGAATTTATTTGATTTTATGAAATGTTGTTGTTATAACTGAAGGATTTGGCATTGAGAAAGAGAAATGCATCTTTTTGCAGGGTGAAAAAATTATACTTGTCCATTTATGCCAGTGTGGGGTCTTCCAGCCAGCTGGAGTGAGCAATATAATGCTTCCGTATAATTTACGGATACCCACATGTTTAAGGGATCAGCAAGGATTCAGGATTCAGACTTACTCCTAGTCTGTAACAGATTAATGAGCTGTGTACATTCATTGCAAGCAGGTTTCTCTGCTACTGGGAACTTCTCAGATTGCTTGCTGAGTTTCCTGGCAGCATTCCTGCTTACTCTCGATTCAGTTTCATGTAACTGGTCTTTTTTAGTGATCTTGTCTGTGATAACATATATTTTTTATTTTTTTTTTCTTATTGAACAATAAACAAAGGATCTTGTGCAGGAAAACAGGAGGCTTCCTGTCATTGGTTTTTGGATATACCCCAGGAGCATACACTGTACTCATATTTTTTTAAAACATTATCCTATGCCCCTTTTTTCCCCACCTTGACAAGATAACAGGCTTTGATGAAGTGGGTTGCAGACAAGTTCAAACACATCTTCTTCACCTTTTAAAATTGGTTTCTAGAAATGTAGTTGGAGGAATTGAAGGATATTTGCAGGAAATGCAACAAGTCGTCTTGACATCTGTATGTTTTAATTTAGTGCTGTGGCCTGTACAATGAAAAGAAGTACTCGTAAGGCAAAGTGGCAAGTCTCTGAAAAACATGCATCTTGTTTGCCACAGTATCACTACAGGATGAGTTTTAATTCCTTGTGTCAAATAACACAGTGTAATGAAATCACATTACCTGGTGTTAATGTAGTTTCCTTCCTATAAATACAAGTTCACTTGCTTGGAATTTTCTTTGTTGCCATTGAAAATCGTATTTCTAGGCCAGACTTAGGTTTCCTGCTTTTTTGTTTTGCAGATACTTGTTTTATATCCAGTCATTAGAATGTCCTTAATCTTGCCTCAGTTGCCAAATGCTCTTTCTTGCATAAATGAATGGTAGCCAAGAACACTGAGAGTCACTTAACAAAAACTAGTACGTAGTTGCTAAACCCTTCTGTCATGTCTAGTGCTTGTTCCTACTTCTGATTACTGGGCTAGTTTCTGTAGCCTTATGGCCATTTCATTAAATGGAGTGGGAATGGTGCATTGGCATCTTGCTCGCATGTCCTGTCATGTCTGGAGATCAGTAGGTGAGCAGTCAGCACTTAGACACGGCTTGAAGTACAGTAAGAGTGAGGAAAACCTGCTGAGTATGGTGTGGGCATGGCCGTGTACTGTCAAATTCATTGAAAATTCTGCAGAAAAATGCACAGGAGATTCTACAATAAAACCTCCTTAGATTATTAAAATATCTTTAATTTGACACATTTTCTTCGTTTCAGCTTTCTTGGTTTTCACTGCATGTTTTCACTGCATTTACGTGTGTGTGAATTCATGTTACTGCATGAGCCATATGTTTTTAGAAACTGCTGACATTTTCTCCTGAAGAGGCAGTACAGGAAGGTTGATCATCTTTTTAGTGTATGGTACTGATCCTCTGGAGCAAGTATCTGTTTGCAAAGACTTCCAGGAGAAGGTGCAAAGCAAAGATGCTCTCCAGTGGGTTTGTCAGTGAAGACGTACATACCTTTCTGCTCTTTAGATATCACTAGTTTAGTCCTTCAATTTAAATATGAGTGTATCCAAAAGGTTTTATTTACAACTGTTGCTCTCAGTCTGAATTAAGATAAAGTAAAATGTATTGCAGCTGAAGCAGATCAGTGGTCTTCCAGTGTGATCTATTGGATGAACTAGGAAATCCTGATAATATACAGTGAATCTCTGAATATCAATTAACTTGACATTTGCCAGCAACAATATATATGCTTGCTACATAGTATTAATGAGCACCTGGATGCAACATTTCTGTAAATAAAGTCTTCAATGAGGAAACAATGAATGTATAAGAGAGAATGCTATTGTAGAGAGGTAGAAATAATCATATATATCAGCACTGAATCTTTTGTTTCCTTCTTTTGTGCTTTTTTGCCAGTTATGAATAACAGGTTTGTTTACATATATTTGTTTTATATGCAAGTATACCCACACAGTATTTTCCTGTCTGTGTAGTAGTCAGAGCCATTCTTTTCTATTTGCGGACAGAGTACATTAGGAAGCAAAGGTCATATGCTGAAATGCTCTTAAGTCTCTCCTACCTCTCAGCAATTCCTTGCATTTACTCAAGGTTTTATAATCTCTTCCCCAGTGAACTTCAGTTTTCCTGTCAGTCTTTCAGCTACAAATGACTCTCTGAGCTCAAGTTCTGAAGTCGTGTCCTAAATGGAAACTACTGTTATGAATGTTCATAGACTCCTTTCAAATACTTTGTGTGAGCAGAGATTATTAGTTTATTAGTGGCATCGCAAACTGGAAAACCAATAGAGGTCAGTGAGGAGCCTGAACTCCAAGCAGAATTTTATACTGGTTCTTAACTTCAGTAAATGGCATCTTTTCATAATTTTCAATATTTTGAACTTCCAGACATCAGTCTTACTCTGTAGCTGTTCTACCTCACAGTACAGAAAAACCTGAAGAATTGTAAGTAAGGGCAGAAAGGGAAAAAATACCTGCTGGTTCATCTCTTCCCTCTTGCTCTGAGGACAGAATAGCAGACATTATTATGACTAATAAGTTCTCAGACTGAAGAGAGAAGAAGAAACTATTTCCTCCTTTCCGGAAACTGTGAAGAGACAAAAAAAGCTTCCTTTTGGCTGGTTACTCCAGCTGGCAAAGTAACTGTCTCAAGAATACCAACAGCTTTCAGATAGTCAGGGACAGGTAATTAATATCTCACTCATGGACTTACCGGTGACTTCACTGATCGATTCATCTTTCACCTCTACTTATCTGTTCCACTCCATACAAAATGTAGCACAGCATTAATGTTTTCTCTTCAGATTAATCTGTGAGAACACTTCAGTGTGCTTTAAAGTGCCTTATTGAATGGACTTCTACACAGTAGAAGCTACAAAAATCTTTATTGACAGAAAGCTACTTTCCTTTTCTTACATGTCACAGCAACACAGTTTTCTAGCATGTTAAACTCAAGGACACCTAGAGGTACGTTCACAAATAAATACGCTCTCAATGTTTTTGGTGGGTTTTGCTTTTTTTTTTCTGATCTGAGTAAATTTTCATGTTCTCTATTTCTTCTTCATATGAGTAGTCTCATTCTCAGATGAAAGTAATTCAGGATTAAATAAAAAATATTCCAACAACTTTCAAGTTTGCCTTTCATCCAACTGGTAGTATGTTCATAATACTATCTAAGCTGGGCCGAAGGAAAGAGGTAAGAAGGGAGGGCTGTACTGGGAACAGCTATTTAGTGAACTGCACACCACAGTTTGAGCAATATGACAGCTGCCAACACCAAACTTTGATCAGAGCCTATGCAGGATAACTCCCCAAAGATGTTTGACTTCAAAGACACTTTCGAAAGAACCTTAGTCTTAAAAATTTTACCCAGTGGCTTCCTTTCTTTTTAGCTATTTGATGCAAATACATTTAATCAATGTTATAATTGTTCAGTCTTTTTAGTAACAACTTTCTCCCCAAAGTAAGAAAAAACTCGGATCTTGAAGCTAATACTGTTGTCACTCTTTAAATGTTATCAACAACTGTAGTTACTGGGCCATCACACTCAAAATGCATCCCGGATCTTTTCTTTATACTGCATTTGCTGATGCTGACCTTAAGATTGCTCTTGTTTATTTTAACTGAGATAAGAAAGACTCTTACCAATTTCCTGTAGTAAATTTCATCATAAATAGTGATCTTTGGTTTTGTTATTACAGTTGGTATATATCTAGTATTACAATTGAATTGATTACAAAGGAATTGATAAAAGAATCAGCAGTTGAAGTAGGATTATGTGGACTATATATAGCTGTGTATCTGACCAGCTATTGTTCATAAATTTGTCAAGAACTAGTATTTCCACTTGATGACTTTACTAGTTATTTAACACTATTAGTATTGTCTTTATAGCTTTTCTAATCTATACTGATTTAGGCATAGATCAGTAGAGATAGATGGATTAGCTAATCACAATGAGGTGTTTCTGCCAGTCTGTCCAGGTCAAGCTCACATCAGCTTTCACTACAGTCAGTTCTTGAGAATTTGCTGTCACCCCAGAAACGGAAATGCATTCTGGCCCTGTAGCCATCCCCTGCCAGGGCTTGTTGGGGTAAGTGTATCCCCTGCACTCCCCGGGGGATGGCTGAGGGAAACGGAGGAGGAAGAAAGTGCTGGCGGCTCTCCCTAGTTACATATAATACAAGTTTATTCTCTCCAGAGGCAACAGGCCACCTGGAGGGTCCAAGCTTATGGGGGATAACCAGGGAAAGAGCCCTTCCCACTTCCGGCCCCTGGTTCTTATAGGGGCTCCAGCCAATGGGAAGGGAGAACAAGGGAAGGGACAAACCATCTGGGGTGAGGGGTGGGGCACATCATAACAGCACATACCATAGAACATAACAATAATATACAGTGAGAAATATATGCTAATTGCACACCACAACAGGCCCCACATGTCTTGATGGCATCAAAGTGCATTGAGCACCAATGTCAACTAAAGCGTTGTATTCTTGTGGTTCTAATGTGCCAGGCCATCGAATCCACGCAGTCCAAAAGGCATGGTTGTCCCGTGCCTCTACCTGGCTAGAGGCAGGGCCCCTCTAACACTGGTCCCGATAGTCACAACTTTTCTTTTGCTGTGAGTACATATAGGAGGTGCCTTCCAGTGGGTCAGATGTGTCACAGTCCTGGCTGTTAGGTCTTGACCTTCACCCATGGGACAGTGGCACTGCACTCACTCCTACTGGCTTTTCTTTTACTTTCTCCTTCATTTCCTGTAATCAGCCTGCCAGGACATGGGTAGGTTTCCTATCCCGTGGTCTCATGTCTTCCCCATGGTCAAGAAGGAAATACCACAAGTCAGTTCGTGAGCAGTATGCACTCTCTCTTGCTGGGGTGCACCTGGTTCTGACTTCGGGAGTGCTGGTTTGCATTCCCTGGTGCCACAGGGAACATGTTCTCTTTAATCCTTTCTTTAAGCTTTTGGTGGCTTTCTTTGATTTTGCTAGCAGTCTCTTCCTTGAAGTTGTGGAGTTCCTCAGCCAACATTTCCACAGAAGCAACTCTTCATTGGGATGGAGGATGAATGGCGTCCTTATACATCTGCATCTTCCTTGCCACATTGCTTACTGTTTCTTCTGCATTACCTCATTGAAGCATGGCTAAGAAGTGGGAATATGTCTCTGGTGCAATTTGTGAGATTCTGAGCATTCGAGTTGTGCACCTGACATTGTCTGGGCTTCTGGAGTCTGGCCCATTGTTGGAGAAGACAATGTCCAGGATATTGAGCTCTCTCAGTCTCTGGATCTTCTCTTCCAGGGTGGTCCAGGGTCATTGCTGCAGCTGCAGGTCTTGCAGGGTCATTAACTGGATGTGCTGCCTTGGTTTTATACTTTTTCTTTTGCACTGGGGCAACGGCTGCTGAGGTTGGTTGTTCTTTTCCTTCTGGTGGGGATGCAGGCTGAGTGGAGGTGACAGCTGTGGGTTTTACTGTGCTGTCCATCTTTTTCTCTGCTTGTGGGTGTTACTGCATAGCTGTGACCATAGGTGTTAGCCGGGGTCCAGCACACTGCAACAAGTTGGCCTTCTTCAGCACTGCGGTATGGTTGTCCATCAGACACTCCTCTACCTTACTAGGGATCTGAGTGGTTGGAAGACTTCCAAATAACTGGGACAGGATGCTCACTCAGCACTAGGCATATCTCCTCCTTGAGTGCTCCCACCCAATCGAAGTGGGTAATGTCTAGCATAGGCTGTGGTGAGGCGGTGGGCTGTTGTGGGGTATCCCTATTTNGGGCGGTGGGCTGTTGCCAACTGGCTGGCTGTTGTGGGGTATCCCTATTTTCCAAAGCAGATCTCTGTGCAGTGCCCCTGGTCTTGGGATGGGATCTCTGGACAGCATCCCTAGACTCTAGGGCTCGACCTCGTGGTGAACCCTCAGCCTGTCCTGAAGTATAGAGTAGACTGTGGTGAGCAAGCATAGCAGAAACATCAGTAAGAAGAGAATGTCTTTGGTATTTAATGGGAATTTAACCTCTTCAGGATTTGAAGTGGTGGTCCCAAAGGAGAAGGAGGTGAAGCAGTGGGAGAAAGCGCTCATCCTGCATTCCTCCCCCAAAGAATGTACCACTTTTCATAAATCCCCAAGGGTGATTGCTTAGGCTGTGATAGTAATGCAGCCGTTTATAGACATTATGGAGGAGAATTATGGGCATTGAATTTGCCACCCTATGGGCCCAATCTATGAACTCAGTGACCAACCAAATGGTCTTGGTAATCATACCCATCTGAAGGCAGTGATCTGCAAATTGAAAAATAATGGGCAGGAGTATCTACCAGCTCAATTGAGACAAACCTGAAAACATGGTGATACTTCAGGGGAGTCAACAACACTTGAATGGATTACTCAAGAACTGTTACCCTTTTTCTACTTTGTGTCTTGTGCCCCGTGCTGGGCACTAGTTTATTGTCTTAGTTTTAAGACAATTGTGCTATTTAAATTTGAAACCAAGAGACTCTCAGCAAAATGTAGAAAAGGGCGCGACAACTCTTTATTAAATATATATATATATATATAAAAAATAAATGAAACTTTTAATGGATGCTCCATTTTTAGGTGTGCTCAACTTGAAAAGACCTTCAGTAGGACATCATGCCTTATGGTACATCAAGGAATCTAATGATGAGAGAAGATTCTGTAGAAGACTTGATTCTATCAATATGGATCTTTAAGTAGTTGCTTAATGCTATGATAAAGTAATTTTTTTTTATTTTCAATCTCTATCATGACAAATAGATGTTTTACCTTCCTGGGAAACACTGAATACCATTTTTTGTTCCTTCTCATACAGTGCCTGATTTTGCATGTCTCTATCATTCCATTTTGACTTGTCTTTCAGAATTTTTTTCTGAACGTTATTTTAGTAGCTAGTTTTCTTGCCTGAGAGCCAAGGTGGTTGAGCTCAAGTTAATACAGTTACAAAGCTTTTGGTGATTTTGAGTGCAGACAAATTCAATTCATATCTGTCTACAACAGATGACATAGACATGTAAATTTGACCCACAATTTTCTAACAGGTATTAAATTCATCACTGGCTGAGGTATTGCTTTACTTGTGGCTTTGGTAATAAGAGTTATTTCATTATCCTCCCTGAACCATTCCAGCTAGTTAATGGAGTTACTGAGTATGTGTACATAGAGTCAAGGAATGTTTTTAATACCTAAATGTGTTTCTGGGTAAATATAGTGAGCCACTGGCTAGATTTTCAGCACTCGTGGCTGATTGTACTGTCCTGATAACCCCTCCCAACTTCTGTTAGACATCAAATATTTATACATTTACATTTCTGATACTTAGGGGTTTGGATGTCCTTTTGGAAATCTCTTGTGATGTTTCCTTTTCATCAGATAACTTAATTGTAGTTTTTCCAACTGATTTTATTGAACCATCTGAGGTTTTTTCCCCATCTCAAAATCCAATAGTCCTGCCTTCAATTAAAACTGTAACACCTTAGACAGAAAATGAGCCTTCATGTATACTTCTAGTATTTTCTGTTTTAAAAATATGCTGGGATATTGCATTATTTTAACACCACTTGTAGGTATTTGGAGTTCCAACTGTGTGATTTTTTAATAGTCTTTAAATTAAAACGCTTTCTAAATTAGAGCTGTCAGTGATTTAGCGATTGTTATTTTTCACTGGCATTGGTTCATTCTTGCTTTTGCAGTTCACACATTCTTTCATTAACTTGCAGAAAAACTGTACTTCTCAGAGTACTACATAATGTTGCTGTACATAATACTACATGCATGCAATAAGCTTGTGTTATTCTCATTCTGGAAGTAATTCCCAGTTATAGAAATGAGTAATTCTTTGAGGACCTGATCTTGTTAACAGTAGCTCAAGATTCTGTAATGAAGCTATGACAGTACTGCAGACACAAAAACAAGAAAAGCCGGATAGGTGAGGTGCAGGGTAGGCTTCAAAATTCCTTTAAGTGGAAGGCAAATGTTGACAGCAAAAAAGGATGTGTAGATTTAATTTTTTTGTGGGTTGGACAGACTGACAAGAAGAACATTATTTTTAATGAGTTTTGACATGACTCTTAAGTGTAGCAAAAGGATGTTTTTACAGTGGAATGCTGAATTTGAATAGAAAAACTATATTCGTGACAGAAGTTTTGTAATAGGTGTCAAGTACTTTGAAGAAAAATATAATTAACATCATTTTATTGACACTATAAGAATAAAGCGGAGAGTTTTCAAAACAGCAAGAGCTACTAACTCAGGTATTCTACTCAGTCCCCTCAAAAAAGCCCCACATAAGTGGGCTGACATTTCCAGAATTTTACAGCTCAAAATCTGGAGAGAGCTGAAGATAAATTTTCATAGGGAGTAATATCTCTAGAAATATCTTAAAAATGCTTTTAGTCTCTGACACTTCTCTAGTAGTAACCTCTTTTTACATGACTGAGATATGCATGTTTTCATCTAATTGAGAAGGGTGAGATACATGTGTATTATACGGAAGCAAGTGCAAGAGTACTGTCGTAATGATGAGAGGCAAAAATGAGTCGTGTTTGTGGATGAACAAGTACTGGGGGAGATAATTCAATAGCTCCTTGCTTTAATTCAGGTAGAGTAAAAATGAGTAGAAAATGTATGAAGTTTCTTCTCAAGGAATGTTTTTTTCTCTTTTTACCCAAGATCACTGATGCTGAAAATGTACTGTTGACTTCTCTTGGAGTCCAGGATATCTGGACTACCCCTCAGATTGCCCTGGAGGGTCTGGGACCCTCGTAGAGACCCCAGGAGAGCACAGTCTTTGATCTGTGCCCACGGGAAAGACTTCCAGCACTCATGGAAGAAGGAAAAGCAGCAAAAACATAAGTTAGATTATAGTTTAGTTTATCACAGAGGTGAAACTTGTAGTTTTGGGTTTTATAGTATGGATATAAAAGAAGACAAGATGGAGGATTTTGGGTGTTGCCCTAAGTTCTCTTTTCTTCTTCTTCTTGCTCCATGTCCTGCAGTAGAAGTGGTACAAGGGTATTGGTAGGATAGGTTTGAGGTAGAAGAAATGTGTTAGCAATAGATTATGATTATTGGTACAGAATTGTAAATATAATACATAGTATCAGTTAATTGGGTAACAGAGTCCTTAAAACCTTTCAGCAGTCGCGATTTCACAGCTTTTGCAGCACATGTTTCAGAGTGTTAAGTCCAGGGTTTAGAACAGCATGCTGAGATTGTGATAAGAACTTAATAAACAACAAGAGAAACTGAGAAGCTGCGAGTCCGACCTCTTTTATCTGGTATTGGGCCTTTGATAAAAGGAAGAAAAACTCCAATTTAGGAGCCCGGGCTGAGACAACTTCCTTGTGTTTGTCCTTGCAGGACAAATGCTGTTAATTATGGACATTCTGTTTCCATTGGTCACAACATCCTATACTAACTATAGCTTTCCATAAGCAAAACCAAAATTCTCCCTGTGCTGGGGATGCAGTGTGCAGCCAGCATCAAAGCTCTTCACATCAAGTGGTAAAGAATTTGGGCTGCACTTGGGCTGTCACAAATGTCAGGGACCATCCTGGGGCAGATGAGTGACACCAGGCTGTCTTGGTGTGTTCCAGCTCTCAGGGCAGGATAGTGACTGAGGTCTCTGACATGTGGAAGTAGGAGTTGGGAAGGTGGGAAAGGGATTCCTGACTTCTCAGCAATGGCAGCCAGATCCTGGGTGCAATGGCAGGTTGGGACCAGTGCCCTGGGCAGGCCCAGTGCCCTGGGCCCTGCCGGTGTTCCTGTCCAGCAAATCCTCTCTGTGCCCTCAGAGGGCACGCAATGGGGATGGGGGTTCTTTGTCACCCCACCTGCACACGTCTGTCCCCAGTGGAGGAGGCCAGGCACTGTGGCCCTTCAGGGCTGCCCCACACTTCCAAAAGGCTTGTTGTCAAGGATGACATCTCAAGACTTTCCAGGACCCAAAAGACACAAGTCCTGGCCCCAGGGGACAACAATTTCCCAGGTAGTTCATCTCACATGATTGCCCTGCTGTCAAACAAAATCCTGTTGCCCTATTTTTTATATAAATTCAGAGGTTTCACTAATCGTACCCAGCCGTGCATTCTGTTTTAGAAATAAATCATCTGAAGGCGTTTCTTACTCCTTGGATGACTTTGCAGGTCAAGAAAGTTGATCCTCCCGCTCTGCATAGTGCTGGTTAGACCACAACTGGAGTACTCTGCCCAGTGCAGTGCTCCCCAGCAAAAGGAGAGAGATGGACATACTGGAGACCTTGTGGAGCAAAGGTCCTCAAGGATGATGAAGAGAGCAGAGCATCTCTCCGATGAAGAAGGGTTTAAGAATGCCCTGTTCAACTCACAGAAGACTTCATAGGGGATCTTTTCCAACAATATTGTTACGTGATGGCAGGGTGCATAGACTAAGCCAGGATTACCCACTGCAAACAGGCACAAACTGGCACAGAAACTTCCTTGTGAACATTGGGAAACTTTTTTCTACTGTGAGAGTGACCAAGCACTCACAGCCCAAAGTACTTGTGGAGTCTTTCTCCTGGAGATGATACACAAAAGCTGTGTGGCTGTGGTCCTGGCCTGCCATCTCTCAGTAGCTCTGCTTGAGCAGGGAAGATTGGACCACATAACTTCTGGAGGTGTTTTCCAACCTCCAGTTTTATCTGATTCTGTGACTAAAAACACACTTGCGCAAGCCAAGAAAGCACCTCCAAGTTGCCTTACATGGAAAAGTTAGAACAATTCTATATGCTCCTGAAGAGTCAGGTTTGCCTCATGGAAGTTGGTTGTTCATGAGGTTGTTCATGAACCTCTTGGGTTTTTTCCCTAGGGGATTTGTCAGTGACTGCACAAAAAACTAACAAAACAAAAGCTTGAACATTGCATGAAAGAGTGCAAGATCTCGATCTCTTGAAAAGCATTGATTCTGTTTTTGTAGAGTGTGTTGCAGTTTTCCCAGTTTGTCAACAGGTCACAATTTATAACTAAAGCAACTTGCTGCATGTCAGTGGCACCAGTCAGCAAGTTGGCAGCTTGATCCTGGTCTGAATTCCTTGATGGGAGTATCTTAATGCTACTGCTCTGTGGCAGTCAAAGGGAGTGACGTGAGGAGTGTACAGAGCAGAGGCTGACTGTGATCATACAGCAGTTTAATACTGTTTGTCTTGGTCCAGCTATTAATTTATTGTATTGCCTCTGTCTTTTGAGAAGACTCCCCTCTGTGCACCAGTCTTACTTGAAAGTAATGGTATTCTTTAAACATTGTTTTTCAGTTGCTTTGATAGTCTTTCACCATGGTCTGAAGAGCCTGTAGTATGTACTACCACTGAGGGCATGTTATGGTTTAGATTTACTGTTGAATTTTCCCATACCAATCACACACCTTTTCCTGGGGGGAGAGATTGGATCCCTGGAAGCAAAACCTCGTGGGAACTGGAAGGGACAAAAAGGTTAGCAGTTCTGTTTTGCCCCCTCACTGTCTGGGTGCGGACCCATGAAGAGCTGACCAGCGCTGGAAGACCTCCTGGCCCACACCAACTGCCTCTGCTGGCACCACTGCCAGGAAAACCCTGCCACTGCCCTGAATTGCCCAGCCATGTGCGTCCTGTTCTGGATAGCTACAGCCGCTGCTCCCCAGCTGGAGCCTCCCCATCACCACTGCCACTGGAACCCACTGCTGCTGGGAAAAGCCTGCTGTGCAGCTGTACGTGCCCCATACCAGATGCCAAACCACAAGCTGGCATCACCAATCACAAGCTGCAAGCCATGAGCCAGTGCATGAACCTTCTGGCTGTGGCTGTGGCTGCACCAAAGAAAGTCCAGTTTCTGTTTTTCTGAATGGTGAGTGGTTTTTTGTGATGGCTAACAACTGGTCTGTTGGCTTGTGTGGAGATGGTTTGAATATGAATTTGACCAACCTGGGTCCTTAAAAGACACCAGGAGCCGCAGTAAGACCTTAAGACCGTGAGTCAGCAAAAACTACTTACGTGCCTTGAATCTTGAAGACAATGGAGGACAGCTGCCTATGTGCCTTTCTCGCTTATAGACTATGGAGGAATGTTTTGATTTATTGTCCAATAAATACATGTTTATGTTTCACGGCGCCAATTTAAACCTGCCGCGGGTCAGGTAACCAATTATGTGTGGACATGTCTTGCAGAGCACCAGTGATAGTGTAGAATAAGTGTATAAAAGTAGGTTAATAAAATGCTTCGGGGTTTGCCCTGAGGAGCTCCACGAAACCTCGTTGCCTCATCATTTTGCTGCTCGGACCCCCAGGTGACATTCTGTTTAGTTTTTTTTTTTGGGGGGGGGGTTACTGTTTAGTAAAGAGTTATTTTTTCACTTACATCTGGTCGTGTTTTGGTCTCTCTCTTTATCTTGGTATTGGAGAAAACGAGGGGTTTTGAATACCAAGGAAGAAGACTTCTGTCCAAGGCCTCCGCACCTCCTCATTGTCTCAAACTGAGATAGGGCATTAAATGTGAGGGTCTGTACAGGGCATACCACAGGGATAAATTACTCTATGAAGGGTTTGGGAGTTACTTTTAAAGTCTCTAAGGAGGAAGGAGAGGAAAAGCTTTTCAGAGGCTTGCTACAGGCATTAGATTTGGATTGACATTATAGGCAGTGTCTTTGAGACAGAGTAATTGTAAATCGACTTTGCTTTTTACTGCCACCTTGTAAGAAGTTTGGTAAATAACAGAAGACGTTTTCCTGGGGGATTTTTGGGGTAAAGCATGAGAAAACAGATGATGTGGAAGACAAGAGGATTTCTAATAAGCTATTGGGGTTAGTACCAGGGCAGAAAGGAGAAAAAGGTGGTTGATGAAACATTTGTGGTTGATCATGCTGTGGAAACACAATACCGGGAACAAAGGCACAACCATACAAAATGTACAGGACCACATTTTATAGTCATATGTAACATAAAACAGGATGACAAAACCAGCACTAAGTTTTCATGCTTGTTATCCTCCTAACCTAAAAAGGCATTGCAAGGGTACTTTAGATTTTCAGACACATTTTGTTATGGAGAATAAATTGTTAGCCCCAGTCTTGAGAATTGGATTTGACTTTATTTTTACAATTGTTAGCAAGAGCTGTTTTTGTCGAAAGTAGTACCATTCCTGTCACTAATAACAGGGCATACAGTAGTACCCTTCTTGGCAGGGTGTGCTACCAGGCCCTGTGCCCATTGGGGCTGTGAGACCTCCAGGGGTATCAGTTCCTTGTCTGTGGTTTAGTGAAAGAAACCTGTGGCCCCTGCTCATGGCGCTCACTCCACCCCGAAGAGGTTCGAACATCCTGTTCAAGTCTTAGAGCTCGTCCCTCGTCACGTTCCATCCTCCTTAGATTCTCCCGCAGTGTTTGACGCCGGGTGCTACGGGACATCCCCCGAGTTCGGCTTCTTGTTGCCTGTGGTTCGATGAAAGAAACTTGATGCCCTCTCTGACTGAGCTGACCCCTCCTTGGGGAGGCTGAGATGCTCCGTTCGTTCCTTAGGACATGTCCCTCATCATGTTCCATCCTCCTTGGATTCTCCCGTAGTGTTTGGCGCCGGGTGCTGCGAGACCTCCCCCATGATCGGTTCCTTGTTGGCTGCAGTTCCCTGTGAGAAACCTGGCGCCCCTCACGACGGTGCGCATTTCTCCCTGAGGAGACATGGATGTGCCGTTCATGCCTTAGAGCTCGACCCTCATCACGTTCCATCCTCCTTAGATTCTCCCTCAGTGTCTGGCGCACAGTGCTCCGGGACCTCTGCCGGGATCGGCTTCTTGTCGCCTGTGGTTCCATGAAAGAAACTTGGGGTCCTTGCTGACGACGGTTGCTCCTCCTTGGAGAGGCTCGGATGTGCTGTTTGGTCCTTAGAGCTCGGCCGTTGTTACGAGCAGTGCTCTGAGCCCTTCTCTGCCGCCGTCTCCTCCCACTTAAGGGGTAGTAGTCCTGGGCTTGTTGAACCCTGCTGTGGCCATCACGGTGCTGCCTTGGATGCCTGCTTTGTCTCCTCTCTCGAGCCCCAGTACGCCTACCACCACGGGTTCCACTGTAAGAGTTGCGATGCTGGCTTCCTGAGGAACTATGCCGCCTTTGTTCCTCAGAGCTGGGTCCAGCTCGCTCTCCTTGAGCATGACTGATGGAGCTGCTGTCATACCCAGTGGAGTACACCTCATGGTTACTGTCTCCTACCATGCAGAAGTTGTGCAGGAAAGGCCACTGGCATATTGGGCACACTGCTCTTCTATGGAACCACTCCACTAAGCAGAAAAAACAGAAAGGGTGCCTATAGCAGCTCATTGAAGCTTGGTTGTTAATGGTGTCCAGGCAGATTGGGCACCTTATGTCCTCCGAAGCACCAGGAGGTGCAGCCTGAGACATCTGGTCGATGCTGACAGCAGGGGAAGAGATGCTGCCTTCTGCCAGGTCCTCCTCCAAGGCCATCTCGCTCTGCAAAACAAAGGGATGAGAAGGTGATGCGTCCCCCTGCACTGGGGATGCAGTGTGCAGCCAGCAGCAAAGCTCTCCACGTCAAGTGGTAAAGAACTGCCTGCTCTGTGTTGGGGCTGCACTTGGGCTGTCACAAATGTCAGGGACCATCCTGGGGCAGATGAGTGACACCAGGCTGTCATGGTGTGTTCCAGCTCTCAGGGCAGGATAGTGACTGAGGTCTCTGACATGTGGAAGTAGGAGTTGGGAAGGTGGGAAAGGGATTCCTGACCTCTCAGCAATGGCAGCCAGATCCTGGGTGCAATGGCAGGTTGGGACCAGTGCCCTGGGCCCTGCCGGTGTTCCTGTCCAGCAAATCCTCTCTGTGCCCTCAGAGGGCACGCAATGGGGATGGGGGTTCTTTGTCACCCCACCTGCACACGTCTGTCCCCAGTGGAGGAGGCCAGGCACTGTGGCCCTTCAGGGCTGCCCCACACTTCCAAAAGGCTTGTTGTCAGGAGCGTCACAATGACTCCCTGGTGACATCGCAGGACTTCTGGAACCACACGCAAAAGGTGCAAGTCTTGGCCTCAGGGAACAAAACCTTCTCAGATAGCTCATCTCACCTTCCCAGATAGCTCATCTCACATGATTGCCCTGCTGTCAAACGAAATCCTGTTGCCCTATTTTTCATATGAATTCAGAGGTTTCACCTATCATACCCAGCCATTGAAATGCTTCAAGAAGAATTTCTTTCTTCTTGGCTGACTTTGCAGTTCAAGGGAGGTGATCCTTCCCCTCAGCTTAGTGCTGGTGAGGCTATACATGGAGTATTCTGCCCAGTGCTGTGCTCCCCAGCATAAGGAGAGACATAAAAGAGTATTGGAGATATAAGAGTCTTCAAGGATGATGAAGGGACTATGGCATCTCTTCAGTGAAGAAGGAGCTAAGAGTGCTGCCTCCAGGCTGTAAAAGCAGGAGAAGGTTGCCCAGAGTGCTTGTGGAGGCTCTTTCCATGGAAACGATACTCAAAAGCTGTGTGGCTGTGGTTGTGGGCTAGTTGCCACGGTTCCCTGGAGGAAACCTGATGTGCTTGCTGTCCGTGCTGGCTTTTGCTGCAATAATCCATGCCTTGCAGTTCTGGGTTTACAGCCTGGCCCTCATCACAACCCCTCCTCATTTGCTCCTCTCACTGTACTTACCCTTAAGTGCTGCAGGACCTCACTTGAAATGCGGTCTCTGTTGCCATTTGTTCCCTGCAGGAAAGCCAACTCCCCACTGATGTTTCTTGCCCCTCCAATAATAAGCTGCGACTAGCTGTTCTGGATTTAGAGCTCACCCCTCATCATGTTTAATATTGGAGTGAAACCAATTGAAGTACCACAGGTTATTTGATTCTTGGTGGATCTGCAAACTCTTACTCACATAAATCTGATGTAGTCTGCTGCTACTGTGCCTGCCTCAGGGGATGGACCCAAAACTCCTCTTCAGCCCTGACTAGCTCCAGCCGTCCCGCTGAGGGGCACTGGGCAGGAGTGGGTCACCCTAGAACTCAAGGTCTTTCACCAGTAGATGACCAGTTCAGAGGCAGCTAAGGCTCAGAGGAAGAGTGCCTTCCCCTCAACCTCTTTGCCTTTAGTGTTCTGGACGCAGCTATTGGAGGGTAAGGGATTAAGAGTGACTCTTTGGGTTAGATAACAGAAAAACAGTTTATTGGGGAAGCTGAGCCCTGGAAAAGCCAACCACAGAGAGCATTTGCTAGCTTTGTGCAGGGGTTTAAATATGGGGACAAAATTAGGGGAGGAGAGTGGAAAAGGACCTATGGACTTTAAGGTAAGGAGGGTTTAGGAAAGGGTTACATCATAGAGAAGCCAGTGGCCTGCAACTCAAACCTATTAGCTGTCGAGTAAGCAGGACTGACATGGAAAGTTCTGGAAGGGGAGGCGGAGTCAGGATACAAATATGGTTTTGGGATGGAATAACTTTGGACCAGGGGAAGGGTTAAGGATAATTAGGAGGAGGATACAGAACAGGAGTGTACAATTGTATGGGAAGGAAAAGGGAGATGACCAAGCAGTCCATTTAGGGATAAACAAGGGGTTACAGAACTGTACAGAAACAACATGACAGACATAATAAACTGCAGGTGCACACCACCACAGTCTTTCATTAGCTTTAGCAAAGACACCACATTCATTCCAAAACTTTCATGTACTCTTGGTCAAAATTGAGGTGTAAGACAGGGACTGGTTGCAAGAGGGCTGGTGGATGTTTTGGAGGAGAGCAGTTAGGCCTAAGCTTTAGGACTTAGTACCTTCCCTACTGACCACACAGACTTTTAAGCACCTTTTGCACCTTTCCAGGAGAAAGAGTTTAGTTGTGTTTAAGGCCACTGGCATCCTGCCTTATATCAGCAATAGTGTGGCCAGGAGGACCAGGGAAGTGAGTGTCCCCGTGTTCTTCACATTGGTGAGGCCACACCTCAAATCCTCTGTTGAGTTCTGGGCCTGTCACTACAAGAAAGACATTGAAGTGTTGGAGTGTGTCCAGAGAATGGCAACAGAGCTGGTGAAGGGTCTGGAGCACAAGTTGTATGAGGAGAGACTGAGGAAGCTGGGGATGTTTAGTGTGGAGAAAAGGAGGCTCAAGGGAGACCTTATCAGTCTCTACAAGTATCTGAAAGGGGGTTGTAGCCACGTGGGGGTTGGTTTCTTCTCACAGGAAACTAGTGACAGGATAGGAGGATGTAGCCTCAAGCTCTTTTAGGGGAGGTTTCAGGTTGGACATGAGGAAGAATTTCTTCACAGAAAAGGTTATTAAGCATTGGAACAGAAGTGGCACTTAGGGACATGGTTTAGAGGTGGACTTGGCAATGCTTAGTTAAAGCTGGACTTGATCACCTTAAAGGTCTTTTCCAACTTAATTGAATCTGTGGTTCTAGTGTAATACATGTGTACATGTAGATCAACTTAGCCCATTTTGCCTTTTAGAATTATCTCAGTAACGTTCACAATACATCTGGGAAATCCCTTAATTTCACTCCGATACTTACTACACTTGCAACACTTCTCTCTTTATTTGCCTTTGTCTCTCCCCTCTGCACCCCCATAGCACAACCCTTTGTATAATTGCACTGAATCTATTTTCAAAGAACTTTCTATTAGTCCTGCCCAAAGTAAGTATTTTAGTGCAAAGAATCACTTCGTAAGCTTGTGCTTAATTGACACTTGCTGGTCTCTGGGTTAATCTTTCCCACTGAATGCAGCATGCCACATTTTTTCCAGCTATATTCAAGTACTTTGTAGTAATGACATGTCCTTCTGATGCTTTTAGTGGTTGTAAATAACATTTAATCCTAAATTGGGTTAGGAGTATCCCTTCTTAGTTCCTTTGATTGTGTTCTCTGAGAGATTTTAACAGAGCTTATGACTGTAGCATTAGAGAACTGTTTGCTGATGCAGGCTTTAAAGAAATTATTTGATCTCATATAGGCAGCATAAACATTTATTAATAAATCATGACACGGGCTGTTCTCGTCAATACATTTTTCCTTATTGTAAGTCAAAGAAACTTGTATATGTGTGTTTCAGATTACTGTTGCTGTGTTAGTCTTTTCCATTCTTGCTTTCTTGTCCTTGAAATAGCATGTTTCTGAGACCCACAGCTGTCCCTTTTTAGCTATAAATCAGTTATAATTAACTTATTATAAGCATTGCCATTTTCTGTGGTGTCAACAATGTCACTGCTGCAAATGCAGCTTTTTCAAAGGTACTTGTGCTCTCAGGGAGCTCTCAGAGCACCCTATTAGATGTTCTTTGCAAGGCAATGAATTCAATTATTTGTTGTTCTCTCTAACTTGTAAAGCTTTAGGGAATAAAGAATTCAAAACTATTAAACCTGAATATATTTTTTGGTTTTTTTTGTAAATTCTAGAGAGTGTTGTACATACTAGCAATATTATATGTGTATAAATATCTAACAATTACTTACTGCATTTCTTAATTAAGAATCTTTTTTTGCAGGAGTTAATTTTATTTACATTGTTTCGTACAACCTTCAATTAATTCAGAAGCATTTGAATGGAAACTCAGTAACAACAGGAAGTTTCTTCAGTTTTCTACTACTTGTACTGAAAATTAGCCATTGCAGTTAGAATCCGACTTAATTCTGGCAGGTCACATCTACAAAAAGCATCAAGCTGAGATGATGTGATCCCCTTTAAGAGACTGATAGGGGAATTGTAAGCCTCTTCTGTTCCTGCTCCCACTGAGATCATTTGGCTTCCCTTTCATCTGGGGAAGAATTAGTTGACGGGTATGACCTGTGTACTGTCACCTCTTCCTCTCAGTGCTGGTGACAGTCCAGGTTTTTACAAAGAGAACAGTTCATATCACGTGAGTGCAGGCAGCACAGGAGTTCAGTCCTCAGTCTGTATTATAATGTGTAAGTTTAAAGTTCCTAAGGATGACAAATACCATGTCACTGATTGCTCTGTTTTTTAATATTTTTCAGAAATGGAAAAATTTCAGGGTTCTGAAGGCAAGAAAGAAGATGAAGAAAAGAAGTATCTTGATGTCATCAGCAACAAAAACATAAAGCTGTCAGAGAGAGTTCTGATCCCTGTCAAACAATATCCAAAGGTACTGTAAATATAGCTTAGCACTTGTGGTATGCTGGCTTTGTAATATTAAAAAAACCAAATAGGCTCCTATTTGAATTTACCTATTACTAGCTATTACATGTTTTAACTTCTGTCTCAAGGCCTTTCAGAAAAGCTGTTGAAGTGAATGAGATTTTGTTTTTAACTTCAGGTAAGTTTTGTAGATTATCATTAGGCAAACTGTTGAGCTTTTTTCTCAGAGTTGCTTTTTCACATGTACCAGCTTTATATAAAATAAAGTAACAGTTAACAAAGTGAAAGTGTTTCAGTAACTCTGAAAAGCTTCCTCATAGAAGAGCTCAGAGGTTTTCTCTGGTGTAACAAGTTTTCAAAGATCAAGTATTAGGATTACTGCGAGCTGTGACTATGACAATATTCATTGCTGTTTGTAAAAGTCAAATTCTTAGCACCTCAAACTTTATTCACTGTTCTCACTGCTGCACACTAGGATTTTAAAAAAGAATTTTATTTCTTGCGAAAGAGCCCCAAATTCTGCTTGTCAGAAGTTTTAGTTTTTATTTTACATAAGAGACTGTTGGATTTTGGTTTTTTTGTACAGTGTTTTATTTTACATAACCAGTTGTTCTAATACTATTCATACTGAAATGGTAAACAACTCCATTTGTCTCCAGAGTTTTTTTCCTTACTGATTTGTTGTCACATGATACTTAGTTTGCCATTAGCCTCGATTACACTCTCAGCTTTTTGCTTTATACTTTAATCAGAACAATAAATTACAATCAGTAAAAAGCCAATCAAACAAAATGAAAGGTGTAAAATAATTGAGATTCTGTGATTCCCTCTGACATTTACTTCCTGACTAGTGAATATAAAACTGAGATAATGTAATAAAATCCAGATGGCAAAGACCTTAGAAACACATACAGTGCTGTAAAGAGTTACTTTCTTGCTGCATAGCCTCAGGTGGTTTGACTAGATTTGTGGTATTTTGTATAAATGCTGTAGATGACCTGAAGTTTTTAGTAAGAATGTAATCATGATGTAACTTTGTAGTGGCAATGTGATAATTATTCAGTATACTGTTTGATGAAGATAGTAGAATGAAAGACAAACTATTTAAGAAACAACATGCAATGATCTGTCCAATATTGCATCTGACTATGATTCAATTAAGCTTCATTTATTTTAATGAACTTGTCATATTAATGAGTAGTAAAAGATATAAAGCATTTTTACAGATTGAATTTTTACAGATTTGAGCAGTGAAGCAAAAAAATCACTGCGATGGAAGTTAAATACTTATTCAAGAGTGCAAAATAAACTCTCAGAAACTTGGAACTCTTGGTTTCTGTAGTTGATTTACTAGAAATACTCTATGCTTGGCCTGGAATTATTCCCAGAACTGCATGTTTCCTGCTTCCATCTCCAGTAACCAGCCTTCAAGGACCACATGTGCTGTTTGTATCAAACTGCTGATTGCTGTGATCTACTGTCTTATCATTTCTTGAAAATTGGATACATTAGAGTAGTCAAAATCTGTACACAGTGGTTGCTTCGGATTGCTTTATAAATAACCAAAAAAAGTACAAATTCAATTAAAAGAGGATTAATATCTCCCTGCCTTTGAGGGAGTCAACAGCTCCTCCCAGTTTTGTGTCATCTGCAAACTTGCTTAGTATCCCTTCCAGTCCTGCATCCAAGTAATTTATGAAGGTGTTGAAGAGCACAGGGCCCAAGATGGAGCCCTGCAGAACCCCACTAGTGACAGGTCACCAGTCTGATGTCACCTCATTCACTGTTACCCTCTGTGCTCAACCCATGAGCTGATTGCTCACCCACTGCATGATATGTTTATCCAGCTGTGTCCTGGACATTTTGTCCAGAAGGATCCTGTGAGAGACAGTATGGAAAGCTTTACTGAAATCCAACAAGATGACATCAGCTGGCTTCCCTTGATCAACCAGGTGGGTTACCTTTTCATAAAAGAAAATCAGATTTGATAAGCAGGACTTTCCTCTGATGAAGCCGTGCTGGCTGTGACCAATGACAGCGTTGTCTTTCAGGGATTTTGCAATATTACACAAAATAATCTTCTCCATAACTTTACTTGAATAAAAATTATACAGGGATGAAAGACCAGGCCCTAATTAAGCACCGAGATGTTAGAAGAAGGATATTTAACTTTTATACTATTTCATTTCTACTTCCTACCTAATTCCCTATATATCTGTAGTTTCCATCCTGAATACTAATTTTATTTCAAATGTACTGGCAGAAATATTTCAAAATTAATTTTTTTTTTTCAGTATTGTTGGCTTTTTTGCTCCAAATAAATAGCTGTTTGTATCCAACGTATTTTCTTAAGTCGCTTGTGTACGAACTGCCCAACTAATTCTGAAAAGTGAAATCGAGTATGTGAACACTTGGTTAGAGAAAAGTTGTAAAAGCAACTTCATTCTTATTTGTCTTGATATCTTCCATTGATCTAGCCAAGAGAAAAGGCAAAACCTCTCAAACTTCATTCTACTTCTCTGAAATTTTCTTGCGAGTGGTGCAATTCTGCTATTCAGTGCAGTTTTTCAGTATTTCCAGCTGTACTCAAAATGCAAGATAGATATGAATCTTCTGCCCTCCATTTAAAGACAACAGGTGTTTGGAAAATTCAGACAAATACTTTAGCTGTACTTTCAGTAAAATACATGAAAAAATATCACACACACATTTGTCTTTTCTGACTTAGGAACTGATCTTTCATCCATCTCTCTACTTATGTTTTCCATGATGAAAACGTTCATCCAGGAGATGAACTTGACTCAGTGTTTCCAGAGCTTATACCGATCTTGCAGAGCTCTTGAATGGTTATAGAAAGTAACTTTATTATAATAGGTCCTTGTTTTTGTTAATGATTTGTTTTCAGAACTCTGCTGTTGAAATCAGCTCCCACAGCATTAGCTAATCTCTTTATCATGCTGAGAACTTCTTCTCTGTACAGACCTCTTTAGAAATTGCTTCATAAAATTGTTCCTGACTGCAGAGAATAACGTGTATTCCAGATACATTTAGAGGTTTGCCTTTCTGTTTCATTTAACCATCCATGGCTGTGTATATCTTTAACAGTGTAATTAAAACAGCATCAACAGTTAAAAACAAATGGTACAAAAAAATATTCCCAACATTAAGGACTTTTTTCCTCCTCCTTTGATGACATGATTTTTGAAAGATTTTTCACAGGGTATTTTCCTTTATTTATACATGGAGATATATATTTCAGCTTTCAGCTTTTATTGTTTTCTTCCTTTAACTCATTCTTAAAACTACAAACAGGAGCACTAAATTGCCACTTTGTGATTTACAAGGACTTATTCAGTCCTGTTATGGTGGAATGCAGCATTGCCTTCCTTAGTTCAAGGCGGACTTTTCAAGTAGTTATAATTTAAGTTTTCTTATTGCGGAGCTCTCAGAGGCCAAACCTAAGCTGGAAACCCCCTTTGTACTCAATACACTCAATAAGTAAACTGATCTTTCTCCAGTCTGGAAAACAGAACGTAAGTAGAAAATGAGACAAATGAAAAGATCAGCAAGAGAGAGTTGGTAGCTGGTAGGAGCCGTGTAGAATGCAGACAAGTCCTAGCCACTCACCAGTGGGAATGTGGTCGTGTCTCTTCTTTTCTAAGCCACCAAAACTCTTACATTCCTCTCTATTCTTTTTTTATTATTTCTATTTGACAAAAAAAGAAAGACAAATATAATTGGTAACACTGCTTTAATAATATAGGTTTGAGAGCAGTCAGAAATTCATTCTCTTAAACAATTCTAATCATGAGCATGTCTTCATGTTAATGGTACACTGGTTGTGTACGATTGGTTGTGGTCANTTTCTCCAGTCTGGAAAACAGAACGTAAGTAGAAAATGAGACAAATGAAAAGATCAGCAAGAGAGAGTTGGTAGCTGGTAGGAGCCGTGTAGAATGCAGACAAGTCCTAGCCACTCACCAGTGGGAATGTGGTCGTGTCTCTTCTTTTCTAAGCCACCAAAACTCTTACATTCCTCTCTATTCTTCTTTTATTATTTCTATTTGACAAAAAAAGAAAGACAAATATAATTGGTAACACTGCTTTAATAATATAGGTTTGAGAGCAGTCAGAAATTCATTCTCTTAAACAATTCTAATCATGAGCATGTCTTCATGTTAATGGTACACTGGTTGTGTACGATTGGTTGTGGTCAGGTGCTCCACCAACACCCAAAAATATTTGGGGTTTTCTTTGCAATTACAGCAGCATTGTTTTTTCCTCTACTATTTTTATTAATTGAGGACTTGGGGATTAAATTTTGTCTTCAATATCATCAGTGCAAGTTCAGCTTCAGGGGAACCAGCTTTTGGAAACTGAGAGGAATTCAACAAGCAAGTCTGTTGGTAGCTTATGATAAGAAATAGAATCTAGCTCCCTTCCACTTACCTGTGTTGCTTCTTAAGGACTAAAAAGGGTAGTGAACAGTAAAAATTATTTTTTTCCTCTAAATACACAGTGAATCAAATCTAATAAAACTTCCATATTGGGCCTGGTTTCATGAGAAATATAGAGGCAGCTAACTGTTGGTTAGAGTGAGATTTATCAAAGTACCCTTGACTACAGTAAAAGCAAAATCAAGCCAGTGATGTGTACTAATCAAAAAGATCACCTATTTGTGATTGCTTTTGTGAGAATGAATTGCCAGTTCTATTAGCATTTATAACATCAACATCTTCAAGTTGCAGAGCAGTAGAAGAAAATACTTTATGGTAAACTGGTTCTTTTACATATTTGGGGTTTTTAAAAATAACAAATTTAAAATAGCAAGTTTAAAAAACACACAAGTCTATTGTCATTACATAGGGGGTCAGAATGAAAGAGTTTGTATAATATAGTAACTCAGGTAAGTACAGAATAGAGAAAATAAATATTTTGCTACATCTTGCAAGAAGTTTAAAAGAGCGAGAAAGGCTTTTTTTGTATGTAGGTAGCCAAGCCACTCACTCCCCCCACAGCAGGATGGGGGAGAGAATCAGAAGGGTAAAAAAGTGAAAAGTTGTGGGTAAAAATAGAGATGGTTTAATAGATGAAGCAAAAGCTGCACACACAAGCAGAGCAAACCAAGGAATTCACTAATCACTTCCCACAGGCAGGCAGATGTTCAGCCGTCTCCAGGAGAGCAGGAGTCCAACACTCTCAGTGGTGGCTTAGGAAGACAAACACCATAACTCTGAATGTCCCCTCTTTTTTTCTTCGTCCAAGTTTATATGATGAACATGACAACATATGATACAGAATATCCTCTTGGTCAGTTGAGGGCACCTATACCAGCTGTCCCAGTGTCCCCTCCCAACTTCTTGCCTACCACCAGCCTCCTAGCTGTGAGGTAGGGTTTGAAGTAGAGATGGCCTCTGAGGTGTGCAAGCAATAGGTATAACACTGGTGGGCTGTCGATACAGTTTCCAGCACAAATCCCGAACACAGCACCATACTGCCTCCTATGAAGAAAATTAACTCCAGTCAAACATATCCAATACAGCTTTTCAATTTGAAGTGCTGCTATCATATATGATATGAGATTTCCCTTATTTTAGTTGCTGTACTATTTAGTATAAGTATTTTTAATAATAATAATAGTAATGTTTTTAATAAGGAAATACAGTGCAGTATAAATGCCATGCTATTTTTTTTCTGTTATAGATAATCAGTCTTCTTGCATATTAGCAGAGAATGAAAGAATAAGGGTTTAAAGAATGTTTTAGAAGCTTCCTAAAATTGTGTTATAGCTGCAGAATCTACACGAGCTAATCAGTTCTTGAAAGCAAACATAATGTTTTGTCTTACACAAACGCTCCTGAAGAATGTTTTTTGCCTCTTGAAGCTGAAGATGAAATCTGTTTTGTGGCTCTTCAGGCTTTTTACTCTATTCAAGTGTGCTACAAGGTCACTTCAAAGTAGTTATTAATGTAATTTATAATACCTCCCAGCTAAAATTAGATAAAATTTTTGAAAATTGCTTATTAAAGAAAATATTAACACAAAAGGTAGTGCTCTGCCTGAATCTTTCTGTAATAGACCTAATGATTAGACAGATGGTAATACAGCTCATCATAGAACAGTTGAAGTTTCAATGAGTACATAAGCAATTCCTTGAACATCAGCACTAAGGAAGTTTTTTCTGCACATCTGTGTCTTTTGCTTTGCCATGAGCTCTGATGTAACATTTTGCTGACAGGTATGGTGTCAAAAGTTTTGTCTTTGGATTTTCAGATCTCTTACATGAGCTTATGGCACAGCCTTTGCTTTAGTTTGAACATGTCCTTCTATTCAGCTCTGTGCTCTCTCCAAACTTCAAAGGTCGTATTTGTATATGAAGTAGCCTCGTCTTTCAAATTGAGTTGAAGTCAACCTTTGAGGTCAATAGGTACTAGGGAAAAAGACTGCACAAGATACATGATCACCTTGCCTTGATTCCCTGTGGAAGGCTTGGAAATCGCATGGCCCTGTGGATCATTTGTCTCGTCACACAGAGCACAGATAAAGCCAATTGCAGCAACAGGGACATAAAAGCTGCTTCTCCAGAGCCCCAAGCAGAATGAATATGATGAGTTTGGTGAACTCGTTAGTTTAGTGACAGGGGTTTGTTCCCTCTTCAGTGTTGTCATTTGAATGGTTTTGTAACTCCATTGCTACATGTCATGGATTTTGGTGGCTTCATCCCCATTTCTCAAGCTTCCCACATATCATCAGAGAACTTTAAAACATAGTTATGTGTTGCTATATGGAAGAGTATGGTAATGAAAGGAATTTAGACTCAAAATTTGCTTGCTGAGTTGCAGCTATTTAGCCTAGAGTGTGTTTGATGTCAGCCACCTTCTTCCCTCTTTTGTTTTTTACTTACATTGAGCAAACAAAATAAAGTGATAACACTTTCATATGGTGTGAATTCAAAGAATGTGATCTAATACTGAAGAAATCTGTTTCATAAATGCTTCTTTTTGGGTTTTATTGGAACATATATTATTGTGTTTTATTAAAACTTATTAAAAACATGTCTTCTATTTTCATCATAAATAGCCCAGTAGTAGCATCAGTATATAAATATTCTCAGAAACTCAAAGAATCAATTGCAGGCATGTTCATTTGATAGATTTAGATTTTCATTTAATAGTAGAACTACAGGTTTATTCAGAAACTGTTGTGTTTCCATAGTTTGGGATTGGGAGTCAGAAAGAAAATACTACAAACTGGAAGGAAACCATGCCTTCCCTCTTTTATTTCAAGAAATGTAGAAATGCACAGTGCTGTCACTCATACCTTCTTAAAAGAAGACAAGAGGGAGACAATTCTTCTCTCATTTTTCCTAGATATGAAGTTGTAGTTTTGTTCCAACAGGATGAGTTTTAGAATAGGTGACAAATATAGCAATTTTATGTAGCAAAAAATATAGCAATAGAGTTCATAATCCTGTTACCTAGGTAAGGAGCAGGTAGCACTAGAGTAAATACTATCACATATGACTTCTTCTAGTAACAGAAAATGTACACCATGGCACAATTGCACACCGTTTCCTCACTAATCACTGGTTTCAAAGCCAATAGACATTTACTGTCTGATGAGAGAAACTGTTTATTGTCTATGTCAACTCAGCAGGAGAGAATTAAATCTTTTTCAGCTGGTTATTTTTACCCAAGAAAATTCACTGAAGCAGTGCTTAATGAAATTTTAAAAGAAAAAGTATACAGGCTATAGACAATGGTTTGATAATGTTGATAATAGTAATGAACATGTTTCTCAGAATTAAAGAAATTCCATGTTAAATGACTTGTTCATAAACAAAAGATGGAGAAATAACTTTTCTTCTGATAAAGAACAATTTATTACTGCTTTTACCAGAGAGAAATTCTTGCTGTCTTGTTTTTTCCTTTTTTTTTTTTTTCTGATATACTGGCAATATTGTTTCAGATTGGGTAAAAGAGAATTGCCTTAGGCTACTCCTTATCACCTTGATTTAAATGCTAATTTTTCTGATTGAGTGAATGTGGCCTTTGTAAGAAATAGAATTTTTGTTGTGTAAGCTGTAGAACTTTGGCTCAGTTACTCACACAGGTATTAGATACTGTAAATGCATAACTTCATATATAAATAAAAAAGTGGATGTAATTAAGACCACATTTTGTGTCAAGTCCCAACACGATGCAAGAGAGTGCATTTTTGTTTTGCTAGTTTTCAGACCTGAGAGTCTGTATTCTCAAGCATGTGAATTAGTCATGTTGCCTAAAATAATCAACATACTTAAGTAGGCAGGTGATCTCCAGATTTCCAAGATACCCAATTACTTTGAGGTGCCAGAAATCAAACCAGATTTTTGCTAGATAAATGTGTTCACATGTGAAACTTATAACACTGATGTATGATGGCTCTATTGCCAAAATGTCACTTGATATCTAGTGTTTATAAAACTTTCTTCTTACTCATGATAGTATTTAAATTTTTTTTCATGGGAACTTCATTTTCCAGAAATCCCTAATGTCTGGGTGAGAAGATGCTGAGCAACTCTTATATACAGACTTTGGAAAAAATGCATTTTGAAGTCTAGACATATAAGTCTCATTTTATATGAGTTTTGTCTTACTTCATTGTCTTACTTTAGCCACAGGTTGCTTGTAACAGACCAGGGAGATAAAAAATTTCAAAGTGAAATTTAAGCCATTTTTTAGGAAAGTGTCACTAACAAAGCTGTTAACAACTGTGTTTTGCACTCCTATAAGACTAGCTAACTCATACAGAACAGAGTTATAAACAAGGAATGAGGGTTCATAACAGAAAATGTACACCATAGCATAATTGCACACCATTTGCTCACTAATCACTGGTTTCCAAGCTGATAGACATTTACTGTAAGCCCTGGTACTAACAGAACTATGGGGGCATGAGAGGTGTCACTGTAATTAGTTTAGTGCTAGTACAAATCATGTTTTAGTATTCTTTCAGCCTCTGCAAGAAGAGATGGTTTATTTCTTTCGGGCATAGTTGCATTTGTCACATTTTTTAAGATTGCAAAAATCGTACAAGCATAAAAAGGCAAGATGACTTTCAGAACATGTTGTTTTTTCATATTGTTTGGAATATCATTAGAGAGAAGAGATGATGGGGGAAAAAGTGGAAAACAAAGCTCTGAAGTTTTCAGATATTTTTTCTGTCTTGTGCCTTTTTTTTTAGATTTTCTTTACAGAAGAAAAGAGTAGGGTAATGAGAAGAGAAAATGTGTTCTCTCGTGGATATTCTTGAAGGATGAGATACAGGGAAGAGGGAATCTCAACAAATCCTCTCATGGTTGTTCCCTCAATGAATAGAGAAAATTCTGGTTTGGCGTTTTTTTTTCCTTCCCAGGAGCAGATTACCAGAACATGACATGTCTCTGCAGGGATGTGTCTTGGTAGGCTCAGGCTCAAAGACCAAGTACATGGAGTCAGTTGTATCTGCAGGGACAGAGCTAGGTTCCCACAGTGCTCCACAATGCTGAATTTTCTTCTTAGTTAGCAAGTTGTCTTAGTCTTCTCTAGAGTGAAAATGCCAAGATTTCTTCACATTCAAGATAAGGGGTTTGTAAGCTGGGAAAGGAATGATGATGGGACAACCAATGTGTTCATCTGCTGCCAGTGGAAAATGATTGCCTACGTGCCTGTCTCCAGTTTTAATTCTTGAAATACAAGAAAAACAGAGACAAATGACTTCAGAGGAGGGCCACCAGATCCCCCAGAGCTGGAGCACTTGCTCTTTGTGGAGAGGCTGACGGGAGCAGGACTGAATAAGTCAGGAGCAGACTTGCCTTCAGGGGACTGAAAAGCAGCCTTCCTAATGTCTGCAGGAAAGGTGTTGAGACACTTCACAACGGTGCATGTTGGGGGAATAACAGACAGCAGGTGTAGCGTGAAATAAGAAATATTCAGGCTGGATAAAATTAGAAACTTCCTCAGCATGAGGACAAGTGAAGCCACTGATCAGGTTGCCTAGAGAGGTTGTACAGATAGAAGATGTTCTGGTGGTATTTGGCTGCAGCCCATTAAAACATACCAACTATCTTTAAATTGGGGTTTTAGCAGGTTTTCCTTTTTTTTTTTGTTTTTTGTTTTCCCTCCTTAGTAATCTAGTTGCAGCAGCTCTTGAGTTCATTAAGGGATTGCCAACTGAGGACTCAGATTTCTGAGTGAGTTGAGTAGCTTCAGTGCTTTTACATCTTCATTGTAAGCAGTACTCAAGTAGTGAATTTAGGGGTGGTTTAGCTATGGCAAGAAGTGCTCGCAGGTGTAGAAATACTTCCAGTAACAGGATGTTACTCGGGTTTTAGGATCTACAGAAGCCCAGCATATGAGCGAAAGAAATTAAGAAAAGGGAAAAAAATATTTATTTTCTGCCACTATCAAAAATAACATTCAGAATAGAGAGAGGAATTTGAAGAGAAGCTGCTTTGGAATCAGAGACGAATCCTCATAGAGGTATAGTCAATGTTCGTTTATGGCTACATAGCTCAGCATTTTTGTAAGCATCAGACATGTCCATGCGACTTAAACAGCATTTTGATAGAATAATACCCTTTGTTCA
>WEIV01007271.1:0-10241 GCA_013390005.1 Calyptomena viridis
AATAGAGTTCTTTTTTTTCCAGAACAGACATAATACACACAACACCTCATCAAATAGTCAGCTATACCTTAGAGTTTATAGCGAATAACAAAGCCTTTTCTGGAAAGCAATCTTGTCGTATAAGCAGTAGCTATAAACATATGTAAATATCCTCATACTTTGGCCATGTCTATGAAACTTTTAAACTTTTAAACTTTTAGTTGCAGAAAGAACAACACAAAGAAATTCTGAGACCTCTAAACTTCTGGTGTGATTTAAACCTATTCCATGATAAGTACCAGTGCAATGTCTGCTTAATACTGTGGCCTTATCAAGTCTGTTGACCATTCAAATTCTCTGGAGGCCCAGGATGATAGCAAAACATATGTGAGCATCTTTTCTGAGTAGCCTGCCAGATTAAAAGGTTGCTGGTGCTGATAAACACTTTTGTACTATATGGAAATTCAGAAAAGGTCTACTTATCAGAGATGTCACATCAAGCCTGCAATGACGGGTGTCTCTAAAACTGAAGATTTGATAAGTTATACCACTCTTACTGTAGACTCACAGACCCTGCAGAGTGACGTGTTTGAAAAGAAAGGAGCCAAAGTCATCAAGACTACTAACAGTAGCGTAAAAAAAATACTAAAATGCCCCAACTGTTTATGGGGTGACAGATCAGACTGTCATAATACAGGCCAGTGAAGTTATTATCAAGGAGATGAGCATCTTCATATTTGGAAAGCAAAACCAAATTATAATAAACTTATGTTGATTATTTATAAACAAAATAATAACGTAAATGTAAACATATAGCAGTGAAATGTAGCACAATGTATAACTAGATTTACACTATCTTGATATAAAATGTTTTTCAGAAAGATTTCTTGTTTGTAATGCTATTGAATATCAAGAAGAGGAAGAAAATATGGTAAAGGGTCTTTTACAATGAGATGCAGTAAGTCAGAAAGCCTTCTGAAATTGCTCAGAACTTCAGGCAACAGACTGTGGAACAGAGGAAAACTAGTAGAAAACTAGTATAAAACTAGGAAGAAAATGTCTTAGTGCAGGATAAGAAGAAAACAACTTATTATAGGTAACTTAGCTAAATGTGGAAATAGTTTCAAAACAGTTTTGGGAGAAGAATGAAAAATATTTTTTATGAGCATGTTCATCTAGACTGCCTGTTGCTTGTTTCAAATCTGTTTAGGCATCTTAAATTGGAGATAACATTCTGTGGATGTTGGAAATTGGAATAGAAAATTTATTTGAAAACTGGAAGGACTAATATCTTCTTATGACTAAGGAAATAGTCATGTAGAATACATCCACATAAACCAAAAGGCAGGCATGTGTATGTGTCTCTGAGAAGATCTGTACCCTCTGACTGCACAGTATGTCACACATCGCACCATGAGGGACACAAAAGCTCCTCACATTCAGTTTCATTCCTGTAGACTAGCTCCTGGTAACATAGCATGTTGCCACTTGTGTGCATATCAATCTCTCTAGATTTCTTGTGTAGTTGGATAGGTTTTGCTATTGTGTTTTGCCTAGTATGGTAGCATCTTGGTGTCACTGGTGCTGTTTAGGTAGTGTACCTGTAGGGTTAGTAAAGCACATGACTTCTGGAAGAGAGATGAAGAGTTGTATTTCTTGGTAATTAACCTACAGCAGCAAAGATATTTCTCCCCAGAAGCCTGACTCGCTGAATGGTCCATTTCTAGCATCCTGAGATAAGGAAGCATAGGAGTGGATGGTGTACGCAAGTTCAACCCTGGGAATTTGAGACTGAAAGTTACAGAAACAGGGTTTGTTTGCACAACAGTGCATAAGCAGCTATGGTTTACCCTGTGTTTGCATGAGTGAACTTGCTTAATGAAGTCTGAGTGACATGAGCCACTAGTTTGAAAAAAATCTAGTGAAGATTAGTTGTGTTACATTATCTGATGTGATCTGGTTTGAGTGGCCCATAGCCAATGACAAGGCTATAGGGCAAAAAGTTGACTTACAGTGGTGCATTTTTGGTCATTCCTCATGAATATGTTGTCCCTCTTCTTGGCTTTCTGGTGGCACAGAAGCATTGGAAACCTCTCAGAGAGCTGGAGTTCATTCCATGGAAGCAATAAAGCAGACAGTCTGCCCAGAGGGGTTACACAGCATGGTTGGAGCAAGCCCTGAGCAATCTGTTTTGTTCCCACAGTCAACTCTGCTTAAGCAGATTCTTGGGATAGAGACTTTTGGGTTGCCAAGATTCTGTGGCTATAGGTCATGGACGCATCTTTATCAAGGGACACCGATTTATCGCTTTCCATCTTCCAGCTCTGGGCACGCTCTAACTATGTCGTGATTGCGTGTTTGGTATTCACCAATCCCTCTCCAGCCTGGTTTCCTCAGAATAAGGGAAATGTGGTGTACCTTAGTAGGTCTTCTGGTTTGGATAATGCAGGGGTTTTAGGGACATAAGAGCCTTTTGCAGGGAGAAGCAACCAGAATTGCTCAGTACCCTAAAAGGATGTTCAGAAAGGCCTCCTAAACATTGTTAATTTCAAAGGTGATTCAAGTTAAAGATTGTTTGCTAAGGCTGAATCTGTCACTCTCACACTCACCAGGTGTCCTGGCAGTTCAGTTTGCAAAGGCCCCCAAGGAACAACCTCTATTGGTTTACCAGCAACAGAAGGCAATGACTTCCTCTGAGTATTAGTGAAGATTAGGAAATCAAGTGGGAACAGACAATACTCTGTTTTTGGCTTCAAAGGACCCTCTCAAGCATCTGAGTCTTATATCTAGCACATTTTCCTCTGCCTCTGAGCCCCCCACCCTGACTACCTCACTGTCTACTATCCTCTGGCTGCTGAGCTCCACTGCTCCCATGCAAAGCTGCAGCCCATTTAAATCAATTCTGACACCTAACACCTCTCTGTTTTCTCAGCCCGCCTGCCCCAAATATTTCCCTCCAGCCTTGACAGAACGGGTATTCACAAGGCAGCTCCAGAATAACAAGTTTCCATTTTTGAGACGGTTGTATGGGGAGCTTTGTGGTGTGGCAGCTGGCCAATGGGTGATCATTTAGCCAAGGTAGCTCACTACTGGGTAGTTAATTTAACATGCAGAACAGAGTGGTTAGGCTCTCTCTGAAGCCCAGTCAGACACTTCTGGGTTCCCAATATTAAATTATACCTGATGTGCAATGCCGAAACATCGGCACTTGCATGCAAACCTTTGACTTCAGTGAGGTTCATCAGCCCCTCATTCACTCCAACATAATCAATTTTCTCCAGTGGTTGCTGGGATCATTTTCAGCTTTACAGAGAGACGTGAGTTGCACTAAGCTGTCCACAACCTCAGCACTAAGCTGGAAAAAATAAAAAGGTGAAGACACAGTGGGGACAAATAGTGCTGATAAACCCATAAATATAAGGCTGGAAAGAGCAGGTCCTTTCTCAGTAGTAACAGCCCAGGAGTCTGGATTTGCCCCTTTTCCAGGAAATTTATCAACTGTAGAAATGAGAGCATAGTTGCAGAGATAAATTCCCACTTTACACATGCTCTTACTCCATTTCATTTAGGTCTTTAACTGAATAATCATTATCACCATGTGGTAGCTATCAGAGACTAGCTGATTCATTATAAAAGCCTAAAGTAGCCAAGGTGCATTAGAGTCTTAGCCAGCACCTGAATTTTTTGCCAGAACACTTTTGAGGTAGACTGTTCTTGGTATTTGTATCACTGGCAAGAACCAGAAATAGAGGAAATCTGGAAAACATTTCTCAGGGAAGGAAAAAATCTGCGAAGTGTAGCAGAGTCTAAGATGGTACTGAAGCTCTCATTCCTTATTCAGATGCTTGTGGAGCTTGGGAGTCTTTTGGGAGCTCAGAGCAGTATTTTACACTTTCTGATTGTGTTAGCAGTTCTAGTTGGTTGGTCCTTTATTTTCCCTGCAATTTTTTGACCACTCCTCCCTCCCAAAGCCTGTGGTTCAGCACTCCTATACCTCTAACTAAGGATACAGGAGAATTGTGCCTACTGAAATCAGATGCTTGAAAATCAGGGCAAAAATATTTAGACTGTTAGTAAGAGATGTATTCTTTTATTTCATGTGGCACTGGCCTTTCCTGTCTCAGTGCTGTCTCCAAACTGCATCCTGAGGTCTTTAGGGAGCATTTGCTATCTGATCAGGCAGTTGCATATTAGAATGACAACTGGAACATAAACTGAAATAGCCATGAAGGAAGCAGAATGGTCCCTCTGGAATAGATTTCCATTGCCATTCACATACATCTCTCACACAGAGCTAATTGTGCAAAGTGCTATGACATGACTACTAGATCCTTCGATGGCAAACAGAGAAAAAACTGTCTCTGCATAAACACAGTTGGGATCTGTAGCATCCATTCACCAGAAAAGTCTGGTTTCAAAGTATTTTTCAGCCTGTTGAATGGATGAAAAAATACGGTCCACTGCACCAGAAGCACTGGTGCAGAAGCACTGGCTTCTGCCTGATATTTCTTGCCGAGATGAAGTTTTTCAGCAGACCAAAACTGTAGCTGGTTTATAAAACAGCTGAACCAAAATGTTTCCACAGCAAGGGCCAGTTCAGCTTTTTTTGCAAGTCCCCAGGAGGTGTGGCAGACCTCATGGGGCCTTCTGTGTCCCCCGCATCCTTTGTGGGCAAGGATCTGAGCTGAACTTCCTCTTGCTGTTGTTTTACCATGATTCTCCCAGGCTTTTTCATTTTGGTGAAAAAATACTTGATTGATTTGAATTGCTTCTCTTACTTTTGGGAATATTTACATTTTCTCCCCCGTCTGGGCAAAGAGAAACTTGCCAAACATCTCTAGTAAGTTTTGTGGGAAAGTTGATGTAAAATTCTCCTAATCAGTTATGTAGAAATAAGTGTATCTATCCCGTAAAACACTGTGGTCAGATAATTTTCGATGAGAAATGTGAACCTATCGCTCCTTTGAATTGTGCTTGATAAAAAGAGATTTGAATGTATTTTATCATCATTGTTTTTCTTTAATTTTTACTCCATTAAAAATTTGCAGTAGAAAATTACACCTTTGTATATTTTGTCTGGAAAACTCAATGGATCACTGGAAAGTTTTTAAGATTGTGCCTTCATAAACATGCGAAGAACAGGGAATGGAAGGAATTTCTAATCAGACTGCTAATAGTGCCATGTGGCAGAATATAAGGAGGAAAAATGGAGGCAAATGTGCAAGCCCCAATAGTAGGAGGATTCCAAACAAGAACGGTGGTGCATCAAAATAGGAAATACACGTGTTTTGCTAGAAGAGTGTCAAGGGCCATCCTGAGAATTCTCACCATTCAGCTCCACTTGATCCCATGGGAGACACACAGTTCAGGCACAAGGTATTCAATGCTTTAGAATGTCATCTCCACAAAAAGTGATCCCCAAAGTTTCTATCCTCTGTCCCAGGGTTGTGCAGCCACATTTATAACAGACTTCATGAGAAGTACTGGAGCAGACCCTCATGCCTTTATGTGGAGATGTATCTGTGGCTCCTTGTGCTCATTGTAGGACTTTATAATGATATTGTGATCACAACTGCATTAGTCTGAGGCCAGTGTTTCTCACCATTGCAGGGAAGTTGTTTCAGAACCATTCCTTTCTCCTTGTCTCAGATATTTGAATGGTCATCTTCAGCTTCCTCTGTTCACTTGCAGAGTGAATATCTCATACCTTTGGGTCTTCCCGATGCTAGGAAGCCTCAACGGAACTGGATTCCCCACATGAGAGCTTGTAACAGGTCTGTAAGGTAAGCAAAGAGTGAGAAAGTGATGTACAAAGAAGCAACCTTGTTTGCACCTTGTTTTAACCTGTGGGAGGGAGCTGAAAGAGTCATCAGAATGGACCTAACTTCTTCTATAACATCTTCCTTTAACTTGTGAATTAAATGGTGGTGATAGGAGTTGGGCTCTTGGCTTGCAGGAGAAGTGTTTGTGTTACTGTGTCTTACCAGGCCTGCAAAAAAAAAAAAAATATTTCAGTGGTCAGAAAACGCAGGAGGAAAACTGAAGCTGCCTGTATCCTTAATGACTGTCTGCAGCTGCCACAGGAGTCCCCTGCTGGGTGCTAAGTGACCATGGAAAACCACACTATGGTCACACCAAGTGAGAGCTGAGAAGCTGAGGAGTGTTGTGCTGACATGGCCCTTCCCCTGTGTGGCTGGAGGCATTTGACACCTACTCTTAAAGCTTTTGTTCCAAGCAGATCAACTTCCTGGGAGGTTGCTTTGTCGCTGGAAAATATGGGGGGACCTGGTACCAAGGGCTATGTCTCTGTCATCTTTTAATTCCTTGCAATGTCTATAAATCTGGCGGGTTATGGACCATGGAGGTTGCTAAAAGTTTTGGTGTTCAGATGGTGGTGGAAGAGCTGTTTTCAGATGAAGTGATCTTAATGTGAGATTTTTGGAGCTAGCTCTTCTTGGTGTTTCTTGTCATTTCATGACCTACCACTTCCCTTTTCCTCTGGATTAGTTTAATTTGAACATCAGGGTTTTCACCTTAGCCTCCCATTCTGCAGAGTGAGGGGAGAGGACATGCATCTGAATAAAATGCCAGCAGTAACTGATGCCATAAATCAGAGGGATTTTAGAATCTGATGACAAACCAAATTCCTGTCAGAAAAGAGCAGAACTGACCCCTCCCAAACTGTCATCGAAGCTGGGTCATAAAAATCACAGCTGTCACCAAAGCATGCCAGGCCTCTGGGGGACATGCCATCCTGGGGACTCATCTGCTGCTCCCATGGCCAAATTCCAAGCTCTCAGGCACATTCCACTTGACATTTTGTCACATCTCTTGCTGGTGCATCTGTTCAGGGGCATTAACTCTTCCTAAATCACTTTATCCCCTTTTTTTTTTCTCAGAAAAACCTTGTCTATGGGAGATGAAGAGGTCTGAGCAGTGGCCTGTGGCACAAAACAGAGTCCAAATGTTTAAAAACTGGCAGTATCTGGAGTAACTAATCCAGTAGGCAATGTTATTATAGCAACAGCATCAGAAATATAACCTGTGTTCACATAAACTTCAAGAAATTATTTTAGCTGACATTTATACATACAAAATTATAGGAAATCTTCCAAGTTGTGTCTCTTTGAGCTTTAGCCACAGACAGATATCCATCTCCAAAGGAGATGGGTGAGTATGAAGTCAGACCATAATAACTGTGGTTGACCTGAGATGACTGTATGCTTAGCAGTGGCATTTAAAAGCAAAGATGTTGAGGCACCTTTCTCAAACCAAGTTCCAAGATGCCTCTATGTGCATGAATGAAAGGAAAGTTTCTCTATTCCACTTGTGCATAAGATAATAACCAAACAAAGGCTTTAAAATTCACAACTACAACTTGTCCCACGAGGATAGCAGCAGAGAGGCTGTGTCTCCAGACATCAGAGAGGCTGTAATGTACTGAAGAGTCACCATTGTTTCAGAATCACAAAATTTGAACTCATGTGGACTGAAGGTCTAACTGGCCTCAGAAAGGATGTGGAGTGACAGCCATCTGGCCTAGAAGAACATGGGGAGTATTTGCTGGACTTCTCATGTTACTAGTGACAAAACTTCTGAGAGTTTCTAAAAATAATAGGTGCTAATTTCTTTACATGCAGTGTCCTGCATCCGGGATGAGATAGTTCGGTATCAACTCTTGTGCTGGACAAGGAGCTAATAAATAACCTAAAGGTCAGTGGAAGCCTCAACACCAGTGGTGGCAAAAGTGTATTTGTCACAGGTAAACAGCATTGCATGAAACAGTAACTTAATGTTAATTAAAACTCTAAAGGCCATTTCCCATTCTTGTAAGTATTTTGGACTGGAAAACTTATAAAAGCCCAGCTAAGCCTGGGAGACTTTTGTGGAACCCCTACCAGATGAATGCTCACAAGAAATCACCATGTGCTTGCACAAAATGCTGTTTCGTGGAGTGTGGATGGAAATATAGGTGGATGGAAGTCACTCTGGTTAAGAGACTACCTGAAAGCAATGATTAAATAACAATCTGTCAGATAACAAAACAGAGAAACCGAAAGCAGCAGGTGGTTAATATAACTTATAAATTAAAAATGCATGTATGAGAAGTCAAAACAAAACTGTTTTTAAAATAAAAATTACCAATGTGCATCTAAAGAGAACATTTAAAAACGTATTAGGAACACAAAAAACCCCACCCAAAACTAAAACCCAACACCCAAAAAATCCCTCAAAGCCCTGTTTGAATATAGGTCTTTTTAACAGCAAAACTGTAAAGTCAGAAGTGTTCAGTTCACATTGTATTCCAGTCATACAGACAAAATATAGGAGGGGGGTGGGGTTTATTTTGTATGATATTACCTAAAAGTTTTGCAGTCTGTAGCAATGGAGGGTAAGAGACAGAAGCTACTCAAAGAACAAAGTCTTTTGAAGTAGTGAAGGGAACTTCCCAAATCATACTCTTTTCACAAATCTTGTGAATCTGGGAAAATTTTGATGCTTTGGAGGATTCTTTTGCTCTGGGGTTTAACAAAGGATAGAGCCATGGTAAATTTTTGAAACTTGAAAATGCTCATTTAGTTTCCAGCATGAGAGCTCACAGTTTGTAAATCAAGAGCTCAGACAAAGCCACACGCATTGAAGTTCTCAGTACAAAAATTTGCCCTCAGTATGCTGAAAACCTCTTCATTAGTGTATAACTCTAGATGAGCAACAGCTGAAAGAAAATACAGTTCATCCACATTTCCTCAATTTCCTTGCAGGTATCAGGAGGGTGTTTCTCTTTGGTATTCTGCTGACCAGACTTGTTCTGGTGTGCTTTCAGGCTTTTGGAGAAAGAAGTAACTTTTTTTCCATTGCTTTGGTTTTTCCTCAGGGCTGAGAAATCATCAAAAGTCAAACACAGCTCTTTGACTGGGACCTGGAACACAAGCCCTATGAAGAGCAGCTGAGGGAGCTGGGGGTGTTTAGCCTGGAGAAGAGGAGGCTCAGGGGAGACCTTATCGCTCTCTACAACTTCCTGAAAGGAGGTTGTAGCCAGATGAGGGTCAGTCTCTTCTCCCAGGCAATCAGTGACAGAACGAGAGGACACAGTCTCAAGCTGTGCCAGGGGAAGTTTAGGCTTGATGTTAGGAAAAAATTCTTCACAGAAATAGTGATTGACTATTGGAATGGGCTGCCCAGGGAGATGATGAAGTCATCACCCCTGGAAGTGTTTTGCAAAATACTTGATGTGGCACTTAGTGCCATGGTTTAGTTGATGAGATGATGTTAGATAAAAGGTTGGACTTGATGATGTCAAAGGTCTTTTCCAACCTAGTTAATTCAGTGATTCTGTGGTCCAAAGCACTTCCACTGTAGACACCTGAGGATACTCTGTGCCACTCTGTTCAGGAACAAAACCTCTGACTTACTTGAGGTGAAAATGGGGCTTCCCCAAGGTCACACTGGCATAGGCTTGGAGGTGGTTTCACCACCTTCTGCAGTACAGACTGCACTTTGGTTTGCAGGGCTGTTGGTTGTGTTCATGGAGGATTTCCCCACTCCTGCTGGGATGTGGGCACAGGGCTTGTCAGAGGCTTCTGCCTTGGCTTGTCCTTGGCTTTGATCAGGTTTTAGCCTTGGAACTTAATGTGAAGTTATCTGGACAATACGTATCACAAGTCAGTGATACACAGGAGGTCTCAGCAGACAGCTTGGCGGGCCCTTCTTCCCTGTGAATTTCTGAAAATACTTCCAAGAGTAACTCGAGAAGATCCTGAACAATTACTATAATTAAACATTTTAAAGTCCACAGGCCAGGTACATTTTACCAAAACCTTAGAAAAGACTTGCCAAAGAGCATTCTGAGCTATTCCTGTTGATATTTCACGGTCCTGGAAGAGTGAGAAAGTTCCAGATGGCTAGAAATAAAGCTAGTTGTTGTTGCTGTTTTCTAGAGGAGAAATTGGATTGCTCAATCAAACACAGACACATTAAACTGGCATCAGTCCCAGGGAAAATTATAGAAAGACACATAGGAGACATGACTGGTAAAGAATTAAAGGATACTGATGCAATTAAATACCATTGGTGTAATAAGATGGAGAGCAGATATTGTTTGAAAAAATAAGATCTCTTTTTAACAGTGATTCCAACATGACTGATAAAAGTATGTTTGCTGGACAAAGCACTTGATTTTTTGTGATGATTTGCTATGTAAATTTCAGCTTGTACCAATGTCTACATTGTGCTTGTTGGCAAAGAATCTTCCCCTGAAACTG
>WEIV01007273.1:7130-43263 GCA_013390005.1 Calyptomena viridis
TTGCCAAGAAAGGCATCCTTTTAATATTATTTAATCCTGATTAAGTTCTGCTTTACAGTCTGACTATATACTAATGAATATCTTTGTATTTCCTGCCCAAAAGTGTTACACAGTTCTTATCTATTAAACATTCTCAGATTGGAATGTTAGAGCAGAGATACAAGTATGATTATAAATAGAGAAGAATATTAGAGAAAAAGCAAATCAGTAAAGCATTTCTGGGTGCCTCTCAGAAGAGGAGGATTATTTATAGGAGTGCAAGCAACTCTTCCTACCTTATTTGAAACTCTGTCTTGAAGCATTTAGCAATGACCAAAACCACAACACAAACATCTAAGAGAACTTCACTTATAAACATAGGTGTGAGCTCTGTATATGTGAGGTTTATATGCATTCATATAAAGAAGCCTGAAGGAACAGACTGTCTATTGCTAAGAAACACTGAGTTTCTACAATGTTCCTCATCCACTAAGACACCCCCACCACACTGGCCTTTCAACACAGAAGAGACACTGAATAAAATCCAGTATTAGAATACCTGATTTCTCCCTCTGCCTCCTGTGACATCAAAATACTCTCAGAACTTCTTATCATGGGTAACTCATAGGACCTCAAATCTTTGTGGTAAATTGTCACTCAAAACTGGAGCTTCTCCCCAAATGACTTGGCATTGACGTGTCTTCCCACAGTTTTATTTCAAGCCTTGTTTTTATGATTATTGAAAAACCAAAAAAAAGAATCACCAAAATTGATAGAAACCATCTCAGCCGTTGTGATTTTTCGTTTACATTCTGAATTTTCAAATTAACCTCATAATCCCTGAATTTAATCCAAAATCAGTAAATGCTGGGACATTCCAATACCCAGAGTTAAGGATACCCCTTTTCAATGGCAATTTCTTAACAGCAAACAACCTCAATTCAGCAAAGTGCAAACACTGTATCCACCTGACTTATTAACATGATCCTTCTGGCCTTCTGTGGGAGACTACTCCATTATATATTACTTGTGTTAATTTGTGCTGAAGGGAAGTTTGTCTCCAGCTCTTACTCAGCTGTATTTGCTGAACTGATGAATACATCACACTCCCTGAATTTTTCCCACATGTGAACTTTATCTACGAGTTGTATATTCTGTCATTCTTTCTGTTGCAATTACATAAACTTATCTTCCCTTTATACTCTGCCTTTACTTTAAACCACTTGCACTCTTCCAGAGACAAAGATGTAAAGAGTTATTTAGAGACATGGACGTGATTTCATTGCTTCACACTTAATTGTAGGTTGCTAAATCAATGCTTTCTTTACACTAAGACAATCTTTTCCCATTACCACAATATTATCTAATACACTTGTAATGTTCTTCCCTGGAATTGACCATGTAATAGGGATGGGAGTTCTGAGACAAGTGTTCCTGACACATCCATCTGCAATGGTCTGGGTTCTGTTCCCAGGTAAGTATGTTATTTGATTAGAGAAAGTGTGTGTCATATCTATATCTAACTGTACAGTTTGATAATCTGTGTTTACTTCTCCTGTCTGCTAATTAGCACAGGGTGAATCTGACTAATAAACTCAAGTTTACAGCCAGTAAGCAACTGTCCTTCACACTGATCTCAGTGCTAACAGGGAAAGCTGTTTAACACTGCATAAAAGCTCCTTTGCACTACCTCAGAAGCTTTGAAGGCAATGTAAATTTAATAAGTATATACTTAGACAGTTGTATCTGGGTTCACTCCCTCCATGTCCTCGCTTAGCAATTCCCAATGGGGTGTAAATACCCCATAGAGTCACTAACCAGTAATAGGGAAATGACTCATTCCAACCAAGAGACAGAGCAGAGCAATCCAAGTAAGGGACTGTTTCTTGCACTTGGTTTTCTTGTTGAACAGATCTCGAAAGAGATGGGAAAAGGTAGGCCACAAAAGATATTACTGCTAAATGATCTTACCTGGCATTCTTGCATTCATGATGATTTGTGTATTAGGAGGCAGACAAACCTCTCTATACAGTCAGACTCCCAAATTAAATTTCTCTCATTACTGTGCTGTGCCTATGCAGACACTGGCTATGGGACACAGTCATAGCCCTTCTTTGCCTGAAGAGTACTTTTGAAGGAAATTATACTCACTGCACTATTTAGAAAGTAATTACAGTAGAAGGCAGTAAAGTGACTTAAAAACAAATATCAATGCTGTAAGAAAGGTCTCTGCTCAAATGCCCTTGAGACTAGAAGTCTTCTGTGCATTTAATGTTTCAGCAGTATCAATACAATAACCTCAGCCTGGTCTGCTGTGTAATACAGAGCAAAGGAATTTGTTCAATATTTTTTTCAATCAGGAATATAACATCAGCAGTTCCATTCCTGCTTAGGTGTTGAAACACAAAAAATAGAAAAAGAGAGAATTTTTTCATTCAGATTTGCTAATAGGCAATGATTATTTCACCAGTTTCTATGGCACTATCACCATGGCAGCTTGCCATTTTAATCAAAGGCATTGGAACCCATCTCTGATAACATCACAGTATTACACCTCCTGGTCACACACAGCAGTATCCACTTGGTAAATTTCCATATGACAGAGGCCACTAATGTCAGCAGACATCAGGATTAGAAACGTGATATTTCAAGCATCTAATTAAAGAACAAGTTCTCAATGTTCCTTATTCTAATTGTGCAAACAATAGTGGAAATATAACCATTGTGACCGAAATGAGAATTAAAATTCTTTCACAGCTTGCTCAGTTTCTACACGGGGTTTGCCCCATCTTTGATTAACTACTCAATGCAAATGATTACTCAGCAGATCCTAAAAGAATGTGCAAGTGAAAAAAAAATCACTGTAGAGAACTGAGTATCTGCAAAACACTGGCAGATAAAAATAGCTACTTTACCCTTTGTGCAAAAAACCCCCATACTTTGTTCTCTGTACAGGCTAAATTGAAGTGTTGCACACAAGACTGAAGTCACGATCAGAGCAGCACAACTCAAAGTTCTAACCAATGAAATTTTCAACATACAAGGGGAAGCATTCTAATTTTACTAAATGTACCATGAAGTATTTGTAGATATGCTCACTCTAGGAAAAAAAACCCTGTAAGTATTGAAAAATACTTCCAGCAATAGCAATCCTTCATGTCTTCTACAAAATGCATTAAAAAAATGCTCAAACTATCTTAGAACAAATTCACTCTTGCCCGTAGATTTGTGATTTTTTTAATGATAGTGTATTTCAAAAGGCTGAGATACTCTAAAATAATAAATTTATAGACCCTTTAAATAAAAGCTAATAAGCAAGTTGAACAATTTCTCTATTTCAAGACTAGAGCTTTTCCAAGGGTCCATCCAAGACATATTAAATAAATAGAGATAATGTCAAAAATATTCTGCAGTAAAACACTACAGCAAAGCACTATGACTAAGAATCACTGGAACAGCAGTATCCTAAAGTAGACAGCACTGACCTCAAATAGAAGAGCAAGAAACCTAATTAAACTAACAGTGAGACTTGCATCACCATTAGCTTTGTCTTTTTAAACAATTTAACACCAGAAATACTCAGAAATAATCACAGAAGCAGTTATGTTGGGAAACAATATGAAAACAGAGCTGTTAGTCAAGCCTTTCATATCTCCAGTACCTCCATGCTTGTCAGATTTATCATTTTTCCTCCCTTGGGTCAGTACTTGGGGAAGGACAGCTAAACAAAGTCTAGGAAGTATGTGGCAGTTAAACAGTTGTACTGTTACATCTACATGTATATACTAATTTTTCTGCCTTTAAAATAAAACCAATCAATTACTACCAAGGATTTGAGGACAATTCTGCCATCTTATCTGGAGATACTTGACTTCTCAGTTTTGCCATGCTTTGCCTTGGAAAATCCATGGTAAAGAAACACAGAAAGATGCAATACAACATCTATGCAATATTTGTATCACACCTCAACTGGTCAACTTCTACTCTTGCATAAGACTACACTCCTGAATTTTCAGACCACCTTACCACTGTTCAATTTTCAGACCATCTAAGACCCAATAAACTGGGTTAATCTCCCAGTTTTTCATTAGGGCAACCTAATTTGTTCAGAAGGTTCACCTACCATTTAGCTCTATGCTTTTGTCTAAATAAAAATTTGCATGTCTGTGCAGTGCATATCAACAATAAATGAACCAGTAGAATACAAAATCTTCGAAAACAACAAAGCCTTTTTTACTTTCAGATCTCAATAACAGTTACACTTGGTACTTTAAGCTTACCATTTGCTTAAAGTTTATATTTGATTTTTGCTTAATATGAATTCCAAGATACCTTATGAAATTCAAGTCATAAGGAGATTCAGATTTCATTATGTTTTCAGAATGCAGAATATATTAAACAGAAGGAGACTTCATTAAACAGTGTAAGATGTGAGGCCTAGACTACCTGGAAACAAGCATTTCCTTCTCTCAACTCCAGCTTTCTCTCCATGCATAACCAAGTGGGAATGCCTGGCCTCCTCCTATGAACACTACACAAGCTTATTGTGTCTAAAGGCAATAAACTAAATAACAATGTGTGACAACCAGATGATATACACATTTTTAATGTTCTTACATGTCTAACAAATTTTATATATATAACAAATTTTAAAAAACTCCCATTTTTTTCCCCAAATAACCCAGACACGACACCAATGAACTCAAACTTACAGACTCTAAGCAACTTGAAAACATCATAGAAATTACATTTCAAACACACAGTTTTAATTTAAATTAGATGTTCTATATATAGTACTTTGGCTGATTAAAACAGATTCCCTAAATTTTTAAGGAGTAACATAAAGGGCTACTATGGTAATGTACAATGGTTGCACTGGTAATGTCAGAGTCAGTGTTCAGATGCCTGCATGAATATAGCTCTATAAAATTCCTTACCTTTGCTGAGTCTGCCAACATGACAATAAGGGAGCTGTACCAGGGACAATGAAAGATGCAGAGACAGATTTACTAGGGAAGGACTAAGTACCTTCTCAACTGCTCATTCCATGCTTACTTGGAGTCTGTAACATCCAGCCACCATCACACTATATGAATTTGTATTGATAAACCAAGACTAAAATCTTGTAGAATCCATTTGCAAAAGAACACCTTTTTCAAAAATGCTCTATGATTAAGCAAACAATCACTTACTTTTGCATGAGTCTATTAGACCTGATCCCTGCCCAGCCTCATACTCTTAACTGTTGTAATATTACATATGAATTAAGCTGTCCTGAAGATGACTGAGTTTCTAGTAAAACCACAGACAAAAACGTAGTATCACAAAAGAAAAGGATTCACAAAAGCGTCATTTCCATCCCGTGTCACACAACGGTCACAGCTGTGTGGGCACACACAGCCCACACTGGTTCTGTGCCCCACACCACCCTGTGTCACAGCTTTATCAAAAGCATACAGGCTTGTAACAGAAAGTTTCCCAGAGGATGGTAGGCATTGATATTCATCTGTATTCCAGATTCAAATGGGAAAAGTCTAGCTTGCCCCTGTGTGAGCAGCATAGTCATACTGGGGAAAAATCTGGCCTCCATCCATAGAAAGGAGACCATCTAGTCAATTCACACCAACAGCAGAAAACGGAGCCAGATCCAGACTCAACAGCTAACACACTCATATTTTAATAACAGATTGTAAATAACAAAACAATACTTTTCCTACCAACAGCAGTTTCAACTCCAGAAGCTTAATATACTTTGCTTTAGATCTGTGTCATAGCAACCTTTATTAAAGTCAATGTCATCTGTAAGGACTGAGTTAAAATAAAATGTGGGCCAAATTTATCACACGTTAGTTTCTTTTGGATATAGAGCTCAGAACACTGATTTTGTGTCATCCTAGATGTGCTATGAGTTGTATATGTTGCGTCCAGCAGCATATTTTAAACCAGTCCATTCCAAAACACTTTCCTTGATCATCAGTTTCAAGTATTTGTCTGAGATGCTGAAGGTCAAATGAAAAGTGTGAAAGGTTTCTTTCTGTTTACATTAAATTTATACCTATATGCTAGAAATTCTGCACTAGTCAGGCCTAGGGAGAGAAGCCTCAAGAGTCTATTAAAATATGACAGTGTTACGTTATAGCCGGTCAGTTTAAAGGCGCATCCAAGGGACAAGAGAAGAGGCCGTTCCCTCTTGCTGTCAGAGCTATGTGTGCCCAGGGAATATCACTGTGTGTGCATGACAGTGACCAGCGATGAGGAACTCACTGTGACACAACTACAGCAAAAGTAGTCAACAATTTATTCTTTTATTTTCAGCACTGGCTCACAGGGGGCTCTGCATCTTTATGTCAGATAGGTACTAAACCAGGTTAGAAAAGACATATTCCTACAACCTCCAGGGTAAGCGTAGGGGTAGGGAGCTTTTTAAATTTAGATTATGTAAGGTAGTATGTCTCACTGCATTATGTTTTAAATGCACATTATATCTCACTGCACCCTGTGAACTTCAAATGATCGCTATTCACACAAATGCAAACAGATACCCTTTTGCAGCTCTTTTAGAAAGAGAACAAATACGGTAATAGTTATCAGAATGAGGTCAATCTCCCAAACGCCCAGACACGGTCCAAGACACACAGAAGGACGTACCACCTGCCCAAATCCGCCTCTTGCCCGAGCGGCACCGAACCAGCCGGCCAGGGAGCAGGAGCAGGCTCCGTGTATAGGATAACGCCGCGAATGCAGGAGCAAAGCTACAGCGGAGTCTGCAATGCAGAAACCCTTCCCGGAGCTCATCAATGAGCTGGGGGAGACGGGGCGGGGGCACAGCCGGCAGACCTGCCCGCATCCCCGGCACGAAAACCCGAGGCGGGGGAGGCGTTTCTAAACGCCGGGCTCTGCCCTCCCCGGCTGCGGCCGAGGGCTTTGCCCTCCGGGTGTCCGCGGCTCCGCACAGCGGGAACTTCTGCAGCCCGCGGGCAAGGACACGGCCGGGCCCACCTGTGCCACCTGCCGCTGAATGACACCGGCCCGTCCGCCGCACCGACCCGCGCCCGCCGTGCTCCCAGCCCCGCACAGGGGGAGGAGGAGGAAGAGGAGGAGGAGGGAGAAGCAGCTCTTACCTGCTCCCGCTGCTCCTCCCGCAAGCAAGCCCTTACTAACCGAGCTCCATCTTCCTCCGGCCGGGGAGGGGGGAAGGGGGGAGTCAANACTGCACGGCCCGGGAGCGGCCCCGCAGCCGCCCCTGCACCACGAGCGCTCCCCGGCCCCAGGATGGTCCCGCGGCAGTGGAAGATGGGAAGCGATGCTTCCTTTCTGTGCCCATCCTCGCTCTGGAAATGCCCGTGCCTAGTTTTGCACACTGCAAAGGGGGTATGTTATCCTAAGTTACTGCTTTTCATGTGCCTCCTATTTCGACGTTTCACGCTATCTGCTCAAGAGAGGTCTGTAAAGTCTACTTCAGCCTACAGTAACTTCTCAAATAACCTGGTTCCAGCTACTAAAGTACACACAAGTGTCTTCTACCTCACCCCGTTTAAACCACCTCCACTTCCGCTCTTCCAATAGCGCTAGAGTTGAAAAGGAAAGAGATTAAGGAATACACCTCTCGAGTATTCCCCTTTTCCACTTAATATGACAAAAATAAAAACATGCAAAAACAAGAACTAGGCAAAACGTGGGATAGAAGGAAAAAAAAATCACAGGTGTGGGAGTATCTGTTCAAGAAAGGCCTCATCTAGAAACACTAAGAACTCTCACCTGAAATCAGTCTAATACAAATGACATGCAATCAGTGACACAGTGACACTAAATCCTTAAAGAAACCAAATGTAAACAAACCATAAGACATTTTGCAACAACACGACACACCTGAGGATACACCTGGTGACATGTGAAAACAGTTTTACACATAGGCATTTTCATATCATAAGCCAGTGAGAGTTGATGGTTAAGGAAGAAAAACAGATCAGTTACTTACATTTTAGTTCTCTCATGGAGTCCTAACATCAGTTTAGAATATTGTTGAAACCCCAAAAAGAACCTCATCTTACCTTTGAAAAATATTTTCTTTTTCAGTTGAGGTAGAGGACAGAAAAGAAAACGTCTGAAAAAGTTGACAACTGTTCCATATAAAACTTTTGCTGTAACTGCTTTTGGCAAACCATGCAAGGCAAAGAACAAAACAGTTTTGTCCAGTACTGCTTTAGGCCTGCATAAAATGAACTCCCATGGCTTGTCCCTCCCATCCTCTATTCTCCTTAAATTCTTTATGCTCATGACTGAAGATTACTCAGGCAAGCAGCATTCTCTGATGAGCTCTCAAGTTCCTCCCAAAAGCAAAAGAGTCATGAGCAGAACAGTTCCTTGGTTTCTTCCCCAGAGTCCAGCATTCTTTAAGTGTGGCAAAGGAAAATGACTTGTGAAATGTATGGATAACACACTCAAAAAGAACCATAATTACTGAAAGACATACTTTTTATCTTTTCCTTGATGCAGTTGTCTGTACGGGTTGTCCTACAGGTGATTCCCAGATCGTGAAAGTTCTGTAAAAACATAGGAGAGTTTAGCAGAGTTTTCCTGAAAGCTGTAGTCCATTTGCCTTGCAAAGGAAAATAATTTGCAATATGTGACCCTCAGGTGGCTCTATAGAGCCCTCAGGACCGAAGATGCTCTACCAGTAGTCAGAGAAGCTGTACAGTCTCAGAGGTCAACCCACAGTCTGGTCTGAAGGCTCTAGTTATCCAGCTGGTGATACAGTCAGGGACTCGTTTAAATGGTCACTGCAAATAAGTGGCCACTTCTTCTTTCAGGCAAAGCCAGATATTCCAGCCAAAGCCTGAGGGGCTTAGCAAAGGAAAGGGTGCCCAGATCCAGGCAGGGAAAGGCTGTCCCCTGAGGCATGAAGTTCCCTCATCCTTCATCTTTTCTTGCTACTACCCAAACTTTCTTTTATGCCATCACTATGGGAAAACAAACATGTTTCTAACAGTCAAAGTCCCACAGGAAGTGTGAAAGATGCTGGATGGAGGTGAAGCATCTGCATATTTTGGGGACATTCTTTAGTCTAAAGAGATACAACAAATACTGCAACCTCTCATCTGAACATCTTCCCCCTTTTTAAATTAGAAAGCAGGTATCCAGTAGTCCACAAAGATCAGGAACCCAAAGATCACAGTCATTCACAGACCTTAAATTTTCACTCTTTTGGAGAAGGGAAGGAAGCATATGACTGACATTCCCTGCAAAATCTATTCTATCTTTTCTGTGACCATATACAGACAGGGGAAGAAATGAAAGAAGTATCTTCACAATTGATGTTCTACACTGTTCATTAATCCTGGCAGGTAAGTGGCTGCCAGCATAACACAACTCCATAAGAAGACAGGTTCCTGTCATGCTGAAAATGATCTGATATCACAGAACCACAGAATGGTTTAGGTTGGAAGGGACATTAAAGGTCATTTAGTTCCAACCCCCCTGGCATGGGCAGGGACATCATTCACTAGACCAGGCTCCTCCAAGCCCCATCCAACCTGGCCTTGGACACTCCAGGGATGGGGCAGCCACAGCTTCTCTGGGCAACTTGTGCCAGGGCCTCCCCACCCTCATGTCTGATGACATAAATCTGGCCCAAACAGCACATTTCCAAATTTTGATGGAAAAGAGCTAGTTTGTGAAAAATGATTGAAACACAGAATTCATAAAATTTAGTGGATAAAATGAGCTCAAAGAAAATCTGCTGAATCCTTAACTTTGGGAATGAGGTTTCCTGTGCAGTTTTTGCTGTATATCTCCTTGACACACTTCAATGTTTTTTTTCATCTCTCATACTTTTCCCTTCAGTCTGTCCACATTTCTACACCTCAGTGATTGCAGTAAGTTTTTCAGAGGACCACAGACATCCTGAACCTACCAAAAAGATAGACATATATAAATAAATAAGATATATATATATATATATGACAAAACGAATTGTGGAATAAGGTATCTAATCAGGCTTCATTGGTCTATGTTAGATATACCACCTTTATAAAACAGCTTCATTTCTATTCCATGCCTTTTTAATATAATGAAGCATCCACTTTAAACTCCCACTTGAGAAAACATGGATAAAAGCTGGTAAAGACAAGTTATATACCACAATTTAAACTGTATACAACAGAAATGCAAAATGGATCCCTTCTAATAAATGTCATTTAGGGGGAAAAAAAAGAATTCAATTATGACTGATCCTGACTATAAATGGCAAGCACAACTTATTTTTTTCTTATTACTGCTANCCTCCAAGCCCCATCCAACCTGGCCTTGGACACTTGCAGGGATGGGGCAGCCACAGCTTCTCTGGGCAACCCGTACCAGGGCCTCTCCACCCTCATGTCTGATGACATAAACTGGCCCAAACAGCACATTTCCAAACTGTGAAAGTGAAAAAGTGAAGACACAATAACTATCCNACGAATTGTGGAATAAGGTATCTAATCAGGCTTCATTGGTCTATGTTAGATATACCACCTTTATAAAACAGCTTCATTTCTATTCCATGCCTTTTTAATATAATGAAGCATCCACTTTAAACTCCCACTTCAGAAAACATGGATAAAAGCTGGTAAAGACAAGTTATATACCACAATTTAAACTGTATACAACAGAAATGCAAAATGGATCCCTTCTAATAAATGTCATTTAGGGGGAAAAAAAAGAATTCAATTATGACTGATCCTGACTATAAATGGCAAGCACAACTTATTTTTTTCTTATTACTGCTAATACCAGTCTGCAAGATCATTAGAGACCAGATACAAATGGACAGACAACAGTTGCATCTTGCATACTAAGGTAATGAGACATTTATGCTTAGAATCCAACGGAAAGTTTTTCAGAAACTCTATCTTTGTCTAATAAAGTGAAGACACAATAACTATCCCCAAGAAGAAAAACTCCTCTAGTCATCTTTTAAGATTGCTACATGAGAAATAGCTCTTAATGATACTTTGATGGTAGCTCTGTAGCACCTGGAAGAGTTTCTAATGAAAAACTTCTTATTATTCTATTTTAACATACAATATCCACAGATAGATGTAAATAAAAGCTGAAATAAATAAAACCACACACAGAGGCCAGCTGAAAAGGCAAGAATGACATACTCAGGCTATTAACACCTCAGATGATTTAACTGGAACTAGAAAGCACAGGAAATAACTATTTTTGAACTGTTTTTGAGTAATTGTAGGTAATAGTACTTAAAATTAGGGTTCCTGTGAGTGGCTGCTTCCCCTCCTTATGTTTATCTAGAACAAATCAACAGGATTTTCACTGCTGAATCCTACTCTGTTTAAAGCACATCAGACAAGGACAAACGGGGCCAGGACAAGAAGTCAAGCTGGTTACCTCTTTTTCTTTCTCACCTGTGAGACCAGGACCCAGAAGAGGTTACATGTTTCCTAATTAATTTGATTTTTAATACTCCTCTTATTATTAAATGTCACTGAAATTAGTAGCATTTCTTGCCAGCCAAATGTTTTTATTACTTGTTAACTCTGGAAATATCTGCTCAACAGGAACACATTTTTCTGTCAGGTCAGCTGGGAAGTTTATTTCTCCTGTCATTACATCAGATTACTATTTTACAGTTACAGACAGATTGTTATCAGCCTTCGGAGACTTTAAAAATAATACAATATGGTTCCTGACACTCCCAAGCAGACTGACAAATGCCACCCACACAAACAGCGACACATTTTTTATACAGCATGCAAGATTCATTCCACAGATGTTTTGGAGTTAATTCTGCAGTAAAATCTGGCACACAACAGAATCACTATGGCATGACACTTCTGCACTGAAACTTAGAGCAAATCTGCAATGCCTTTGTGACTTAGTGGAGAGAAAGAGAATCACTTCAAATACCCCTCAGGATACCTGGCTTAGGACTCTTCACTAGTATATGCCTGGAGGTTCTTTTAAAAAAATAACACTAACAAAATGCCCTTAGCATTAACAAAGTGTGGCATTACTGAATATTGCAAAGGTATACCCTGCTGATGAAAGTACTGTACACAGTGTTACCAATTCATGCACAGGCTTCCTAGATCTGTAATTACAGAGCTGTGAAGAAAACAACATATCCCACTTCTACATAACCCTCTTGGCATGTACAGAGGGAAGTTGTTTGTCACAGACAAAGAAGATATGACATTCCAGTTTAATTTTTTTTTATTTCTCATTTTTAAATCAAGTTGAATGGCTAAAAAGTCAGCACTACATGCATAAGGAACACAATAAGCATTCCTGATTTATAAATAATCAGGGTTCCTAGAGTGAAAGTTCTGCTGTGACAGCAACCACTTTTGCCTGATATTTCAGGAGTAAACAGGTTTTTTAAAATGCTGTGGCAAAACTTCCTAATCCACTGGATCTTAATGAAAAGAGAGAAGCCTTTCAGTACAAAATTTAGAACTTATGGAAGAAGGCAACTGTCTATATGCAATGACAGAGAGCACTTGGAACAGTCAGTTCTGGATATGGACAATGATCTAGTAATGAGGGTCATCTCAGCTTTCTTTAACAGAGAATTACCCTTGAATTACCATTACTGTGAGAGATGGGACTTGTTCATTTATCAGATAAACCAACAGTAGTGAAAGAACACCCACCTGCATTCCTGACTGCTGCTGAATTGCAAGCTCCTAATGTATTTTTCACATCTACAAAAAGGCACAATATTGTCCCCAAAATCATAGAATCAATTAGGAGACTTGTGACAAATGATTTGAAAATAAACACTATGAATTTTAGTAACTAAAAGCTTTTATAAAGTCATAAGAACTAAAAGTGGGAGATACATTCTCCTCAGTTTGCAGGAGTCTTGGAAAGAGCAAACTAAACGCTGTCTTTCAAAGGTGGTGGTAATGTCAAATATTTTCCTACTGAAAGGTAAATTTTCTTCTGGATTATTGTGTTCAGCCTGAGAATGCTATCTAAGAGCAGAAGCTGAAGAGACTCAGAAAGATGTAAAGAAAGGAGAGACTTCTAGGTGAGGAGACACTACAAGATATATATATATAGTTAATAAGAAAACAGTTGTGGGCTTCTATTATTATCCTCAGTGTGGAAATCCAAAGGAACATGGTAGTAAAATGAACCCCAGTGTCTGAAATTACAATACTTCCCCCTGCCTTTTAATGCATTAACTGCCACTGGAACCCAAGTTCTCAACACATCTGAGACCGAGGGATTAAAACAAAGCCTGGACAACCAGATAGCTCTGGAATTCTCAATATTGCCTAATGACATTAGGTAGCCAATTCTCACCAAAATGTACATAGGAAGAAAATTATTAAGGAATATTTTCATCTATTAGCTCATAAGAGAAGTTATTTTACTCCCCCATAAAAGAAAAAAACTATGAACTGTTAAAAGACTAGTTATGATAATTCCTGCCAAGACAAAGTTTCCTACTCCCACTGTGCCAGCACACCAAAGTTAAGTGTCTAATAAAAGGTGCTGCCTTCTCTATTATACAACTTCAAACAGGAAAGTTTTCATTGCTAAGAAATCTTTAAAGGTCTCCATCAGCCTCTAGTCATAAAAGGTAGATATTTTGATCGATCTTCATTTGTTTTAGTTAAGATTAATATACTCAGTTTACATATTCAATTATAGCAAAAGGAACATTAGTCTGAACAGTTTATTACTACGTTCTTAGGTTTCTTTTTTTAATTCTTAGCCGACTAAAACATAATCCTGCTAAAATTCCTACATTGTTATTTGAATTTGCAACAAAGCAATTCCTGAACATGGCTGTAAGACTAACTTAATGGTCCAAGGACTGCTTCAGGCTGGAAGCAGGAAGGACACATCGGTCACACTGAGTGAGCAGTTGTCATAGGGATGTTGGAGACCATTACTCCCTGTATGCACATGTAACTCCTACTAACATAAGTGGGGTTACCAAACACATTGAATGGAAAGCTGGCCCCATTATTTGAACATTGTTGCCAAAAGGTTAACTGGAAGTTTTCAGCACTGATTCACTGAAGAATATGAGGGCACACACTGCTATTAAATGAATGCATGGCACAGGAAAGGATTGAAAACCTGCCTTTGGAAACGAGGGACTCCAGAGTGCAATACCCTACCCTAGCAATCCTCTCCTTCAGAGTATGGACAAACTACAGGTCTGGGAATGAGGGTACATGGGCTTCATTCAGGTTCCTGCCACGGATGGCTGCATGATTAACCACACACACTTCATCTCCTCAGGGAACATTAGTGCCATCTAATACAGGAGCCACCTAATACAGGTGTCCAGATTAGAAGCCTACACTCTTTATCCAGTCACCAGAGCCTTCAGAAGACTCACGAACCACTCTCCTTTGAGTACTAAAGAAGGCCAGACTGCTGGTTCATGTGCTTAAAATATAAATGGTTACACTATCACTAGCAGTAAAACGAGGGCTGTTTTAACTCTACGGGAGGAAAAAAGCACTGACTGAGGAAGTATCACATGAAAAGCCATAGAACTCCTCTCACGGGAGTAATGGCACAACAGCACAGTACATACACTTGTCAAGGCAACCCAGGGCCACCCTTCCTGATGAATACAACTGAAAATGAAAGAACAGCTCCCTGAAAACATTACCTGCAGGGATGTCTCATCACCAGATGTTGTAGCAAAGAGATAAAACAAGGTCACAAGATTGAGAAAGCCAGAAGACATACATATGCACTATGCCTTCCTGGAGCATCTGCCATGTATCTCATCAACATCCACGTGCACATTAAAGGCAGAATGTGACCCTTCAGAAGCACTGCAGTCACATGGCAGAGCAGAAGAACACAGGTACACTGTGTGTGACTCAAGTAGGTCAGTGGAGCATGGAAGAGGATGGTATTTCTGGAAAAGCCTTCTAAGGAACAGCTGAGGAGCAGCAGAGAAAACCTGTCCTATGCAGGTTTGTGACACCAGTGACTGAGAATTCCTAACCTGTGTGCATTTGACAGCAATGAAATATCACAGTCCCATGCCACATGAACAGTAATGATTTTTACAGTAACTATAAAAATGGGAGGGTAGCAAAAAAAAACCCCAACAATATTATTTTCCCAATTTAATAATTTTAAAAGAATTAAATATTGCCCCAAGAAAGGGGCAATAATGGTATTTATTTTTCCTGGATTCACAATATAGCTATAAAATAAAGATGTGTGTTTCAAAATGCACATAACAGAAGGTCTAATACCAACATTGTTTTCTTTGGTTAAGGGACTTTTCTCAAACAATAAAAATTAAGAGCACATAAATAATTGGTAGGAGACTAAAAAAAGTCTATGCAATGATACATGATTTTGGACTCACTATGAAGAAATTCTATCAGTAGGAACTTGCAGAGAGAAAATCCCTGAATTTAAATATGTGATATTTTTCAGGGTGATTCTATTTTCCTGTTGCTTCCCAAAAGAAGATCTAAGCCATTGGCAGCAGTGGAAAATTTGCCATATCCACAGAGAAATAAGCAAGTTCATTACTGAGCATCCCCATCAGAAATTCATCTCCTACTGGTGACTAGTGGACTTGCTCTTCTTCACATCAGTTAGAGAAGCAATGCTGGTAACCTAAGAAGTGCAAAATTAAGTGTATGTAGAAGTGGTTTTGCAGCTGACAGCCCAAGGGCCACAAACGTGGCCGAGCACTACACACTCCAGGACCGGCTGATAAAGGTAGGTGGCCTCCCAAAGGCAATCCAAGGTAGCAACTCACAACTGCAGAAGAATATTTCTCTAATTCAAATAAGGGATGTTGTAAAACCACTCCTCAGTGGTAACCAGTCCCTAAATCAGCCTTTGTGTTCATGATACAGTTTTAATAGTTCATCTAGTCTGATATAATAATGAATTGCATAACAGGGACCAAACCAAGTTTATAATCCTACTGTGATAATGAAATGGCTAATTAACACCCATGAGGCTGTCTGCAAAAATCTGATCCCTAAACAGGCATTAAAAGAGAAAACTTATGCCTGAGATTCAAAATCTGAGGATCTGCCAGCAAATATTTTCTCATGTTTTCAGAATTTATTATACCTCAGCTCACGTCAACGAATAGATTATCAAAAGTTGTCAATTAAGCAGACTGAAAAAAACAAGTTATTCAGCCCAAACTAGTTACTAGGCTACACAATCTTACCTGTTCAACATCAGTGCTGGCTTGATGAACCTCTGTAGACAGCAGTTAAGTCATAATCATGATCATTACCAGTTTGATTTAAAACAACAAGTTAGTCACAGACCATACTATGGTAACTACAGATGTAATAAAACAGATTCAAATTTTCAAGATTAAACTCCTTATCTGTGACTCACAGAAGAGACTAGGCATTAGCCGATAAACAATTTGGCTATGTTGAGTCAACAGACTATGTACAGGTATTTTCCTGATTTTGTATATGTTTTTTTTTTTCCAAGGCAAGTTACAAATCCAAGAACTAGGAAAAAAGCTTTACTGGTAAAACTAGTTATAAAATATGTAGCATTGTTGATAGCTTAAATTTTGGCCAGTAGGTTGATTTAATATCAAGCAATTTGTGATCAAAATATTATTAATGTCTAAGTCGTTCTTGGAGGGGAAAAAAATTAAATTGCCAAGGCAGCCAAAAGCAACAAATAGCTACTATTGTTTTTAATGAAGTGTTAATGCTCTAAGCTTCCTGACAGTGAAGTTTAAACTTCCTTGGCAAGTTTAGCTTCTTTGGATATGGCTGGATTTGGTTAAATTGTGCATATCTAATGAGAAAACATTTTCAAAATGAGGACACTGAAGCTGTTCTTCATGTAACCCACTGTCCTGTACCACATCCAGCTGCTATCTAGAACAGAAATAAGTGTGCCTTTGGCAGGATGCAGAATTAAAGAACAGTGGGACTTAGGTTTTCTTCTGATTCCCTCACCTTTTTCCTCCTCACAGTTTGAAGAAAACAATGTATTGACACAGTTTACTTCCTGAATTAAAAATAAAGTGTCTCTCTGGTCAATTGTTTTCTTCTTTGTTCCCTTTTATCATCACAATGAGCTGAAATACCCGGACAACTAAAAATCTACAAATCTAAAAATCACTGCGAAGAATCTGGACAAGTTTATATATCTCTCTGCTGCCCAGAGAGGAAGTGGCATGAGAACAACCATTTGGCAATGCACAGCCTCATTTTTTGGGTGGTTTAGCTTCTCCTTTTGTCCAGTTATAGGCTATTGGAAGGGGTCCCAACCCGAATTCCTGCTCCATTCTTTCCCTGATACAGAATAGAAAATAAAAATCATCATTCCTCTGCTGCTCCCAGATATTTAAAAAATAATATTAAAAAATTACAAACAACTTAGCACTAACAGGCAGTTAATGGACCCGTATTTGATACTGACAATTTCTGGACTACAAGTCTATGTTTACCCTTTGGCTCAGCACAGAGCTATTACTCACCCCTGGAGAGGAAAGGAAGATTTTATGGACAGAAACTGCAAACAGAAAGTTCTTTATATCAAAGGAGGCAAACCTGTTTCTCAAAAAACCCCTGACATGCATCTCAAAACACAAAAGAGCAGGATGCTTTCTAAGGCCAGTCATTATTGTAGGGTTTACTCAAGGGTGAAAAATTAATGACTCATCTCTCCAGTTCTCTGGCTAAGTTCAGAAACTGGACAGCAAGTGGGAAAATCCTTAGTCTTTTTTGCTGCTCTTATGTTCCTCAGTTTTTAATCCCTTCTCCAGCAGGAACAGGCTATGTGCTGACTAAAAGCAACCCCGGAATACATTTGAGTTAAAGATTCTACAGCATTGGCCACATCCCCCATGTCAGATTAGTTCCCCACACTGTCCAATACTACTAAATCCAGCAGAAATCAGCCCATGTGTACAGCCTGTGAAAAGTGGGCAGCTTCTGCAAACAGAATTTACTGGAAGTGTTACCTAGACAAAAACCTCAGGAAAAAAAATCCAGCTTTGGCTGAAAGTACGGAAGACCTAATTAAATAGTTGCCTTTTTTCTTTTTTTCTTTATTCCTTCTCTCCAGGCAAAGAGCTGAGTTAGGTCCCATCAGAGGTTTGCTGATAGAAAGAATGTTTAATGATTATACCATACAACTCATCTAGTTTGCTCTTACACATACTGCAGACATTCTTAACTAAGAGCACTAGAGGGTCTGTGAATCTGAGATAAGATTCTATTCTCTAAAGGCTCTGAAGAAATGACTTTTCAACAGTTACCCCATTTATGCAGCTGATTTTGAGTTGTGGTTTTCTCAATTTGAAGAGAGCACAGAGTACACTGGATGGCCAGAGTTTACCTCAGGACACTTGGCTGTGACTCATCACAGGAATTTTGTGATACTTCCGAGCAAACAAACACTCCCTGAGCAGATGGGTGGATGCCACATGTCAGTCTAGGATTTAATGAAGGAGGAATCCCTGGGCAGATGGGTGAATGCCACATGTTATTCCAGGACTTAAGGACAGGAGGAAACGGTCCCATGCAGCAGATTCAGGGTTTGCAATGTATGGAACTTTGCTGAGCACATATCCAGTAGGCCTGATGCTTCCTGGGGACACTGCTCTCAAAGCCATAGGCCCTACTTGCACATGCACATTTGATACATTTGATACCCCCAAATGTGCCACAGCCCAGGCTCCAGCTCCAATCAGGATGCTCAAGTAATAAACTAAGTCTTCACATTTCACTATTCAAATTTCTGGGAGAAATACAGGATGTATTCAGGGGGTTGTGAACCATAAAGAAAAGCAAAAGGCATAGCCAAGTTTCTCTCCTGTTGCAGTTCAGCTTAAGCTGAAAGACTACATCTCATCTTCTCCCAGTAGCCACTAAAAACCTTCCTGTGCTGAAACCAAAACCCAATATTTATCTCTCTGCTGATGGTGGAAAAGAACAGGAGACCCACAGAGGGAAAACAAGTAAAAAGAGACATAATGAAGAGTTAATTTTGTAAAAGATGGCATTTGAGATGGGTTGCCCTGAGAACAGGGTATGGGGCCTTAAAGACATGAATGGCATTTTATGTGTGGGACTATGTGCAGAGGCAAAGACACATGGACAGGTCTGATACTGATCGTGGAAGTCAATGGGAAAAGCCTCAGACGACACAAGATTAAGTTCTCAAATGAATGAGATTCTTGTACATATAAAATTCAGACATCTTTATTTATTACTTTGTCCTCTATGGATTTGAATGAAAATGCTTCTTGCATCATTCAAGAGGATTTTCTGTGTGACTTACACTGCTCTAACAGATGACATTTCCATGGAAAGTAATCAGACATGCATTCTTTTTGGTGATTTCAGTCTGTCAACACCTGTTAAGACTGACTTTGTTGAAAATAGAAGTTTCTTTTGGGCAAATATATTTTTGCCATCAACTAGAGTTCTTTTACATAACTGCAGCCAAAACTTGCACTTGCAAGCATGAAAATTTTATAATTAAACTAAAATATGTATATACACACACACATGTAGAACAGACAGTGACAGCACAGCCTGTTTTGTGTTTGGGTTTTGGTGTTTTTTTTCCCCTCTACATTATCATTCAAGGATGTCACTTTCTGACATGCATCTACAGCAATGCACAGCTGTGACCAGCTCTGCCCCTGGACATGCATTCTGGACAACAGTTGTGAGAAATGAAAGGTTCCCAGTGGCAAAAGGAAAAAGAGAGCTCCAGAGCTCTATGCTGCTGACTCATTAAAATTGCTTCTCCATGACCCTGGATTCTGCAGTTGAATATCTTCAAAGCGATCTTGGGTAGCACAAGTCTTTTTTTTTTTCCCCTCCCATATTAAATTCTATAGCCCAAAATAAACCAAGACTTAGCCAGTTTGCTCTGTCAATGTCTGTGGTGGACCAGTCCACAGTGCTCTATTTCATGCAGTGTGATGCTTTGCCTCACCTCCAGACTATCCTGGAAACAAGCCAAAAGTAATTTTTGTTGCTCACTCCATTATTTTCTTTAGTCCACAATAAAGTATGATGAGATTCATTTTCACTAATTTTAAATAGAGAGAAATTACTATCAGCAAACACTTAACATTTCACATTACGAATACGTTGTTTAGCCCATGCTTTTTGACACGTGCCAACACTTTCACCTCTCACTGGAGCATTCTGCTGGGCATCCTGCTAACGTGATGCAAACACACTACAAAGCTGAGCTCTAACATGATTAATGGAATTTAGTTCATGCACTGTCTGAGGCCACCACAGGACAGCTGACCCCTAGATATGCCTCTCAGTTTTACTGTCCACATGTGCACATCCAGGTTTCTAGAGTGACTCCATGGAAGATAAATCAGAGATGTTTAAAGGGTTTCATCCTGGACCCTAAAACTGTATTGCCCTATAGATACTATGACACAAATTCCATCACACATACAGCCCAACACTACCAAAACATCACAATGTGTGTTGCCACAATGCAGCACATCTGGAGCAAAGGGATCACTGTCATGTACATAGATCTGGAGATGTAGGTCATAGCTGTCCACAGGGACACAATTATTTCCAGTGATCATTATTCTGCTACAGTTAACATACTATAGGAAAGAATTAAATCAACTTGCTGTTAATCGTTTGCTTTTCCTGATTTTGGCTTTTCTGGTTCTGGGACTGCTGCTGTTACTCCTCTGAGAATTACCAACACATTGCTCAGAGCCTGAAGAGCAAAAAGCACATGGCACAGGATAAGCAACCACACACACTTTACACATTATTCCAGGAGATGGGTCAGAGGCACTTTCACCTTGCTTTTAAACAAAGAAACATACAACAGTGGGGCTTACAATTAGTTTTTAATCACCAGGTATCTCTCCTATCAAGTGGGAACCCTGCAGGGAGACTGAAATCAGCCTGTGAGATGCAATCATTACACACCACTACCTTCAACAAGAGTCTTATTTCCGGACCAGCATCCTTTCTTCCCCTGCACTCAGCAAAAACATTACAAACAGGACTTTAAGCCTTTCTTGTACAGAAAGAAAAATTAACCTATAAAACTGTAATGTTCTCTAATTCTCACAATTATCTACAGAAAGTGTTCTGCTGACCTTTGGGACCGAGAAATTTCACCCACAGTAACAGGTTCTTTACTCACTTTGATCCAAAGTGCTTCAAATGGCCTAATTAAAACCTATGCAGTGACATAAGGTCTGTCTCTTGCACTGCTGCATCTCAGGGAAAAAGAAAGTGTGAACATCAGCTTCTACAGAAGGTATCCAAGCAATTTGTTCCACAAAGCTGATGCACTGGGCAGGAACCTTCTGTATATCAGTGCTTTGATGCTGCCAGTTTAATGCAGACTGCTCATCATTAAAAAAGAAATCACTTAAGGCTACTAAGGTTAACAACACCAGAATATAAAAAAAAAAAAGTCATGTTGATTCATTTTGCCTGTATTTTGATGTTTATAGAAGTAGCAATGAAAACACCATTCATGTATATTTAACAGATTTAGAATAGCTACTTCTCTAAATAAGTTATTTGACCTCGGTGAACTATCTCTGTTAAAATTATAGTCCTTAACCCTTCCTACTCAAATGCTCCCTACAGTTGACTCATATTGATTCTCCATCCTCCTGCCCCTAAAAAAGCATTAAAATATAACATTAATTTGCCTCTGAATTTATAAATGTTGTAATATTAAAGGTGAATGTGCATTTCCTCCTCTTTGCTTTTTAATAGGTTTAAAACTGTGTGCTGCTAATAGCAAAAAAAAAAAAAAAAAAGGAGTAACAGCCATTCAGTTATGAAAAAACTGGTGGTAGAGTAAAACATCCCTTTAATATTTTTCAATGAGTTCTTGATTTAAGTTTTCTTACGTAGGAGAGGAGTATCTTACCAGACCTGGCCCACAGCTTCAGACAAGCATTGGCCCCTCTAACAGCAGTTTCACAACAACCATCTTTGCCAAAAACTATGTTCCTCTGTGACATTAAAATCAAAACCTAACTGGACATAAATATAGATAACTGCTTTGTCCTGTTTACTCATGTCAGCTCACAGATAATGTTCTAGAAATCACAGAAAAAATTAGGTTGGGATTAGGTTGCTATTCCAGCTTGCTGATAAAAAACATAAAGTCACCATAACACATTTTCAGTTTATAATAAAATTACCAGAGACCTTAAGGCAACAAAAGCATGTGCTTACAATCAGGTGTTCTATTTATTGCACAAAACTATGAAATAAGATGTCTTCATTGGTAATTATAGCTAATAAAGTTTATAAGGTAACTTCAGGGATGGGCAAAGGGCTTATATACTTCTCCCTTCCTTCCCAATCCAAAATATTCCCTGATGACAGCTGTGGGTTGTGACCTGTGTGGTCTCACCTGGAGTACTGTGCAGTTTTGGGCACCACAGTACAAGAAAGATACTGAGCCATTAGAGAGTGTCCAAAGGAGGGACATGGAGATGGGGAAGGGCCTGGAGGGGAAGGTGTGAGGAGCAGCTGAGGGCACTTGGTGTGTTCAGGTGGCAAAGAGGAGCCTGAGGGGAGACCTCACTGCAGGGACAACTCCCTGGGCAGGGGCAGAGGGGAGGGACTGAGCTCTGCTCTGGGGGACCAGGGACAGGAGCCAGGGAGTGGCTGGAGTTGTGTCAGGGCAGGGGGAGGTTGGAGATTAGAAAAAGGTTTTTCAGAGTTGTTGGACACTAAAACAGGCTCCCCAGGGTGGTCTCAGCACCAAGGCTGACAGAGTTCAACACTCCCACACACATGGTGGGACTTTGGGGAGGGTCCTGTGCATGGCCAGGAGTTGAACTTCGATGATCCTTGTGGTTCCCTTCCAACTCAGGATATTCTATGATTCTGTGAATGGACTCATTTTCAGGAATGCCATGATCAAGATCGAATCAAACCCAGGTATTATTTACAAAAGGAGGAGTAGCTTAAGATAGGCATCCAAGAGAATGTACTCCCAAGGAAGAGAGGCTTAAAGAGTATATTCTCTGGGATGGAAAGTAAAGCCAAGAGCTTTCCATATTCTGAAAATATGTATTAAAACATCAAAAGCTTTTTCAAAACTACATTTTAAATTTATTTAAAGTACTGAGTAAAGCTTAATTGACCAGAATTAGTTCTCTAGAATTTAATGATACTGAGAAGAACACAAAATTGAAATGGCTGTAAAACACTTACTAGATGACTGTGAAGGTCAAAATAGTACATTTCACTCTCAGTTCCCATGGACATTATGTAACTCATCTGAACTTCTACTCTTAAAGCAAAAACACTACAACAATGTTTTATAAAATGTTCCTCTTTCCCTTCCCTGACACTTACAAAGAGCAAGGAAGAAATCTGACTTGATTGGAATTAATTCTGACTCATTAAATGAAGCTTTTTAGGAGTCAGTGAAACAGTATTCACTTATTACAGGTCATCATCTCAAAAAAATTCACCCTCCCAGATAAGGCAGCTGCCCTGTTTCTCAAAAGCTTCCCTCTGCACTCACAGGGGTTGTCACTGCTGACTCCACCTCATGCATTTTATAAGCCTTGTTCAGAGCAAAGCATTAGGAAACAACAGTATTTCATAGCAATGTTTCCTACTATCCACATTCACTTCCCTGTGTAACACGAATTTACCTGTCTGAATGAGAAAGATTGAACTTTTTATTAGTCAAATAACATTCCTCACAATTATCAAGCAAAATAGAATCATCAACTAGTTTAGTAGCACAGATGTATTCTGGAATAGAAAACAGATGCACTAATTATCTCTAGTAGATCCCCCACAGGCCACTTCCATTGGCTGTGTATCTCATATGCCCATAAACCAGAAGCAGTGCAATATCCCTACAGGGATTTTGTTCTCTGCAGTTAATCGTGAAGGAGTAAAATTTAGATAATAGTTCTTTTCATCACTATTCCAATCTGAAATTAATTTCAGTAACTTATGGTATTTTTGTATTTTTCGACACAACTTGCTAGTTAAATATGTAAATTGCGGTAAGACATTTACTTCAGCAGGCTGATTACATTCAGCACCTTTGCTCTGTGTGCAAAACCCCCTACAGATCACACTGAGGAAGGCATTAACAAGTTACAATTTCTTTCTTTTTCATTATGGTGAAAACACAAATAGAAATCTCACCCATCTATATATGTATATACAGTGCACAATAAACCTACTGTTAAACCTAAGGCACTCGTTTTGCTACAGCTGTACAGAAGGCAAAGTCCAGGTGCAAAAAGAATAATTTCAATATATATCCACGTGACTCAGTGATCTTAAAAATTTAACGTAACGCATTTAGCTTATTCCATGCTAACAATGGGCTAGAGCAACTGTATTTGAAGAAAAGAAGATGGAAGAGAGAACTTTATCCAAAGGAAATTATTAAAATGGTATTTTCCTTATTTCCTGTGAAAAGCCTGTGTTACAATTTATAAAGTCAGGCTAAAGTGTTACCTGAACTTCAACTCAGTCTGACACAATCCATGATAGACCTTTTGCATTTTTCTTTAAGCTGCCCAAAATAGCAAAAAAACAAGCAGAAGCTTTAGAATCAACTATTTCAACATTGGCTGTATGTGGAGGGAACAAATACCTTTTTCAGCTTAAAAGAAAGTTTTAAGATTTTTATTTCCCAGTCTTATTCTCCACATATGTGCACAGATACAATTCTAGTTTTAATATTTTCCAACAATGTTACTAATAGTTAGTTGCTTATTTAAAAGCACTATCCATTTCATTATGACTGCATGAATCTCAGCTATAGCTCTTAATCTTTCTGTATAAACACCAGTCATATTTCTGCCATAAGAACATTTTTCTTAAAATTGTACTACACTTTAAACAAGGGGCATAAAATTGTGATACAAAATGTAAAACAGAATTGGAAAGCAGCTGAAAACAGTTGCTTTGCTCTTTATCCTCTACCTTCAGAATGGAAATCTGAAGCAGAGAAAGATTAACTCGTAATAGCAGATAATGAATATATAAGTAGGCTGCAATTAATTAAGCAGATATGTTGCTTTTTTTAAACTTCCCTTCTGTATTATAGTCTTCCATTTAATCTCATTTTGCTCAGTCCAACTCTTCTGACAGCTATTGACAGCAACAGCCAAAAATACCCCAGGTTTTCCTACACAAACCCTACTGATACTGACTGCTAAATCCAGTGGTGGATGTCAATTTGATGACTCATGCCTCTTAGTTCATTTTAATCTCCTTTCCTTTCATGTTGATGAACTGAAGTTTTCAGGATCATTACAGCCTGCTCCTTTGCCTTTTCTCATCTACCTAAGACTAAGTAGGACACGTAGAAAAGCCCCCACTGGCTGTCACTGGCAGTGCTTGTGCTGCTGTGATAGCAGGCTGCAACAATTTACACTCTCTCTAGAGCTTAAACAAAAGGAACAGAGACAAGAACTCCTCTCAGTAATGCCACTCTGCTTGCCACAGAGTAGTAGGGTTTAAGAAGGAATTATCCTGTTTTCTCTTTCCTCTTGCTTCCTTCCCTACAATGATGAAGTCTGTAGAAATTAGAATAGTCACATTCCCATTTTAAGTAGTGCATTAAACAGAACCAAAATAGAAATTCAAATGTGAGACTGAATTGCTTGATATTGTGGGTTCTTGCTTTCCTGCTCAGACAGGATGACTACACTTCCTTGTGGCCATAATTTAGGGTGACCATACCACTTTGTTTTTTTGTTAATTGTTTAAAGGTTATAGCAGTTTATCTTGTCATGATATAGATCATTCCAGTTTTGGCAGAGACTGGAACTCAACTTGGACAGATATTTCTCTTATACATTTCTATCAAGCATCTGCAGCTGCCTCTGACTTAGACCGGGTTTGGATACTTAAACACAGGCACATGAACTCCTGTGTGCCAGCAGGTCTCCAAAATACACAGCAGTCCTTTAAAACAAACAAAACCAACCGACCAAACAGAACCCAAAAAACCCAATGACCAAAATTCCTAGAAATTATGGTACTCCTTTCAGGACTAGTAGTGCTAAATCAACTCCTATGCACAGCTACAGTTTGAGAGATGGTGGGATCCAAAAATCTCTCCTGATGGTTGATAGTCTTTGACATTTGTGGACTTACACCTACAAAGGGCAAGTTTACAATTGTAACATGAACACAGTTCTCTTCTCATTCATCCAAATAAACGTGAGAAGGCAAAACTGAGTACATGACATACTAGTGTATGGTACGTGTTTTCCAAAGCAAACCAAAGCTGGTCTAGGCACTGTGATATTTATGAATATAGTATAGTGCCCACTCTAAGTCCTTACTCAATGATCTATATCATACAGCCACCTACATAAAATTAGTATTTCTTCACAGAAAATTGGGTGTTTGGTTTTGTAAAATATTATTTACGATACAGTTAGTGTCTGACAACCAAATTAATTCCAGTTTTGCTTTTTTACTATGTTGCAATGAAAAACAACTTAAACTCTGAAAATGTCAGGTAATTGTCAAGCTATATTTAACAACCACGTTTCACTTGTAAGGAAACATCAATTTGAATAAACAGATGGTGTTGCTATGGGGTTGCCAGCATAAGCAGAAGCACACATTTAACTCTGGAAATGGCAGATACAAAGGATAAGAAAATTATATGCAATACTGGGAATTTCTGGAAGCAAACCATGGTAAATCGTTGTTTCATTCCTGCACTCAGTAACATAGTTTTACTGTCAGGGTCACTTGATTCCTGAAAACCAAATAATTACGATGATACTAATCCTCAAACAATTTCAGGAGTATTTGCATTCCTAGCTTCCTTGTTCCCTCCCCTGAAATCCCTGGGAAAGTGAATATGCCATTTTGGTTACTTCATCAAACCATTTCTGTAGCTGGGAGTCTACTGAAAATAGATTGTCACATTATTTCAGGAACACGAATGCCACTAGCCAGCTAATGGATTTAGTCAATGTTATTTAAATGTTATTTAAACTGCTAGTATGGAATAAAGATTTTTTAAAAGCTCTCAAAATAAAGAAATAGGTAGAGTATTACAGTTCATCCAAAGAAATGCAAACAGGAGGATTGTTAAGATATTTATGATACCTGACATTACTTGTGTAAGGAGTTGAACTTTACTAAAACTGGACACCACCAGGAGAGAGGCACTGTCTTATTTCCAAGAATTTCTATAAAACTGAAACAGCTAGAAATTTTTCCAGGATTCTCATCTGCATATGCACTCAAATAACATTTTCCACTTTCAAGGGTATTTCCTTTATAAGGTAGATTCACACTACCCATTAACCTGAGGTAGAAGGTACCACAACAGAACATTGCAATTCACAAGTAGAAAGGACCTGGCTCAGTCCTTAGGCTGTCTAAGGCCCCCGGGTGGAACAAACCCCCAGACCAAGTTGCCAGTCAAATGCATTTCCACATCTCCTTTCATGCTGTTTTGTAGAATTATGAGCAGCCCTGTGGCCTCCTTCCTTCAAAGTGTAATGCATTTTATTTGCATTACACCTGGCAGTGATCATAAAGCTTTTATACTCAAGTGATAATTAAAAGTGAGAGCACACAGAGGTACATGTAAGTAGAACCTTCTTGCCAGATACAAAGCCTGTACTCTCTATGCACAAGTACTATTGCAGCATCTTTTGAAGCCATAGGTATTAATTAGTCATCAAGTAGCACAATCACTAATTTCAATGATATAATTGTGCCTGGCATGCAGATATCTATCCAATATGCTCCAGATCATTACCACTAACCAGGGAGTAGCACCCATGACATTTTAACCAAATAATTAAGCATGTACACAGCTTCAGTCTACCTGCAAAAACAAAGCCATCCAGGAAATAATAAATAATCTGAATTGCATGTTAGATCTGTGACAATGGACTGTAAACAGCAAGTTATTGTAATGGTTATAAATTACCATAGAGCATTCAGCCAAGAGTTGGTTTGTGAACAGTTTTTATAATTCTTTCAGCAATGAAAGAAGCAGCACCCTAGAAGAAGCAGCTTAACTTCAGACGCCAAGTTAATGAATGCATACAAATTGAGATTCCTCCCCACTCCTCTCAGAGGCAACACTTCCTGCTCTTGCAATTTTATCATGACTCTCACTATTTTTAGTGCTTTGCTTAGAGTCTCTGCCACTGGAATCATGTCTGAGACTCAGCATTAATTTTGAAAGAAAATATTTCCACTCCCCTGCATTCAGAGAAAAGCTTGAAAGTGTGAAATGAGTGCAGCCTACAGGCTAAAAAACTAGAAAGAATACAAGAAATTCAGGGTGGGTTTTGGTTTGTTTTTTAAAAACCCTCAGGATTTCTAAGCTGATTCCTTGAGTGGCAGGAGCTGGATAATCCATTGGTTCCTCATGGCTGGCTGTCCCTGGAATCTCTCCAGAGCAGATGTAAGGCACATCAGCAGTTTTACATGTTAAAAGTATGCAATGCCATTGTCACTGCTCTATGTTGTGGATATTCTTACTCTACAGAACAATAACCCAGCTTCTCTTAGAAGGCATACTTTTAAAGAGAACATTTGACCTTTTGAACTAATAAAAAATATTATTTTGTACACAAACTGTTTTTGGTTTACAACAAGATAATTTTCTTTTTCTTTTCTGAAAGCTAACTCTTTTGCAAACTAAGAGCATTTTGCTTGAGAAGATAAAACTAAGAGCTATGTTATCTGCAAGAAAGATGTAAACACATGTTAAGAAGAAATAAAACATCAGCTTCCTTAGGGGAAAGATGATGCTTTTACATTCTTCCTTAACACAAGCTACTTGCTTTTAATTATACATGCAGTTGGAATTGGAAATTGAAAGTTAAATAGATTATCTGCTTTTATCTTATGTGATTGAGAGGCTTTTTTAAAAAGATGCCACTAGGTGGTGCAACAGCTTAAATAATTCATAAATCCACGGCCCTTCCCTGCCCCAATACAGCGCACCCAGCAATGCCAGGAGACAACACACCACTGCAACCTGAGCTTCTGTGATTTATATTTGTCAGAATTGCTGTCGAAAATAATTCTCCCCTAGACCTAATGGACCACTCCCTTGTTGGGCATTCCTTTTAAACAGGAGGAAACATTTGCTCATCTGAGGGAAAACTGACTGGTACTGAAATGGCTGTGACCCCCCCACCCCGTGGCTCTCTGACTCCAGGGGTATGGGAGGGACGGGACCGACCCCTGCAGGTCAGGAAACACAGAACGCTACTCTTGATCCTGAGAAAAGACAAATTCAGCTCCCTCCTCTGCTCCACTGACTAACTCAGCAAACTCAAAAGCACGTCTCAGCCTCACTGCACCACAATTCTCACCTGGAAATAAAATGATGGAGCTGTTTGTTAGTACTTGCAACCTCAAACAGATGCTGAAAGGAAAAATACATTTAAAAATTATGCCCTACTCCAAAATTGTAAAGTATTTTAGTATATGTATGAGAAGCACACAACACTGTGGCATTCACTTTCCCTTGGCCTGCAGTACATATAGACACATACATTTTGGTGTATTTCACAAGTCTCCTACCTGCACTGCAGGGGATCAGAATGAGTGACTCAAGAAATGCTTTACTGTGCCCTTAGCTCTTCTTTTAGGGCCTACTATTTCATCTCTTGAAGCTCTGGATTTTCAAGAAATCCTTGTGGGTTGAATATATTACTATGCAGTTCAAATGCTTAGTTATGCCTGTATAAGTGGTGAAGACTGGCTGGATTTTTATTTTAGTAATTTCGGTTAAACACTTAACTAGAGTGCCAGCAACCATTCATTACAAGTTAAGTTAAACAAGATTCTTCTCCAGTTCTAGATACACAGCACAGGAGGATCTGAACTTACTTTGTTCACAACCAGCAGAACTAGAAGCCTAAAGCGAATATTATTTCAGGAAACATTTTTTAATGATCATCAATAAACAGATTATAACTAAAGTTATGAGTAGTATGCACTGAAGCCTATAAGAAAATGGAAAGTGTTGGGTAGGTAACATTAGAATTCAGTCATACAGACAAGGTAAATCTCCTATCGCCCAGTAGACGTCAAACAGACTATTTAATTAATGAGGTATGTGAGATAACAGGCAGGAAGTACACACCTTCCCTTCACAGGGAAGAAACCTCCACCCAGTCACAGCTACTCACCATATGAACCTTAACAAAACCAAACCAAACCAAACCTGCTGTGTAACACAAATACCTGTGAAATACATCAGGAACTGCTGCCGGAACTGTGACAAATCCCCTACAGCACATGCAGCTGGAAGAGGAACATTAGGTTAGAAACCAGATTTCAAAAAGAGATTGTGACTAATACATTAATAATTAAGACATGAAAACCAAGAAAACTGAGAAGACTCTTCCAATTCTGGATGCATTCATGGGATAAAATTCCCCCAGGAGATGACAGGACTTGTGGCTTTCATCATAGGAAAGAACATTTATTTGATATACTTTATATATTTAGCTATTAAGCCTTTTATTATTCTGAACATATTTATTCTGCTTAAAAAAAAATTAGTCATCAAGTCTGTAACTCTTTGCCAGATTGTCAAAGAGAAATGGAACTGGCAACCTCAGAAAGGTATGACAAGATTTATTAGGAATTAAACTGCCCCAAAGGGACATCAAGCATGCCCTTTCACCCTATGCTGCACTGAACAGGAGTGTTAGTAACTGTGTCAACAACATAAAAACCAAACATTAATATAGCTGCTAAGAGATAGAATGGAAATCCAACAATAACCCAATAATAGCTTGATGATTCATGGGAGATAATGACTAACAATAATTCAATTACAGTCAATTCCTTTTTCATACACAATATAAATTCTTTATACAATGGAGTAATGCAGCTATATAGATACTAAACAGCTTTATGTAAAGTTCAGAAATAGTGATGTAGCCTCTTTTAGTTGATACTATTCCCATGGGAAGTAGAAGAGAATCTTCTTTTAATGTAAGGATAAGCAGAAAACAGCACAAATAAATATTGAGGGCACATCTCCACTACAAGGCCTTTCCCAGCACAGCACATGATCTGTGGCACTAGGAATGGCCTGTATCACCACACCAGAATAGCTGTTGGCCAATGCCTGTATGAGAGGCAGCTTATCCTGAAATGAACTATTATGCCACCTCCTTAAGCAGCACAAGGAGATCGAACCACGTACTTCTACGCTGACAAAATTATGTTTACACTGGAGGGGTTGCTAAGACAGGTATTTTGTCAGGTCAAGCCTTAACTTAAATTTTCACAAATGCTACTACCCACTATGGTTATTGAAGTGCCACCTTCAATATCTTCATCCCAAAGTACTCACAGGGCACCTGCCTAACTCAGCACGCTTCACTTCCTCTGAGGTGGAGGATGAAGCCATTTCAGCAACATGTGTCCTTTGTAAGATGGTAGATACTTTTAATATCTAAACTGGATGAGAATCCTGTTCTACTTAAACCCTCTTCCTTTTCTAACAAAGCTCCTCCACTTGGTTGTGAATTTGGCCTCCATCCTCTCTGTTCTAGTGCTGCTGCACACAGAGCAATATATTCTTACTTCAGACACGGCCACTACACAGAGTAGGAGACCAGGTGAAGAGAAACAAGGAACAGGGGAGTCTGAACCACTCTGATTCCCAGCATCAGCTAACCCTGCCATCTGCTGTGGGAAAGCCACCTTTGTTGCCCTGTGAGCAGTTCTGCTGATCAGCCTCCAATGGGCACAATTTTAGCTTAATTGTCCCACCACAGGCAGGAAGACACTTATGGCCATTGTGGACAGCAGCAGGTGCAACCTAAGACAACCTGTACCAGAAAGCATTTCATTACTCACAAGGTCAACCCACAAGGACTTACATACAGCAATGAAGCAAACAGAGGCCAGAGACTGGGGCACTTGTGCTTTTGCAAGATCTTCCCATCCTCTCAACAAACACAAGACAGCAATAAAAACCAGCTGTCAGCTCCATTTCACATAAGCCAACCTTGAGAAATCTGCTGGCTGAGAAGCACTGTCACAAAAAGCAAACAAGGAAATGCCAGGCAAGAGACACAATTTCCAAGGGAGTACGTGCTTTGCGTAAGGCTGAAAAGAATGGAGAGGATTTTCTGCTCCAAAGTAACAAGGGACAGCCTCAAGTTGCATCAGGGGAGGTTTAGACAGGGACAACCAAAAGAGTTGTCAAACACTGGAACAGGCTGCCCAGCAAAGTGGTTGAGCCACCACCCCTGGAGATATTTAAAAGATCAAATGTGCACACTAAAGTGTAGATGTGGCATTTTGGGACAAGGTTTAGTGGTAGACTGAGCTGTGCTGGGTTAACAGTTGGACTCAATGATCTTAAAGGTCTTCTCCAACCTAAACAATTCTATGAGTCTGTAACAGAGACTATAGGGGTTCTGTAGGAGGCAGAGGATTTGAGACCTGTATTGTGCATCCAGTGTTCTGATTAAGTTCACAGGTTCCAGTCAGGGAAGATACTAACTGCACATGTTCACCAGATCTCATATATTTGCAGACTTGATCTCTCTGGGTGCCCAAAAATATTCATGAGCCAAAATGCCAATCTAAATGAGGAAGATTATGATTAAGGGTTAGGTAACCACATGCCACCTCAAACTGTAAATGAGATTACACAGTGAAAATATTTAACTTCAGAAGAGCCCTGTGAGACATGGAAGATCAGTTCCACAAAAGGAGTACAAAAATGAAGCATCAAAAAATTACATTACATTGCTTTTCACCATGGTACTAAAAATGAATCTTATTTTCCAAAGTCTCAGACTAATACTCTGAATATCCTTGTTTTCTCTGAGGCAGAAAGTTTCTTTTCTTCTTGCTTACCTTATCTCTTTAATTGCTAGAGAGAGTAATAGCACTGAAAGAATACTGAAATATATGTACAGATCCTCCACAAGATGCACCTTTTCTCAAAATATTAGCTTTCAGATTAGTATTCTGTGAAATGTGTAGGCTATCTAATTGAAGGATGGCTGGACCAAAATTTGTATCATTAACTAGGATAAAGCAAGGTCTGACAACATGGCTATAAAAATAATCTGAAAAGCATTTTCTCTATTAACTGAAAGCTACACAACTTTTAGACTGCTTAGAAGTTCAGATTTCAGTCCAGTTATGTACACACTTGTGTTTGTCATAAATGTGGACTTGTAACTGTTAACTAAATAGATATCAGAAGAGGCAACCAAAAACCTTCCCTTATCTGTCACAGACACAGATTTTTTCTTTTTAATCCAAGTTTTCCATTTTCAAATAAAAAGCACCACAACATATAGGAAAGACAAAGAACTCAAAGAATATATAATCTGTCTGGCAAATAAATTAAGTTATTCTAATAACTGTAAAAGAAAGACTTTTTTCCAAGTATAGGCATGAACTGATGAGCTCATCTGAAAAAAAGCACTTCTAGTATATTCCTTTCTGGAGTTTAGATAAATACTTGTGAGAGAAAGCATGAGGGATGCAGAGAAAAGACAGCCTGTGTCCATGTTCCACCTCCCTAAAAAAAGCTTATTTGACTCTGACTTGTAGGTCACTGAGATAATCTCATACACATAGTTGTTATATATATGAAGAGTGTAGCCTGCAGTGCTGACTGTCTTTTTGATGAAGTTGAAATCTTGACTTCTCTGGTATGACTGCTCTCATGACAGTCATTCTTCACAGTGACAAGAGAATGTGCAACAAGTAGATCTACCCTTCCTTTAACCAGCAGGTGAGTGGGTTTATTTCATGCAGATAAATGCTGTGCTAAAAGCCATGGTGTTCTTTGGAACAGAGACATTAAGTTATTTTTGCATTACTAAGCAGGCACTTGCTCAAGAACATTGTATTCACATATTTTAAAAACATAAAACTTGTTCTGCAGTAATTTATGGTTCTGCAGAGTGACACAAACTAATTAACTTTGTCTATTTGCTTCATAAAATGCCTTGGCAATCTGCAAGAGAAAAGACACCTGGTGCTGGTTGAACTACATGTATACAGCAAACAACAGTTTTTAAGTTAAAAAGACAAAGTGAGTCACATTACTTTGTGATTTAATTGAAAAAAAAAAGTGTTGCACAAAGCAAAGAAATCCACACCTGTAATGTTTGATAAAGAGTTTGTACACAAACTTGTTCTTCCTTTCTAAACAGAAGAACTGGTCTTGGTGATTATTTTAGCCAGGGTTTGTTTATTTCTCCCCCCTTGAAAAAAATCTTCCTTTTTCTTTTGTTTCCAGCAGATTTCTCCTATAAACTCCACATTAAAAGGAGGCTAGAGTGCTGTGTGTCAGCAGGACAGAGATTTGGACAGAGAGGAGTGTGTGCCTACAGAACAGTCGTGCCCAGCTGAGGAACAATATTCAAGGGAATACACGAGAACACAGAAGGTAACAGGCAATGTGCTGTACATGACTTCAGTGTTAGAGGCAGTGTCTCCTTCAAACATGCACTCAGACACAGAACAGGATTTGTTGGCTATGGATGGAAGTTCTCTCTCATAATACTTTTGCACTGATGGTACTCAACAGCACATTGGAAACCACCGACAAATTACAAAGGAACATAGGAGTGACTACATTACATGTAATTAATAAGAAACACACAGCTTTATCACCATGAAAGAGTGTAAGACTATTGACTATCTGACACTGCTCACAAGAGGCATATTCTCCTGATATGTACACAATATAAAAATTATTTACTGGAAACTCAGAATTAGCAACTGGCACAATATCTCACACTCATTATTTGAATCATCTGCTGGAAACAATGGAAGAATTTCAACTACAGTTGAACTCTTCACCTACAATTGAAGAACAGAGTTAGTCAATGGAATGTTGCCAGTTCCCTGAGCTGTAAATTAACTTCACTTGAGTTAGAAATATGAGTTGACAGTGGAACAGTACCAGAGGCAGATCCTGCAATATATACTGGATTTGCCACATCTCCCAACTCAACTGGCAGACAGAACTGTTGATGATAAAGCCAGTAAGTTGCAAATGCTACATCTACTTTAAATGGGTATTTGTCTAATTTAGTCCCACTATTTAGCCCATTCACTTGGTGTTGAGGGTTGCAGAGATACCCACCAGCACTAGACTCCATTAATTTTTGCATGGATCCTGAAGTTGAACAGTAAACACTGCTAAGATGATTCAGAAATACACAGAATTTTTTATAAGCATGACAAGCTTCAGGTGTACTTTTGAGGTGATTTGAAAACAAAAAGTTGTTTGGGGCTGGTTGGTTTGGGGTTTCTTTTTCTTGAAGATCTGTATCCTCCCTTCAGCTTTATTCACCTCACACTAAAATTTCTGGAAAAAGTGTTGTAGAGTGGAACATGTGTACTTTGCAAGTATTATTTAGATCTGCATTTTTAACTTGGCACTCCATTTGGAAGTCTTTTGACCACACCTGCAGTTTTAAACAGGTGCAAAAAAATAGAAGTAACCAAAACTGATGGCATGCAGATAAGCCCAAATTAATCACTAATGGAAGCTCCAAACACAACTGGAAGCCAAAAAGCTAGACAAGCAATTTACATCAATTCCCTTGTGAAGGAAGGAAAGAAAAATGGACTTCTGCCATCAGCCTTGAAAATAAAAGCTCTGGTTCAGTTTTACTGAGAAAACTCTATTGATTTAGTATTTGTGGGTTATTTTTACCTTGTTTCAAAAAAGAGCTTTTATAGCCCAGCATGCAGCTCATCACATCTTATGGAGGTAACAGATTGCTTTGGGTTCAAAGGAACCTGAAAGATCATCTACTTTTAACACCCCTGCCATCAGGGGGATGGAACTGGACAATATCTGCTCAGCTCTCCACATGCAGCACTACTGCCTTCCTCTCATGTCTGTTCTGTAATTAATGCCTCTCCTTATCTTAATCCTGAATGTAATCCCTGAATTCCAGTGCTGTATCCTTGATATATTTACATGTTCCTTCAAAAGACTAGAGTCACTAATATCCAAAGAAAAACCTCACACCTCAGCCTGTTAATTGATATATAGAAACCAAAGAAGAGAGCATGCAGCCTACTGATCTTTTTTTGAAAGCACTCATTCAGCTGTTTGTTTGCACATGAAAACTCTGTTATCAATTCCAGTGACAAAATATTAGTGTTGAAGTCTAATTATCAAATGGGGT
>WEIV01007273.1:45224-81450 GCA_013390005.1 Calyptomena viridis
AATAAAAACTGTGCCATTTCATTTCAAATGTATTTTCAACGTGCTTCAGACAGAAGCTGATGAAGTAATGGCAACACTACTCAGATACAAAGACCATAGTTCATATCCTCCTGTGTGTGAAAGCTTTTCCTCTTTGATGAGGTGAGTTTAGTCCGTGATGTGTACGTTTTATTCAAATGAACACAACCCCAGACACGTTTCCTGACCCAATTTTTAGCTGCATATTCACACTAGTGAGTACAAGTAGGCCTGTCAATTCTCGGCAGTTAAAAAACATGACAGCATCACTAGTCAGACTTGTGGTTTCAGTTACACCAGCACTCTTACAAGAAACCATATAAATATGTATTTAAAAAAAAAGAAACAACCAACCACCAAATTATTGACTACAGATATAGTCCATTTCCTCATCCATCAGCTTTAGCACTAATGGCTAACACTGTGTGTCACCAGCAGATGGAAAATATTACCAGTGTTTTAGCAATTCTGTCCCACAGTGACACACAGCACAGGGCATCCTGCCTCAGCATCTGTCAGTAGCTACACATCAGGGCTGGGAGCTCACCATTTTAAATGCAGAACAGTGTAGCCCTTTTTGCTGTATTATTTTCAAATAGTTTCTAGATCATGAACCATAACCTTCCTGAAATAAAGGAACATTAGTCCCCTTAAAGAACACATTGTTTCAGTATGTCATCTATTGTTTGCTAAAATATACCCTTGCAAAGTGTGGTAGGTTTTTGGGGGTTTTTTTTGAGTTCTTTTTTTAACTTTGTTTTTGTAAGTCTAACTGGGAAAGAGGGGAGGGAAGAACAATTCCAACCTACCACCTTGGTTGAACCCAGCCTTTATTGCCTGAGAACTGCTCCATAATTAGTCAAACACACATTCTGCAAACATTCTAATTTTTTACTGCGCTTAAATATGGCAAAACCTTTCTAGTCTAAACTTTTTCACATATACACCTCAGGAATCTGGTATGGTTTTAGTGAAGATTCCAGCTGTTCTTCTCTGAAACAACCTGCAGAATTTTATCTCAGTTGCGAGTAAAAGAAGGGCCTTACATGCTAGCTCACTTAACTCATGTGAATCTATTTTTAACTGAAAATGTATTTTATAGAACCAGGACACTCTTCTGAAAGCTGCCTAATAACTAGAAATGCAAATATGTATTCAAATACTTATTTTTATTCCATAACCTCAACAACATTGGCTTTATGACTTTCAACTGCTGTGACAGAGTCCAGAAAACAAGTGATTAACAGCTACTCATGACAACAGCACAATTACTTTAAAAAGGTGGGTGAAATGATCTGGAAATGCTATTCATTGCTGGCATTAGACAATATTAAAGTAATCTAACACCCAGCAAAATGGTTAATCACTGAAACTCTCATTCAGGTATATTAGTTATTCCAACAAGAAAAGTTCAGACTACATTTTTTAGCTAACTAAGGACAGAGCAAACTTGAACTCAGAGGTTTGGGTATGAACTACTGAAATTATCCCTATCTGAAGTAAAACACAAATTGCTGTTCTTCCTCTCCATCTGACTTCAATGATAAAGAGCTCTTCAGTTCACACACCTCCATTCAGTTTTATTGTTGCTCTTTCATAAACTGGACTCCTAATAGCACCACTGCTGAACACAGAAGTAGCAAAAAAGACTTCATTTAATTTAGAACTGAAGAGAGGGGCATGCCAGTGTTGTATCTTTTTAAGAACAAACTACTGCTCTGCTTCACACCACTGAATTTGTAATTAAGGTGTTTTAACATAGGCCTACAGTCTGATACTCCTGCAAGGTGGACTATTTGCCTAAAACAATTGCCAAAATCATGGAGAATGGCATTTTATTATAAGCAGAATGTTAGAAGCTGTTGGGAGGGGGTTTGTGTGTGGTTTTTTTAATAAGTGTACTAAGTAAACATACACATTCTAATCTTTGATTTATGACCCAGGAAATACTGATATCTAGCAGTGCCATAAACTTACTTTGTTCACAAAATGTCATCAGTCATGCTCATCTGCAAACATTGACAATCAACCTCAGTCAACATTTCAGTCTCTGAGCAGTAAGTGCTCCTCAAAAACCAGTCTCATTCTTGGCCCCTTCTGTAGAGGCAGGACACACTATCACATAAGAGATGCTAAAAGATGAAATTGCTGTCTGCCTCATTGGCACCACTTGTACAGAACTGTTCCAGAATCCAGGTCCATGTATTCAGACACTTACTGCTTTCAGAAGGGATGCTCAAATACCTTAGTTCTAGACCTCAGCTGCCCACCTGCTGTACAGAAGGCTCCTCTTTTGCTAATGCTGTCTTCTTCCCTGCAGGTAGCTCACAGCAGTGTGAAACAATGTCCACAGACAGACAAATACTGTGGAGATGAGCATGGAAAGAATGAAATAATAACGAATAAAAACCTTAAGGATTTTCTCTGACATAAGTGCAGCTAATATTTCTTCTAGCTGTGCATAAGGAAGCAAAAATGTCAAGGCTACGAGAGAATTTTAAAGGGAAAAAAATAGGAAGCAAGTAGTTCACCTGAAATAAGGAAAAAGTAATAAAATACTTCCCCACAACTGCATTTTCCTCTACAAAATAATTTTATATTTAACTGTTGTTGTGTAGCAGAACATGTGGCAGAGAAGGCAGAGCAGTCAGACTGCTATGAAATACTTGGGTTTCCTCACAGAACAGCAGCCAAAACAAGGACAGCACACTGCAGGAATCTCAGACAGAACTGAACAGCCAACAACAGTTCTAGGGTAACCATCACCTTGCCCTGGCTATTCCCTGTGTGACTTTCCTTATCATGCATTCTAGGAGTGTGAAGGTAACAAGTGCTCTGTGTGAATCCTACAAGTATTGAAGGAAAATTTACTGGATTCAGTAAGCCCAGGACACACCTACTCAGCAACTGGATAAACTCCCTAACCAAAGTATTCTTATCCAGCTGTGGGGCATTCAAAGGCAAGCAGACTGACTGTAGGTCTAAACACATTCAGACGTGTTTCTGGGCAGCCAGAGACATGAAAGCAACATATTACATTACACAGAGGCTTTGGACACGAGTCACATGTTAGCCTTCACTCTGTGCATACATCTGTGTATGAGGGCAGACTCTTCACTTGTGAACAAATCAAACTGCTCAGAACGTTGACAAATTCTGTGTTCTACCACAGAAGAGAAATACCTGAAGTTCAGGATACTGTTTAGCTGACAACAAGGCAAGAAACAAAACACGCTTCTAAGGAAATTTTTTGTTCAGATAAGAACCTCTCTCAGAAACATTTCCTGGGTCAGAAAATGTGGTGTTTGGGGCTGTGTCTATTTCAGGAAGTTCTTTATCTCTTAAGAAATAATCTCTTCAATTGGTTAGTTGTCATGGGTTCTTCATTATGAGAAATGTACAAAATGAAATTCATTCTTTTTGGTTCTCTATTTCCATGACCTCAACTCCCCTCTCATCTATCTAAAAGAGTTTTGTTTGTTGTTTTGTTTATATTTCCCATGCTGTATGAAGCAATCCTTTTCTAGAAACAATGAGGCATGAGCTAATGTATTTATTATCCCCAGTACCACTGTTTTCTTTGTGTTACATCCTTCAAGAAGAAGCAGGTTATTTTCTTCCCTCAGGACAGTTTCCAGTGTTGGGCACCACTGTCAGAAACAGTGTCAGTTTTAAGACAGCTTTAAAGGAAACTCTTTTAAACATCCTTACCAGCATCATCTCACTTACTTGCCTGTCTCTTCATCAATCTGCATAAGGTAAGTAATGCCTTTCACCTCTCTTTTGCTTTATTATGCAAAACGTAATTAAGGAAACTTTATATACCTTATAAGAAGAGTTCAGCTGTTGTATAAAATACCAAGTAATAAACAATATTCTATAGATTATGTCAATTACGATATCTGCTCAAGCTTTCTTCTAAGCCATACTCACAGTTACTCTCCTCAGTCCAGCTATTTTGCCTTGGATAAAAACCGAAATCCTTCTCCCCTTCAGTAACAGAGGTCCAGAAACAGCAGAGCAATGAGCCTGCAAATGTGAGGGGAAAAGCATCAAGCAGTGGCCAGTGACAAAATAGGAACTGGTATGCATGCCACAAAAATGACTGGGTTTTGGTTTAGTGAATGCTGCCTTTTCATGTTCTTTCTGAATCACGGTCACGTAGTGACAAACCCAGAGGTATTGCACACAGTGCTTTCAGACCATTTGCACAGACCAGCAGTGAAGTAGAACTCTAAAAAAAAAATGGACATCCAACAGTTCCCTCAAAGATGGACTTAATCTCTAACTAGCCAAGACTATGGGAGTGTGGATGCAGTTTTAGCTCGTAAAGATACAGCCTGACCCGTTAGTGAATACAGGACTCACCACGCAATTCAGTTGAAATTAAATGTAAGAAAACAGAAGCTGAAGTCTATAACCAGACAGTTTTCAACTTCAAAAAGCAAAACCTGCACAAGAGCACATTCATCATGTTAAAGTTTCACAGATAAAGTGTACATATATATTATATACATATTTGCATAAGGTTTATTTTGAACTCTCAATACTTCCTTGTTCACTCCTCATTGCCCCAGAAAAGCAAGATGTGCCAAAGACTTCCTAAACAAAGAACACTGAACTTAAGTTCTCTGAAGGTATATGAGAAGTCTACCAAAATGTTTCCCAAATGTTTGCCAGTAATTTTAGTTCGAAGGAAGTATTGATTAAAAAAAGATCAGTTCTTTTGAAAATATCCATTACTTCTTGCCACAAACAGGAAAATTCCCCATGTGAACAAAAATGAAAAAGTAGAATACAGCTGTTCACAACAGAACACTGTATCTTGCCACAAGATATATACTTAACAGCAAATTATGTACAGAATACACTAAGGAACAATTTTGCTTAAGTAGCAGTCAGTGAGAGTATCACTAATTTTGTTTAATGATACTTTACCACACAACCAAAAATTACAGGAAGATCAGAGCCAACCCTAGGTATCTAGGTGCAAGCCTGCAAAATAATCTTACAGACCTCATGCCAGTAGGTATTTCTCACATAACTAATCCATGTAATTTTGGAGAGAACCAGCAAGCTGACTCATCATGGGTTTACCTAATTTGTTATCTGTAAACCCAGATATTCAGCTGCATGACTCTGACATGTTACCTATAACACAGATCATTTAATCACAAGGTGGTACTCAAGTGCCAGTCCAGATCCCTCACTTATAGCAATAGTCCTTCAAACAGAACGAAGCAAGGACTCATGTTCTTTCCTTGACAAAATAAGTCAGCTATGTATGCAGGTTTGAACTGGCTATGTTAAAATTATCTCAAATTCTGTCTGTAAATCATTCCACGTGTGGTCCACAAACACTACACAACTTGCAGTACCACTGTATGGCTTCAAATATGGGTTTTCTATATTCCCATCACTGAAAGTTTTCAATATGCAATTGGACAAAGTATTATCTTATCTGGGCTCCCTTTCCCATGAACAGTTGGACCAGATGATTTTATGAGGTCCTTTCCACCCTGTGCTGTTATCACTCACCTTTTCACACTCTCTCCCTGCCATTAGTCTAAGAGGTTTAATTTGCAAAGGGTCACACACTGGGTTAACATGGCAACGATTTCCTACAGAGGCAGGGGGACCTCTGTGGTAAGAGATTAGAAGCTGCCCCATATCAGATATAAAAAGCTGAGCTGGTCTTGCACAGATCAGTGAAGGGGGAGAGGGAAGAGGAGGGATAGCTGGTGTGCCTGAAAGAGGCTGCAGGAGGACCCACAGTGGAGCAGGTTTATCCTGAAAGAACGTAGCCTGCAGACAAGACCCACACTGCAACAGTTCACGAAGGAAAGGGCACTTATGTCTGGTTAGAATTCTGCCTCATGCACATACTTGCTTCAGTTGAAGCCTTCAGTATCTAGATGACACAAGAAAACCAAACAGCCAGCAGACACAAAGGTCAAATAAGTCATTGTGATGTCAATATAAAATTCCTCCCGTTACACAAACGTCCTGGACACAAATTTTAGCTCTGAGCTTGTAATGTCAACACATACCAATGCACACTATATGGCTCCCAATGAATCAGCAGGAAACAAGGCTCTCCTCTGAAAACTGAGAGGACATAAAATAGAAAAGCAGCAGAACTATACAGTCAACAATGCCCTGCCAGCTTAAAATTGGTATTATAGCTGACAGGTGGAGTCCTTCAAAATCCATACAGGCTGGCCTGTAACAGACTGCACAGATTCCAGCCTTAAAAAACCCAAACCAAAGGAGAAAAAACCAAACCACTTAACCATCAAACCATTTGTGACCAGGAAGCTAAAAATAAAATTCTAAGCCGTTCCAGCCACTGGAGTATAACACACTAGACTTTTTTGTAGCATGTACAAGCCTGGTCTCAGATGCCTATTTGACTAAGTTTACAAAACTTACTACTTACATACATTTCTTAAAAGTCATGGTAAAGAAGCTGACAGTATATCTATGTATATATAAAAATCCTTTCCCTGCATATTTTAGCAATGACAACTTCAGGCTGATTCTTCCACATGAGTTCTGTTTGTCCCTCTTTATCAATGTTGCTTTCCCTGGGAAAATCCTACTCATTTTACAAACTAACTGTGTACAAGTGAACCTGATAAGATTATGACACCTGTCATCACAATCTAAATCTCTACCAGGTGCTTCACCAGGTTTGACACCATCAGCAAACAATCTCATAGTTTGGTTTTTTTCCCCTTAGAGAAGCAAGCAGAATTCATGTTTATTCTCTACTCCCCAATGCACTTACCTAAACCACAACCTAGAAATTGTGCAATTAGGCAAGCAGGTAACAGGTCAACTCATTAAGAACCTTTTTAACCCTTAACAGGCAAGCTAAAGGAGCAGGAACTTCTGACTCTATATGGCTTATTGAAATGGAAGCAGGTATAAAAAGGTACTACAAACATATGGCACCTAGATTTACCAACGTTATTTTAACTGCAAGTTTTCACACTGATGAAAACTCTTCATACTGAGATCAATGGGGAATTCTGGAAATGAACTGAAACACCAGTCTGCCTTATGACAGCACAGTGATCTTTAAGCCATGGCCATCACAACTGCTGAACACTTGAACTTCTCTCTGTGCCATCACATAACTGCTTTTCATAATGTCCAATAAAATTTCTGGACCACAGATATCTAAGACAATTATTTATTGAGTTGGTTAAACCTACTAATGTAACCAACAGTTAGAGTTTTTAAATTGGAGAAGTAACTGCTGCTGTTTACTAGAACCCCTGCAGAACTTACTACAACTTACTACAACTGTCCTCAGTCCAGCTGCAGATTCTGTGAGTTTGGTTCCTTGATACATCTGGAGAAAGAAAAGAAAAAAAAGAGCCTTTTTTTGTATCTTAAAAAACCCATCATAGAAATTTTGACTCATCATTGAAACAGTTGGTCCTTTTGTACAAACATGGTACTATATGTTTGGTTTAAACCACAAAGTAGTTCAGGATGACTGTAAAGCTGAGGAGGTATTATTTTGTTCATCATGGTTAAAGGAGTATTTTAGTTGCTTGTGGTTATCCCTATCATTCCCTTAAGATATACTTCCTCAGCCAGGATGTGCATGTAGGTACATGCACAAAGTCCTGGCATCCCTCGTCAAAATTCTCTCACTCCCTCCTTTAAGCACTTTGTGGCAAATTATTTATAAACCATGGCCTCTGTCTTCACCCTCTGCTTCCATTGCAGAAGCAGAGATCCCACTTTGCCCAGTTACCTTTTGCAATAATCCTTCACTAAAGCTCAGAATGCTCCAGGGCAGCACAAAACTTGTTGCACCTGAGCTTTTAGACTATAGCACTACTGCTTATCCCTTCTTTGACCTGTAAATTGAAATGATCTGAACACTGGAAAAGCAGGTTAGACCCCAAAGTAATCTAGTAAAGTCCTTTGAAAAAGCGTGTTACACGGGGTCGAATTCTAGAGGAATTCTCCTTGTGTTACATGCTGGACTGGTTCAAGATGAAGTATCATCTTTTAAACAGACACGGAAGATATACAACCACCTCCAGCGCTGGCAAAACCAAACAGAGCCACGCCAGGGGAAGGGAGGGGACTCCCTTTTATTCACCTGCGGTCACGCCGAGCTCGCAGTGCCACCGCTGCACCCCCTGCCAGGAAGGAGCAGGTCCCGGGGCTGCCCCGCGCCGCGGCGGTTCGGCCGCTCGGAGCGGAGCCCACCCGAGGGGCGAGAGCAGCCCCGGCGGGGNCCGTGCGGGCCATCGCGGCCTGTTTCCCCAACGTCTTCGTTGCCAGCCGTCTGGAAAACGTGGTCTACGCCTCCTGGTCCCGGGTGCAGGCCGACCTCAACTGCATGCAGGACCTGCTGCGGAGCCCCGTGCCGTGGCGCTACGTCCTCAACACCTGCGGCACCGACTTCCCCATCAAGACCAACGCCGAGATAGTCCGTGCCCTGAAGGTGCTGCAGGGCCGGAACAGCTTGGAGTCGGAGAAGCCCTCGGCGGCCAAGCGGGCGCGATGGCGGTACCACCACGAGGTGGGGAAGGCCATCTCCCGAACTGACATAGAGAAACTGCCGCCACCCCTCAACTACCCCATGTTCACGGGCAACGCGTACTTCGTAGTCACACGGGCCTTCGTGCAGCACATCTTCGAGAACCCCACGGCACAGAGATTCCTCGAGTGGGCCAAGGACACCTACAGCCCTGACGAGCACGTCTGGGCCACCCTCAACCGCATGCCGGGCGTGCCGGGGGCCATGCCCCGCAACGACAAGTTCCAGCTCTCGGACATGAACGCCCTTCCCCGCCTGGTCAAGTGGCAGTACCTGGAGGGCGATCCCAGCAAGGGCGCGCCCTACCCGCCCTGCACCGGCCGGCACCAGCGCTCCGTCTGCATCTACGGGGCGGGCGACGTGCCCTGGCTGCTGCAGCAGCACCATCTCTTGGCCAACAAGTTCGACCCTCAGGTGGACGACACCGCCATCCTGTGTCTCGAGGAGCACCTGCGCCACCGGGCCCTCTACGGCCGGGGGCTCTGAGGGGGAGCCGTGAAGACCCTCGCCTTCCGTGGGCGAGTCCAGCGGACGGCGCCTCGGGGGCAGCGGGAGGGGACGGAGACCGTGTCGTGAGGCGAGACGGGCGCCGGAGCCTCGGGGGCAGCGGGAGGGCATCCCCTGACCCCCTGACGGGCGCGCACCTCGGCGGGTCCCGAGGAGAAGCGCCGCGGTGACCGTGAGGCGGGCGCGGGCCGCGGAGGGACGGACGGACAGGACGGACGGACAGACGGACGGAGCGCCCCGTCGGAGGGAACGGCCGGCGTGGAAAGGCGGGAGGGCTCGGCACTGCCCTGCTCTGCCCCCGCCCCCTGGATTCCCACAGACCGTCTGAGGGAAGCGGGTGGTGCGTTTTCCCATTCCCTTCCCGGGGTCTGTTGGCAGAAGTGACGCCAGGGGTGCTGCTCCCAGACGGGCAAGGCCGGGTCACGGAGCGCGGTGACCACGCTCTGGCAGGAGCGGAGCCCAACGCGTGATTGATTTGCTTTTCCACAAAGCACCTGGCAGCTGCCCGCCCGCTCCTGGCACCGCAGCGCTGCCCAGCCGGACACCTGGCTGCTGCTTTTGCCTCACTCTAAACTTTGACTCTGTCAATACCATTAAAAACAAACCCAACCTTCAATAAAATCAAAGATACTAAAAGAGATGGCGCTTTGGTATTCAGTGTCCCGTGGTCCCCTCAGAAGGGGTTGTTAAACCACCTGCACTCCCCATTTCTCTCTCTGTAACACAGGCAGAGGGATGCTCATATAATCAATACTGTGCAAACACACATTTTTCTAATATCTTCATCTCTCCCACCCCCTAAAAGATACTTTTGTGACACTTCGGTAATGTAATTGCCATATCCAGTAGTAGATGTGGCCTTTTAGATGAACAAACCAGTCATTCAACACATTGCTTTCTTAAGTTTCTAGAAGCTGAAAGAAAGATTTGTGAACTGCATTCCACCCCCACTTATTTTTCTCACCTCATATTAAGGATTACCACTTTCCAGGGATCCAACAGCTTTTCATTACCTGTAATGCTGAGGGATTAATTCTGTTGTCTTTATATTAGCAAAAAATTATTCAAGTAGTATTTTTGCCAGCAAACACTCTCACCTTTATAAATTTTAGGTCTATGGTGCAAGCGTAGCATTATACAAAAAACATCTGAAGCAATTCCATTGCACCAGCCTAATTTAGATGAAGTTATGACTGCAATCACACAGATGTTTAAAACATAGATTTAAACAGGATGAGAAGATGAAGTGACTTGAAAAGGTGTGTCAATGCAATTTTTTAGACATTTTAAAGTAAACTTGATTGTAAACCAGTGATTTTTAAAACGCCAGGGTGATTTTACAGCAAACATTACAGGTACTGGCAAAAAAAGCTCTCAAACATAAATACCCAATGTATCAATGGGCATTTGTTTATTCAAAAAGAGCAAATAAAGTAATAGGATTGCTGGTCCCAGTGGCAACTCTTTCCACTTATGCAAGCAGACATTTGCTACAGAGATTAACATAGAAAATTAAAAAATGGTTTCAGGAGCAAATTCAACATTCAATAGAAAATATTTCCATGTCCAGGACATTTAGAAAGAACAAAGCTGCTCTGCTGACTTAAGGTAAGAACTCAAGTCTCCCAGCACAGCACTCTATCTATCTAACCAGTGCTGCCCAATCTGATTTTGCTTGTTGAGGCTCTTTCACTTTAAATTAATACATATTAGCTCATAATGGTAAATCACTGCCAGTGGAGTTCATTGGGGGATTGAGATACATCCAGGTTTCTGGAGTAAATCAGGCAGAGCAGGGTCACTGTGTTTCTAACTGTGGCAATGTTGTCTTTTTCCCTTGGAAAATGGAGGGAAAAGGTGCATATTCATGGAGACAAAAAATCCCCATACTTAACAGTTCTAAGGAATTGCATCAAACCCAAATGCATCCATGAAATAGATGTCTGTAAGGTCTACATAATTTATTCCTCTAAGAACCTTCTACAAAAAGCAAAATGGTGCTTTGTGGTGGAAGGAACCCCAGCCTGAAATACTTATTCAATGAGGGATCTATTATTTCACAAAGGTGCCCATAAAGAAAGATACATACTTAAAAGTTACTTACAGATTTGTTAACAGTATTTTTATCCCTTCAGTCTGGAAATTTATCTTCTTCAGCTGTTTCTTCTCTCAGAAACATGAAGTATTGCCCATACACACTATTATAAATAACAGTGTTTCGTCTATTATTGCCAGACACTTCCCTGACACAAAAATATTACAGATGGAGAGACAGAAACAAATATTTAGATCTGGTGCCACTTCAAATCTGTTCCATGGTCACATTCAATTTTCTTAATCCAAAGAAACTTTCCTGGTTTTGATGGGGTTATTACTCAAAATTCATCTCAGATGATCTGGTTGCAAAAACAAAGGCTATATTGTGCAAATTTATTTTCAACTCACCTCCTTTTACTAGTGATTTAATTTCTTCTGAAAGAACAAGCCTACTCCCAAAATCTAAAGGTGAACTAAGACAAAAAGATTTTTACAAAGGAATGTTCTCAGCATTTCTTCTTCCAAAGACATAAGAAATGTCAGATTTATGAGTGAAGTCATATTTCAAAGCAGTGATACAGAAAAATTTATTTATGCCTTCTTATGGCAATAAAAAATATCACTCAACTCTTAATAGAGAACTTTGCATTCCAGAGATCTCACAGTATCTTAGAAATAAGATACCTGGCATCTTAGAAAGCTGGCAACAGAGCAACCATGTAATTTGCCATGGATAGCTGCAGAACTGAAAAAGAATAAACTTGCAATAGCATAGGACCAGCTCTAGCCCAAAGTAGCACCAGCACATCAGATTAGAGGGTCACCTCCAAAAATAGGTTAAACCCCATATGAATTTCATCTGTCCAAACTGGAAAGACAGTCATATCAGAAATATTAACTTTGTCAAGTGAAAATCTGCTTGTGAGACTTAAGTCTATAATCGTTAACAAACAACCTAAACTTTAAAAAAAACCCCAGTTGTTTAAGGAGGAAATACATTGCAAATTGCCATTTACCTTTTCAAGATATGCATGGGAGGACTATAGTTCTGAAATCTAGTAACAGATTTATTCTTCTGGTCTAAAGCTGGCTTTATGTTTTATTTCCAAGTGGTTTTCACTTTATTTTTTACAAGAATAACTTACCATGAGCTTAATACATATTTACACAGCAGGTCCATAAACAGCTCTTTTTAACTCTAGTTAGGAAGGTCTATTTCCTTCTTGCTTTGCATTTTTTCATACTCTCAATGATCATCTCTGAGATGTCCTATAGTAAAGAGATGGGTCAATTAAAATTAATTTAATTGATGAAAGCGAGTAATAAATTGTGAAAAAATGAGATTAACAAAATACCAGAGAGGTGTTTGCAGTCACTCACCAGTAAAACTGATTCAGGGAGCAACACTAGGGTGTCCTTTTTCCTATGATTGCAACAGCAGTGACCATAAAACATTAATGAGACTCTCAGTGAACTACATTCCACTTTCTTGAAGTGTGCAGGGTCTTTAGCAAAGACAAAACTTCTCTGCTGACTTAAGGTAAGAACTCAAGTCTCCAACACAGCAAATCAAAATGTTAATATATCTGTGACTTAGCACCTCCCAAGCCAAGCAAATATCCCCCTTGAAGTTGCAGTGAAGAAAAAGTCCACATCTCCCAGTACAGTATTATTAAAGTGCTTTTTAACATGCTCCTACTTTTCTCCCCAGCCCAAAGCTTTAGACTTCAGAAAAGCAAAGCCCAGTCAATAGTACCTTAACTGGAGTCCTCTCTGCTAAACTGCTGAGATCCTTAAATGCAGTATCCATGTTTTGAGTAACACCCATCTACCTCGCTGTGCCAAAGTACATAATGATTTTAATTAAACTTGTCTTCTGGAAATTCATCATAAATTCTTCCCGCTCTTGCTTTACTTCATGTCTCTCTGGTAACAGTTGAAATCAGGTATTGACATTCCTGACTGAACAAAGAGCTTACATCAGGTAACATCCTGGTTTGCACCCCTGTGGAATTGAGTCCTTTTTCTTGGAAACCATGTTTAAACAGAGGCAGTCACCCACAGCCACTTCTGTATTGGTGTTTGTGCTTCCCTTTTCTTCCCTTCCTTTTAGTTGATTTACATTCTAGATAGAAACATCCACTCCAGCTCAGCATCAAGGTGAAAAGATGTCTTTTATTTTGCTGCTGAGAAGTGGAAGACAACTGTGACCTTTCTGAAGAAAAGCAACAACAAAACAAATAAATGAGTGAATCAGTCCGTAACACATCAGGCAAAGAAGAACCAAGCGGGCAGCAGCAAATGTGCTGGTGCTGCAGCCAGTGAGATCATTTGTATTTTGCTGGATATTACAATAGCTTAGTATAACAAAGTGCAGTTAGCCCTTCTAGTGTCATTTCAACAAATCTTCCAAGACCACAAAGTAAATTAATCATATGAAGTTGGCAAGATTAGCTGAAATTCAAACACAAAAAATAGCAAGTGGCAAGAAAGCTATGGAGAGTAAAGCAACACAGAGCAGAGAACACTAGCACCAGATCCCATTAACTTCCTTTTGCTCCCCACTGATCCATTGAACTGAAACAACTTCCACAGAAGGAGCAGATCCAGGACCTGGACAAACACCATCCCAGAAAAATGGTTACAGCCCAAAACAATGTGTGTTACCAAGCTAATGTCAGAAATTAGAACATTTTGGGAAAATACATTACATTAATGATTGGTTTTAAACTATGTTTTCCAATGATCACTCTTTCAAAAGTTTTTAAATAAAAGTTTATTACAGAAATTATTTTGAACAAAAAAGCAACAGTATCTGTTTTAATTAAAAAAAAAGTAATGTTGTATTCATGCCCTATAAGGTGAACTGAAGAAATGCTACAGGTATTTCTTCCACTGCCATTCTGTGATGCTTTTAGTATGGATTAACTCACGTCTGCATCACAAGAATTAAGTATGAACAGTCCCTTTCCATGCTTCTCTCCAGAAAGTGCTGCATATTAACAGAAAATATTGCAGACGAACCACAGTTCTATTCATTCTGCTGTATTGGAACCAGTGTCTAGGAAAGAAAAACAGAAGTGAGACTAATAAATGACCTCCCTAAGTATAGAGGTTCTCTTTAACACCCTCTCCAAGTTCAAAAGCATTCCCCAAGCATTTTAGAACATGTTCTGTACCTCCCCAATTCCCTCACTGCCATGCATGAACTGCTTGTGCTTCTCACTTCAGTTAGCCCAGAACAAAACTCCAAGGCTGTGCACACACATCACTAGCTATTAACACATTAAAAACACTAAAAGCTTTGCTCTAACTCGTAGTGATGCACAAACACTGCAGTCAGTCACAAGTACATCTGCTCACGAGCTACTAAAGGCTTCTGCACATAAGCTCTGAAGGACTGTGGGCTATAGCTTGTGATGCATTTTCAAAGACATGCAAAGAATGATCTTCATAAACCAACTGAGAACAAATCTCTGTTCTGAACTTTTGCCAGAATCACCAGCTAACACCAGTGCAACTTCTGGTAATACTACTATTACTGCTTTTTTGGTTTTACAGCTATGGAAAAAGTATGTAACTCAAATATGGAGAATGACAAGCCAGTGTTTACTGTGTTCCTTCAGCAAGTCAACTTCTCGTGGGAAAAAGAAACAGCTGTAATGTTAATAGCAACTCAGTTTAACTCAGTTCTTTAAATCTTATCTGCACTTTATCATGAGTGAAAACAATTAATACTTGGAAAGTAAGGTTTCCTTCACTAGCTATAATACACACACAAAAAATAAACAGTAAGATATTATGCTTGGCTATGACCACAAGTTGAGAAAACAATAAATTCTGTCAACTCTTTAGAACTACAACCTGAAGTTGTTGACTATTGTAATCACACCAGGATCAGGAAGCCATGAAGAAGCTGTTTCAGAGGTCTGTGGTATATTTAAATAAAGCCTTTTTCATTCTCAGTTCTTCCTTTTAGCATCACCCCCGAGGATGAAACAAGTGGCACCATTTCACACATCTTTAGCTATATTCTGCCACATTGATGGTTTTAAAAGTTACAAACCAGCTTTCCACACAAGTTGCTAAATTACTTTTTCCAGTAAAGAATCTCAAAGAATACTGACAAAAGTAATCCAGTCAAGCAGATATGGAATGTACATACAGTGGGCCTGTTAGGCAATACATAAATCTTAAAATATGATTTGCAAGTGCTGGGAATAAGCTTTTCATGTGATTGTGTCTCCTACTATCAAATCCAGCAAATGATTGCTTGGACAGTTTTCTCAGACAATTGATTGCTTAGACTGCTGAAGCATTCTTTGGCTTTAATAAAACATGATGCTATCCTATGAAACAGGTTAATACTAGAAAGATCACCACACAAAATCCAAGATTACTTCTGACTTTCTAATTGCTCTAGTATGCACTTCCCAACAACAGGTGCACAGCAGCCTCTACCACAGTCCTGCCTCAGTGCTTAGGAGTCAGGGAAGCATTTAGCTTGCTTTGGTTTCATCTCTCATCACATGTAAAAGGGAGTGCAGAGCCCTCCTATCTGAGTAATACAATCAATCTGGCTTTAATCAGTCATTTGGTTAAAGCTTTCTAAAAATGATCAAGTCTTGTGTCTCAGCTTATTTATATCACATGCCATACTTACTTTTTCCATCACATGCTACAATTTTCACTTTATCCACTTTCACAAGTTCAGTGACCTCCCTAAATTCAACATCATTCAGTACAAATGTCCATACGTTGTCACAGAACCTGTATGTATTCAGAGACCCCTTTAAAAAGACAAGAGACATCTTCTGTAGGACCCATCCCAAAATTCACAGGAAACACATTTAGTATCTATTCAGCTATGTCCCACCTAGAGACAGATTTGCCACAAAGCCAACTGTGAACCCGAATGCATTTAAATTTGGCAAGCAATCAGTTCTGAGGGAAACTGCAGCTTCAATGCCCTCCAGTGGCTGAAACTTTGAAGACCATGACATAGTCTATCCAAGGGGAAGCTTCAAGGTAGGCTAAGAAGTTTTACAACTTTTCTAATGTGTACAAAGGATCAGTATCAGAAAAGATTTCTTAAAACACTGGGCTATATGAAAAATAATTTACAGCAGTGATCACATAACAAATCTGAATTCTGCAGTTGTTGAAATGAAGCATCATGTCCAAACTGACAAATGGGACATAAATGGGTATCCCTCATGTTTGATGTGTTACTGAGGGTGGCAGTGTGTGAACCTTTTGGCTTTTACCTTTACACATTTTAAACTGCTACTTTCAGACTTAAGCTCCAAGTAGTACTTTTTTAATTTATCCATTAAACGCATTCTGAACAGTTTTCAATACCATATTACATACACAAAACAAGTATGTTAGAAGACAGAAATTATGCTACTTTTAACATATCTATATTGCTTGAAAATCTAACATCTTAGGAGCCCATGTCATTAAAATGTTCTACACAGACTGCAGAGGAACTTACAACAGAAGTTAACAGGAAGCTGGTTTTTGTGGGTTTTTTTCTCAAAATTACATTCAAGCTTATATTTAACAACTTGCTGGCTATTTGGTATTAATTAGGGTGGCTGACTGGGAAAAAAACCCAAACTTATTTTTCTATGATACTATAGAAAAGAGCTACAAAACGATCTAGTGAAAGGCTAATTTAAAACTCTCCAGTCTCTCTTCCCATTACAAATGTGGCTGAAAATCTGTCCTCATCTCACTTGTTCTAGGTACAGCTAAGAGAAGTAAAATTTCCCTCCTCATCTGCAAGACACTGAGGATGGCAATGCTATCCATCAAAGCATTTCCCTCTTCCCTGTTTCCATCCACCCACTAAATCTACTTCTGCTTTTTGCATTCTTTTGAAAGATCCCTGGCAGAATAAAGTAACAAGCCTCAGAATTGCATGCAGAATATACATGTAAACAGTCATTATTTCAGAGCCAAAATGGACCTTTGAAATTTTTGCTTCGAGCACACAGCTTCTAATGACATTCTGCATCGATGCTTAGTTATTATAACTCATGAAGAACTTTGATATATTGTTGTCTTACCCTGAAATTGACTCTATTCCTGACTCGTTGTGCCAATGCTGAATTTATAGCTTTATCAAACTGAAGCAGCACCTGAAGGGCCAACTGAGGTGTGATTTGCTGTGACTAAAATAGTTAAAAAAAAAAAAAGTTTTGAGTTGTCTCAAACATGCAATAAAAGCTAAAAACATCAAAACAAAGTTACAAAGTTCACATGAAGCAAATTCCTATTAGAAAAAGAAGAATTTATAAAAATATGTTCCTGTGTTTATTTTCTTTTTGTATTTCAATTCTGAGAGAAGAAGCTATGCACTATCATGATTTTTTTGTGCTACACAAAGATTTCTTCTGATAAATATTCACTGGAAATAACCCGAAGTGCAGTAAATTGATTACAATGTTCCAGCTTAATCTGGCTGCTCATCTACTGGGCCACACACTGGGAGATTGTCACTTACATAAGACATTTCCCTTCATCCAGGACAGATAGAGATCTCAAATGAACGGAGGACTAAAAGCTTTTGATTTCATCAGTTAAGTTTCCCAAACCCTGGCCGTAAGTGCCCTGATACAGCACCCACAAAGCGTTAATAACTAATCTGTTTCACTGAGCAGCCGCCCGAGCCCCCCGCACCTGTATGAGCTCGTCCAGGCTCTCCTGCAGGCTGTTCCCCAGCGTGGTGTTCCTGTACAGCTGGTACGCCATGGCCTCACACCGTCCTGCTCATCCACGGGAGCCTGCGACGTCCTCGCTCTCATTTAAAACACACAACACAAATAACCACCACGGCCCGCCCGAGCCCCGCAGCCGGGGCACCGCCCGCANGGAAGCGGAACGGGCCGGTCCCGCCCGGACACCCCGGCACGCCCTGGGCACGGGCACGGCGGGGGTATTGCCTGCAGCGGGGCGGTTTGGTGGGGGTTTCTCATTAAAAAATATCTCCTAAGTAATAACGGCTCGCACATTCACACGCGTGTTTATCGCGTTACCCCACCACACCCTGGAACACAAAAAACCGAATCTTGCTTAAAAAGAAAGGATCGTAACATTCGTAAGAGGTAGGTGAGGAGTTGTACTTACATTCTTTTGTATTAAAGGGGCAAAGGAAAATAGTCCCATGTGTAAAGACTATTACCAGCCCCGATTCACAGCCTGTGCTTTGGCAGATGACTGCAGCTTCATTTTGTTAAACACTGCACGCTCCCCGTGTCACTCAGACTACACTTTACACACACTGACTATGTGATCCTTCCATACCACTCAACCATTAGAACACTCAGGTCTGCCTTGTTAATAAAAAGGTTTTTTCAGATGACTAAGAAACACTGCAGAGCACTGGGAAAGGGAGCATCTGCCCTCCACCAATACTGATTTGTAATTAGTGACCTGGAATTCCAGGTCATAAATATTAATTAACATCTAAGCAAGCTAGAGTAAGGAGCATGGTATATTAAGGACTCCACTTTGGAAAAACACTCCAGTAGCTTCTCCTCAGGTCATTTTCAATATTAAAAAAAAATAAAGTTCATTTAAATCACAGTAATTTGGGCAGTCCAGAATGCAAAACTAGAAGATGATCTAGGTACGGAAAGAACGGCTTTAATTTCAGTGATTTCACAGTCATGCTTGAAGGGAATAAAAAACTAACACAACTGCACCCTCTTCACAAATGCCCTTTTTTCCTGTTAATATAGGGAACAAGATGTGATAAAGGAAACAGTGTAGTTCAACTTAGAGTAGCATTCTGAAATATAACAAATATTTTAAGTATTAGTATTCTGAAAGACCCATCTGGCAGCTTTCCTAGCTTCAAAATTTTGACTAAAACAAGGTGTCCTTAGAAAGTATAATTAAAGTACTTACTTCAAGCATCTCTGACAACCAGCTGGTGAAACAAATCCTCCAGAGAATGTCTTGCATCCACAAGGACTGACTAAAAATTTTCACTGAAAGCTTTGTTAAGACTTCTGTGGTTACAAAAAGCACACAAGCCCTTATATCCCTCTCCTCTCTGTTCCTCATATGAGGCTTTTCTGAGGGAGACTGGCATGACTTGTGAAAGCAAGTCATCTCCAAAAACAACAGCTTTTCATAAGACATGAATTTAAACCACTTCTATAGATAGTAAATACTGTATAAATCTATAGGAAACACCAATAGAAATGCGAAAGAAAGGAGCTTTTCACCAAGAAACTTACTATTTAGTGACAGATTTAGTTTAGAAAGTGCCCATTCACAATGTAGTTCCATTATTTTCAGTTAACTACAGACAATTCAGTAGATGGCACCAGTGGAGTTGACATGAGCAGGCAATGTCACCTCCTCCTCCCCATGACACACTTCCAGGTCATTCCATAAAAGATTCAATTACCACCACATGTAATCTAGTGCTCAAGTCTGACACAGATTAACTGCTGAGAGGTTTTGAACTGTCATTAGAGCATTTAAGTGTATGATGCAACAAACGTGCTGAAACGTGCTCACAAATACAGTTGTGTGCAGTTCTGAGTGTAACTCTGTCCCTCAGTACAAAGACTTCTCTGCTTATGGATCCCTTTCCATTACTTTCCAACAGAGTATGGCTCTGCCATCCTACACAGAACATCAGGAACATTCAATCTAGAGTCTACTCACGTCAGTTTTTAATGACATTTCCTCAAAAATCCCTTTGCCACTCCTGAACACTTACTGTTGCAGAAATTAATGTACTAAATGTCACATCCATTGAGAGCCCACTGGCCCAACTTCTCTATTTCACTTGTGCACAACAATAACAAGAGATAGGTAATGATTTATTTCCATGCATATATATATATAAACTAATGAGCCCTCCAAATCAAAGGTGCATTAGTGACTCATGAAATTATCTTGGAGGGACTCATTGAATTGTAGCAACATGGATCTTACTTTTAGAAGGAAGTGCCACTGAAAGGTGGATTCCCTACAATACTGTATCTTATCACAAAGTTTATTCAAGTTTTGAAATAATTTTTATTATAGTATGACATTCCAACTTTTCATGGTTTTAAATATTAAAATATATTACATTATATTATAGAGCCCCAAAAAAGGTTAAGTTTGACAAAACATTACTCATAACTTTGGAACCACTTTGCTTTTTGTAAACATCCACCTCACCATGAAATGATGAGCTGCAAGAAATCAAGGGGGAATAACTGTTTAGTACACTTCTTTCCCAAGCTGCAGATCTTTAGGGACAGAAGAACTGTTGTGCTACATGTTCCTTTACAATAACTTATACTAGAGAAAGAAGCCATTTGGTAAAACCATATACATATTTCCAAAAGAAACTATTGCAGCACAAAACTGTAGAATCATTTGGCCACCAGGAAACACAGTAACAATCCCATAATTTGGCAAATATGGCATATACAGGGGACTGGCTACTCTGTACTTCACTATACACATAGGAAGCAACAGGACAGAGAACTACAATCCCTCCACTAAGAATATAACTTTACTGAGAATAATCCTTTTTTTCAAATAGGAAAAAATGGAAATGAGACATCAGAATGCTTAATGTTTAGTTTAGGACCCACACAAACCCAGTAAAAAATCAGGTTTGCATGTTCATATACATCACACTGGGAAAGTATCAGAAGTAAAAAGGCTGGAAGTGTCCAATTTACTGACTTGAACTTTACCTTAATCTGGGTCAACATGGAAATTGAAGCAGGAAATAAGACAGACCCACAGACACTGTTTGTACTTGTGTTCTGCTCTTCAGAGCAAGATCCAAACCTGATGGAATGGATGGAAGGCAACTTGACATTAGTGTTGCTTGTTGTAAAAGTATATCCTGCTTACCAATCTCTTAAAGTCCAATACAGAAACTACTGTTAACAAAACTACTTAGATCTTGAGATGAAGGTCTCTGATCTGCAGATTTAACCTTCCAGAGACAGGGGCAATTGGCCCTCATCTGACATCAATATGCTCTGAGTCTATACATGTGTCATTAGAGACAGTAGATGAATTGTTAATTAGTAAGTCTTGACCATGGAGCTCTCTCTTAACTTGCTGTTTATCAGTATCAGGCATTAATCTGGTTGAACACAACCTTATTGTTTTTTTAGTAAGATAACTGAGTAACATTAACTTAAAATATAATTGAGAAGTGATATTTTTTGGCATTAAGACAAAATTGTGAGCACAATAAACATCAAAAGCAAAGATTTAATATACTTGCTACAACAGTATATTGCCCAACTCCTGAATGAATTTATTTGCATGCACCTGTCCTTACAGGGAAATTGCAATGTTTATCAGAAGACCATACAAACTTTTACAACTTAACAACCAGTGCATTATCATTGCCTCAGTAAACCTACAAACACTAGTTATGTGTCTAAGAACATCTCTTACAGACACAGGTTTACTACCATTGTGGAGAAGGGAAAAAAACCCCAACTTAAAAACACTTTTTGTAAAGGTGAATAGCACTAGTATCATGTGCCAAACTGAGCTGTAGAAATGGATGTTTGATTTACAAGGATGACAGAGGTAGCGTAAGACTCCCATACTTACACCAAAAAAATTGGTGTTATGGCTGGAATAACTGTGTAGTTCCCAAGTTCTACTCAGTGTGAGCAGAGTTCCTCCTCCTGACAACCAAGGTTCCAAGGAAGAACTGCAGTGAACTCGTTTCCTAGTAGTAGGTGAGACAATCTTGATGCACTGAATGTAAATTCCCAACTTCACCTGAAAAAGGTCTGATATCTTCCTGCCATTCACACACTTGAGCTTCTGTTGTGGCTCAGGCTTAAACCCTTTGGCCAAGAGCCTGATGTTCACAGAACTGCAACCTGAACAATGACTGAAAGATCTCAAAGTCAAAGCTCACTCCAGTGAAGTAAAGGAGAGAGGTTGTGTTAGGTGTGTGAACAAAAATAAGGGTCTCTACACTTGTCAAAGACTTTATGTGATTGTTAATATTCAAGCAAATTTCTGCAACAATGAAGAAATGCACTTGACCATTTACAGCAAAACAGATTTATACAATAACAACAAGTAACTTATGGCCTTGTCCACCTGCAAATGAACTCCTTCAGCAGGTACACACAATATATTGCTCAGTCATAAAAATATATATATTATCTCTTTCCTTTAACATTTAGGTATATAAATATTATACTGAAGAACATGCATCATTTAGATAAACAGTTGCAAGAACATCCTCTGAAAACATAGGGTTCTTGGACATTTAGCAGTATAAAACGATTACATGAACAGCCATTAAAGTCAAGACAAACCAATACAGCAGGAAGCAGTTCATTGTGCTAGTCCAAAGCACCTTTTGCAACAGATTATATAAAACATATACACACAGAGAATGCATTTTAAGTGGAGTGAAAACAGCATCATTCCATCTGCATATTCTTCAGTCTTGTTTAGACTCCAGACTTACTGTTCACTTTTCTGCTCTTGTTTTCCATTCAGCTCTTGGTCAACTCTGCTTAGCAAAGACAGAGTAAAATTAAAACTATGTTAACGTAGCTTGATAGTTCATAGATTAAGAAAAAAACATTAATCTTAAGAGGAAAACACAAAGCTTCCACATGGGGAAAGTTTTAGTAATGAAATATTAAGGTTTTTACTTAATGCAGTCACAACAATGTTTTGTTTGGTTTCTGAAAAACACCTATTTTCCTACCTCCCCCTAGAAATTAATTAAAATTGTTAAGAAACCATTTAAATAACTATAGCACTTGAGAGGAAGCATTTAAAAAGTGCAAGTGAAGTTTGGCTACAGAAGAAAAAAGCAGGTCCTGAGCTTTTATTAACAAATGCAAGCAGGAATACAAGCTCACAGGTAACACAGCAATACTGGCAAGCACTACCACTTTGATGAATTCATACACTGCAGAATAAGCACTGAATTACCTTTAATATCATAGTACTTAAGCCAAGAAGGTAACAGCACTAGTTGAATCAAGAAAAGTGAAGCAGCTCCTTAACTGCAAATTTTGTCTATTGAGTTCTAAGACACTTGGAATTACCCAGCAAAACTTCACCACCATGCTGATAAAAGCAGGTTTTACTTTGTCTTTAACATCTGTCTTGGGACTAGCAAACAAAATGCTGCTTTGCAGAAACCAGTGGGTGACTGACAGCACTGCACAAAACATACTCTTCCTCTTTACAGTAAGACCAAGCTACAGTCTTAATTCTCTCCTCTAGAAAATAAGCTGTGCATGGAGGTAAATTGATTTTAAAACCAACAGCACTTCCAAAGTGAGAGAGAGACTAAGACCAAGTTTGTCCTCTAACAACTTGTCCAACCTGTTTCTCAATCTATAACCAGCCAGTTTTTCAAAATGATAGAAACAATGACAGCTCCTTTAGGCCATGGACCTCTAAAAAGGGAAGGCAAGTTTTCCTTCCCCCCTCTTCTTGCAGCTCTAAGAACTGAACCAAGTACACAAGGATCCAACAGGTCTGGAGCACTGAAGTCTGGAAGCAAAAAAGTTTCTACCTTACTGTCTCAGGATTGCATCCTGAATACAATGGGCCTTGCAGTAGAATTGGGGCAAATTTTAAAACAAGATCAAGAAGAACTATTGTTTGATGTGTACTGAAAGGGTTTCTTAAATGTGATGGGCTTAGTACTTAAGGTTATGCATTGTAAAATTATCACTTAATTGGAATAATTCCTAAAGAATGTTCAACACATTGTTACATTTACTTGCTAGCTTTCAGAAATAATTTAAATTCCTTTTACTGTGTTCCTCTATCCAATTTAGACAATAAGCCTCCCTTAATAATAGTTATGCACACACAGAAAAAGTAATTAAAAAAAAAGTTAGTAGCAAAATATTTCAGTACATTTGTTAGTGAGTGAAAAAAATAACATATCCATTCAAAAAATTTCATCAGATGCTGGAATAGCTTGAATAGTTAGCAGGAGACTGAAAAATTAACAAAATGCAAATTCAATATTTATTAGCAAGGAACATAGGCACTGCAAATACAAACAGCACTAAAATACTAATTTAGATTGCAACTCTGCAGGTTAATAACTAAAAAGGTAGTGAATACCAGAGATACAAGATTCTATATTAGAATTTCTTACAGAGTTGCATCTCTGCTAATGCATAGGCAGCTTAGCACCTAAATAGAGCTAATCTTCAGATATCAGTTGTTAGAAACAATGAAATTTGATTTAATAGATTCATAAAGAAGCACTGCTTTTGCCTCTTGAAGACTCAGTTACACGAGAACCCATGTAACTGCATGCAACCTTAAAAGAGAGTCTCTCACACAACAGTGCAACAGAAACTCTTCACAAACACCTGTCTGAACACCCAGGGTGAGTTGTAGGTGACATACAGCCTGCAAGTACAGTACACTTACTTTCCTGCATAAAAACTGAGGCACTAGTGCATGTTTATATTTACAAATGCTTATTCCCTTATGCAAGCCAATCAACTGGAAGTTAGTTGCAGTGCAAATTGTCTTATCTAGATGCAACCCTAATCAAAATATGAATATACCTTTTCTGTTTCTTTCTAAACTTTTCTTCTTCATACCTTGGTGAGGAAAAGTTTTAGTTCAGTAAATACAACATATGAAGGCCAAAATCAACAGAAGCTGCAAACCAGTATTACTGTCAATACAGTTTGTAGAAACCCACCAAGTTTTGAAACTGATAAAATTAAGAATATCTCTAACATTTACAAGCATTAAACAAGAAACATTAAGATTTAGTTACTATGACATATGAATTCAATACAACCTCTTGTACAGCATTAACATTCACCACTAAAATTTAAAGTCTGTGTTCAGAACAGTTTGAAGCCAGACAATCCTGCACAGAAATCTGAGAATTAACTCCATAAATTAACCCAGATTAGCCTTTGCAGTACAATTTAAAGGTCCATCAATACAGAAAGGAATCTTTCAAGACTTGGAATGACAGTCTGAATATTCATAGCACATCGTTAAAACAACTCAGTAAAAACCATTCTAGTGACTGCTTCAGTGTTCTCTTTCATCTCCACCTCAAGAAAACTGTTTTCTCTATTTTATAGAATTAAATTTTGGAACTGATACCAACTGGATGTTTACTGCAATAACCAGCCATCTGGATCAGGGGCACGAGGATTTGTCCAACATGGATGTGCCCTTCTGCCCACACAGTGAGACTAGGTCATCTTTTCCCAGTTTGTGATCACCTATTATAGTGCAAACACCAAAGCTACTTTATGTTATACTTTCTTAATAGGCTGATCAATTTATGATCAGAATTGTTAGTGTTAGCTGTTGTGTTTTCATCTGGTTTAAGACCCAAGTTTGTGGTTTCTACTCTATTACTACACCCATAAAAGTATCACCATGATATTTGAGAGCAGAATTGTACTGATGTTAAAATGGATATTTATATCTGGAAGGGAGGGGAAAAAAATTCCATCCATACTGCCTTCACTTATTTACCCAAGTTGTTCAGAACTAATGGGTAGGGATTCAGCACTTTCCCATCACTGCCCTTCTTTTAAATAAAAACCTAACCCAAGTGATATTTCAGCACTTAACTTGTTCCACATTTTAATAAGAACACTGAAGGTGTTATAAATAACTGCAGTATCAACATGCCCAGAATTTGTCACTGACAAGCCACTTTAGTGTACATATTAAGGTGGAAGGAGGCCTTGTCTTTAGAAGACTGAATTTGCACATCATAACTTGGTAATTGCACAAAGTGAAAATCACTATACATGGACATTTTGACTATGCATGCTCCTCCATTCCAAACTGCAATTAGCAAACCTGGACACTCCTCCTAGAAATAGCAGTGATCTGAGTTGAAGTTATTAAGTGCCAAGTATTACATTCAAACCAAACACTGATTACAACAAATACCAGCTCTAAAACATGACCAATGTAGAACATGTTTAATAATAAAACGTACTGTTTTATGCATTCTGGGATGCCAACGTATTCCATGGGGACCAGTTCAGCTAGTTCTGCCAGGGTAAAGACATACCTAATTTTTTGGCTGAATTTTGAGCTGTGGAGGAACAAATGCAGGGTACAGTTAAACACTTTTCACTAGGTCAATATTAAAACAGTTTTTCAAGTTCAAAGTAAACAGCTGTTAGAAAAAAAACAGAAAAAGCTTCCACACTATTACCTAATAAAAGGCTTTGTGATGGCCAGGAGCGTTCTGATGAACCAAGAAGGATGAACTATGATCAATGACTTCAGATTTTTCCTTAGCCTGAAGAATTTAAACAACAGACATGGTTACTAGAAGAAAAAGGCAGCATGACAATAGGTTTTTGAATGTATAACAGTTTTTGCAAGCACAACTGTTACATTACTTAGTGATCTGACATCCTATTATTGGAAACCAATATCTGCCAGAATTAAAAACATTATAAAAATTTAAGATATAGTATCAATTTGGCAACAATGGCACAGAAATAACATTCCAAGGAAAAGTTTCTTTGAATCTTTTTACACAACAAATGAAGTGGTTCACAAAGGGCTCCCCTTCTTAACCTTATATTAATACATTAAGGTTTAAGGATATTCTACAAGATAAGGACATTCAGTATTCTAAGATTACTATTTTCACTAAAAAAAATCCCTATTAACAACAACAATAACAAAACAAAACCAACCCCAGCCCTCCCCCATCCGAAGTACCCCAGGCACACAAAAGAACCCAGCACACAGCACCACCCAGGCATGTCTGTAGCATTATCCCACACCATCGAGCTTAGAAAGAGGTTTTCAATGCACCAAACAATTTCCTTAATCAGTCTGGAACAAAGGGACCAACCAGCACATCAAACAGCAGTTTATCCTGAATATGTCTATGAGAGAGCATGTGAATATTGTAAAAAAACACTGCAGAGCTTCTTACCTTCTGTCAATTTGCTGGTAACATTTCCTAAGCCAGCCAAAACTTGGCATTTTTCTCCGAGTTGTTGCACCATTCAGGTAAACTATCATATAATTCTCTGCTACTAACAGCTCTAAAGTGCCAATAACATACCTGTAGAGACAGGAAACAGAAAACTTCAATATCCACAGTCTCCACTTCAGAGTAATTCCTAGTAGTGCTCAAATACATTAAAAATAACAAAAAACAGTCAGCAATTGTCAAAGGAGAAATTTGATTTCAGCCATTAACAGTTGTTTTAGGGATTGCTGTGGTTAAGCCTGATGGCCAGACCTTTGCCAGTGAGGGCAGAAGGCCTGAGGTGTCAGTCAGGCCCCACTGGGAGAAACTTCACCACTTGTTTCACTGTTTCCATAGATGGAGAGTTGTTTTGAAGGTACTATATAACCTGGGGCAGAGAGAAAATGAACGTCTTCCATGTGTTCTGTTGTTGGAGTCCTTTAGTTAATGCCACAAGCAATAGCACCAAGCAACATCAATTTCTCTCCTTCCCCTGGAACTAGATACAGCTTTTCTATGTATTATCTTTCCCTCATCTGAAATATAAAAAGGTTTTTAGCAAGAGACAGAAGTACTTGTCCTTACATTAGGATGCCAAGTTTCACAGTATGGAATAAAGACTGCTCAGGGGCAGATGATGACTTACTTAAATAGATTGTCCATTAGGTATCTGTAGTTAGGCTGGTTGTTTTCAGGCATAAAGCAAACAGCAAACACAACAATGGCATTTAACCCATCACCGTAATAGCCTAAAAACAGAGACAAAAGCAGCAGCAGTGACAAAGGTGACTATACATTGTGCTTAAATGTAGTCAATCAGTAAGCTTTTTCACTATTTACCGGAAAGATACAAACATCTATATGGACAGATTCACATGTTATTAAAGTTAAGTCAACTGTTCTTCCAACCTAAACTTCACAGACTATTGGGAAGAGTCACGAATTGATTTATGCCTCAGTAGATCTATAGTTAATGCTTTCAATACTCTTAAAACCAAAAAATTATACTGGTGGCACTGACACTGTGGACCAAATTAACAACATCTTATTACATATGTGCACTTTAGTGCTATATTTTGAAACTTTAGTTTAATGCAAGAAAAAATTATTAAATCAACCATGTTTTGACACTGCAAGAAATGAATCATGACAAGTCTTTACGCCCAAAGCTCTTCCTGTGCCACCCCAACTCAGCTTACAGCAGCAGTTGCTCAGCAGTTCCCTCAGCACATCCCTAGTCCTTACCACCGTGGCTGATAACTTTTTTATATGGTTCAATGGCCTTCATGTCCACCCTGTGGTCCTGTTCTCCAATCCTAAACATTCGCCAGCGCCGACCGTCATCCTTCTCCTCTGCCACAGTGTACTCAGTCAGTGACCCTTTCCTAATTACATCAGTAGTTTTGGGTTTTGGAAGGTCATCTGCCAAAGGTAAAACATGTTCAAGATCCATTATGAATACTGTGTATGGTGACAGTCAGTTCAACCCAGGTTAACCACTTTGCTATCTGATCTATTTTGGTGTTCTTTAGCCAGTCACACAGACCAGCTGATATCATGGATATTTTATCAACATGTTGGGAGTTACTTTTAACACAAAACATCACAGCCAACACATATGTGAAAAATTTCCATTCATGTAGGAAGCCTAATTAATTGCAGGCTTCCAGAAGAGACCTTAATGAGTCTCACCAAAATAGACAAAGTGGTTAACTCCAGTGAGAATTAACAGAGGTTGCTTGATCACAGATTTACATAAAAGCATGATTTAAAACATTGATGGTACCTTGCAAGCAGACATGCAGGCAAATCTATTGGAAATTAAATCTAATTCACATGTGTGTAATCAATATATATGGAATTTATGCTGACAGCAATCTGTAAGACAATTTGCACCAATTAAATGATGATTCTTGGCTTTGTTGCATAGACCTTACCCAAAGCGAGAAAAACCTACTGCAAGTTAGTTGTCTGTTCCCAAGACAAAGCTGTTAATTGAAACTATCCTTCCAGGAAAATGAAGGCAGCAGCATTAAAGGAAGAAAAGACAGAAACCCTTTTCAGCCACATTTAAAAACAAGATACAAGTATCTGGAACATTTCCTTCTCATCACTGCAGAACTAACCCTAAATAGCAATTCTTCTTCATGAAAACAATGAAAATTCTTTTACCCAGGTGAACACACAGTCTCTGTTAGCAAAACTTCACCTGTAATATGTCTCTAGCTATTTAAAAAACCAAAACCACCCCCTTATTCTAAAGAGTCTCCATTTATAAGCTATCTTGGAATGAAGAACAGGTAGTGTTTCAAACATAGCAGTGAAAACTGAACTTTATCCCGGAATTAAAATTATTTTATTTTCAGATCAAAAATAACTGAGTGTACATGTTTACTTATTAGAGACATTTTTAAGCCATGACATTCACAGATGTTAGAGATTCCAACACTGACCAACACAACAGGTCTTAGCTTACATAAAAGGGCCTTAAAACCATTAAAATACAAGTTTAAAATTTGTGCCTTAACTCCTAGACAAAATGTTTACTTCAAATAAAATTTGTTACTCTCCAGGTTTTGCCTATAAGATAATTTTAAGAAATGAACAGATGCTTTAAGATCATTACTAGGGTGGCTATGGCTAAGTTAACTTCCTATCAAGTAATTTCAGAATTCCTTGACACAAAGTTGAGGCTCTTCTACTGCTTCCAGTCAATCTGGAAAGCATGCCAACAGTAAGGCTTTTGCCATTCTCACCATGGAAAGATGACTGAGATCAGGGGTTACTCAGTATTTTTAAATACTTCAGTCCTCCTTAAATTGCAGTTCATCAGTTTCTGAGAAGTTTTCTTTGTATGGTTTCCTCCATTTCGAACAACTCTAACACATGTAAAGCACCTTTGATACTTTTTTTCCCACAAGGTGGTTCTTAAAAACATACTACAGAGAGGATTTTCTATAACATCAGTCTCATAAATGTTTATATAGATGATATTCACCTAAGTTTATCTGGAGTTACAGCAATTGTTATGTTGCCTGTTCACTAATCAAATGAGGTGTGATTTGCTCTTGAAAAATTCACTGCACATATTTCCAATTTCTAATCTAATCCCTTCCTTTATATTTTCCTCCTGTAATATTGAGTCATGGGTACTTCCTACTTGAGAAACTGTCAACCTATTATATTTCTAAAATAGAAATATTTTAGAGCAACAGACCAAAGGACCAAAATACTTACCTTCCCATTCAAATTCATTGCTATTTTCTGAAGGAGTATCTAAATCATCCAGATCAATCTCTCCACTCTCATCCAAGTCATCAGACAAAGCAGACCCCTCGCTACGATCCAAAGCTAAGCTGATATCTGGAGCCACGAGTTTCTTCTTCATTTTGGTTCCATTAACCTCTGTATCTAAAAAAAGCAAATTATTTCCAAAGCTGAGTTTAGGTAAGCAAATTAATAACACAGAACAGCACAGTCTTTTTTTATAATATATTGTATGCTAAAGTCAATGATTCAAACAGTGTATCTTTGGATTAAGACTGTAATATGGGATGAAAAGAACAGTAGGTAAAAGTCCTCAAGACTAAGTTTACCCAGTTGTTCCAAATATTGTGCTGAATAAATATTGCAATTAATACAATAGATTCACATCCCTACCCTTTGTTTTTGTTAGGCATTGGTAACATTGTAACCATCTTTAATGAAATAAAAAATATAGAAGCTGGAAAAAACCCTCAACTGACAGACAACAGTGAGGACAGAAAATTAAAGAAGCTCTTCTGTGAATACACAGGATGCTCTGAGGCACAAGGCAAATACTCATGTGATTCAGACAGTTTAAAGAACTGAATAACATCAAATTACAAATCCAGCACTGGAAATGCCACAAGACAGACAAAGTAAATAAAATTTTAACATGTAAAACCAAAAAGCCATTTTTATTACTTCCCCTCAGGCCATTGAGACAGGCAATGCTCTTAAATGGCCACAGAAGTCTGAAATTGGGAGCAAAACTAAGGTAGGCTCCTACTAATGCACAGAAGCCAAGTAATGAACAAAGATTTTAAGACATGTCATGAATTGAGTGTAATAATTTATTTTTGTCCAGTATTACCTGGATAGCTCTGTTCACAAGGAAGATGAAGAGTCTCATATTTTTGTTCCCAAACCCTTTTCTTTCTAGACAAGGTGTTTATAATAACCTTCACATACAAAAGTGTCATTTACAACACTGTTTCCTCAAGCCTGACTCAAAAAAGAAAAGAAACCAAAAAAACCCCACAAAAACAAACAACCCCCCAACCAAACAAAAAAAAAACCCACATCAAAACACCCTAAAGCAAAATGGAGCTTTAAAACAGCCACCTAAGTAGGAAGCAGCCAGCAGCTGGAGTGGAATGTTCTTACCAGCTTCTCTTTCTGCTCCAGCTGCAGCCAATGTATTGGACTCAGCAGGATCATCCTCTGGCAGAGGCCTGGAACACAAAGTAGAAATTATTTTACAAACCTCTTTCACATTTTTCTAATGCCAAATATTTAGACTTGCATACTGTTAAAAAAAACCCCACTGTGGGATAGTACTGAACTAAATTTACTTATAGCCCAAGTTCCAGTTTCCAGTAAACAAAGCACCAAAGTAGCAGAAAATTCCTTACAGCATTCCAGCAACCATCTGTTCATGTGACAAATGACAAAACACTGATTACTACTAGTGTGTCATCCTTAAGAAAACTTGTCATATCCTTGCTTGACAAAATTTGACATTAAATACATTACAGAAGTTTAGTCATGTTATAGAAGGTCTCTAAAGTCAGCTGATTCAGTTTCTTTGTAGGCCCCAAGCATCAGTAGCAGCATTAACTTAAAAGATTTTGCTCAGAAATGTTGCTTAATGAAATATTTGGGCCCTGAGACACTGGTAATAATATGCAAACAATGTAGTTGCAAAATGTTATCACAGAAAATAAACAAAACCAAGCTTGCAAATTTTCACTTCAGTAACACTGGGAACTTCAACAGTGGCAATCCTGTATTTCTTACCTTACACAGGAACATGAAGTGATCCCTTTCTAGACCACAAAAAAAATGTACACAAAACCTTTCCAAGTCTACTGTGTCAATGGAAATCACTTCAAGGTTATTACTGAGCATCAGCAATAATCAGGAAGACAATACCAAGATGACAGGGAGGTGCCTTATTGTGGATGTTGTGTTTGATCTGAGTTACTTTAAAATGAAATTCCAAACCTTGGAAAATCTTCATCTTGCCATTCTTCCTTAAACTCAACACCTTCCATTCTCCAGCCAACCCAAATTGCTAACGGGGACTCCTGAGCAGCCAGAACCTCTTGTCTTCAGGACAGGGGGCTAAAGAGGAGCTGCAGGAACATAACAGAAGATGCTCATTCAATACTACTGTAATTCCCAAAACTGCAACACATCCTTTAGCTTAGCACCAAGGTGAGGTGTTATGCAGAATAAAAAACAAAACAGCACAAGGAAAAGTTGATGGCTTGTTTCCATTTTACTTTTTTCCCCCTGAAAAATTGCTTATGGAACAGCTTATCATGCCATAATTTAGGTTGGAGGGGATCTCATGCAGTCCAGTGCTCTGCTCAAACTCACTTAAAATCAAGGTCTTGGGCAATTTGATCTATCATTTATGATTATACCACTTCACCCCAAAATGCAAGAAACCTGACATGTCTTTAGATACTATGAGAGATAATGAGTAAGTATATATTTTGAGAAAAAAAAAACAGATGGATGGTCAGATCTAAAATACAACTCATTTAAAAAGAAAAAAAAACAAGAACCCAACCTGAAAGCTTTAAAGATAACCATTTAAGAAAGGGTTTTCAGAGGACTCACCCTGTGATGTGCAAGTAAAGCTGTGTTTTTTCAGGTTCACCCATCACCAGCAACAAGGAATCCCCAATAATGGAACATGATAAACTATTCTGCTTACAAACAATTCCAAACCTGTTGAAGCTCTTGGCTGTCTTGGCTCTAAAGATTGGCAGAAACAAGTAAACTTATCAATGATGATGTTAAGAAAATCAATATTAATCAAAACAAGAAACAATGGTATTTTTAAATGCAAAGAATCAACCAACATAGAACACTGGTAAGTACAGTTTGAATGCAACCATAGTGCTGGTTAACCCAGAGATATCATTTATTTACATGGCTAAAAAGAAACAAATTACACCTACTGCTCTGTAGGATTGTTTTTCCTTTAACGACAAATGCAAATTTCTCTTCTCCTGACCTGATTACAATGACAAACTGCTTCTAAAATGTCTTGCAGTGCTTAAAGCCACACTACACAAACTGATTAATATAGAAAAATTAAAAGACTGATCTTTTAGTAAAACTACAGTACTACAAATTAAACCCTAATGACCTTATTTCATTGTCATTTCCCTGCTTCCCTCACCCAGAAAATGAAAATAAGATTTCTAGAAGGTAGCAACCTAGTTCCTCCTAAGGGAACCTCACAAGGGTCAGACTCTCCTTGTTTGAATCACTCAGAGCCTGCACCTCTCAGCTGCTGCCACACAACTCACACCCAAGCTCCAAGGAGTTGCCCTTAGCAATTGTCCTCCCAGCTCTGTCCCTTTTTGTTTGTCCTTTCTGACTAACCCAGTCACGCTGCTTTGCTCCTGACACAAGTCCTGCCTTTCCTTAAGGTGATGATACTCTGAGCACACGAGGTGTGGGTTCTCCTGCTTCTCCTGCTGACTGAAACAGTGCATTTTAAATGTGCACTCAGAAGTGAGATCTACTTTGATCAGCAGTAACAGTGGATAGCTCCCTATGCATTTGTCTCAGGACACTGCCATGAAGCACAAGAAGTTTCACCCAGGACTCTCTGCAGTCAGAATTCAGTGGTTACATCAGTGTGGAACAAACCACCTGATGCAAACACTCAGTTGACTGTAAACCTGAAAGAAAATCTCAACTGAGGACTCCACTCTTAAGGGACAGATGGAGAAAGGAAGAAAACTGACAATAAAAACCCCAAACACACACATCCAACCTCCCCTGTAACTGTGCTGGTGGCTCCAGGGTGCTACTCGAGCTCACCTGCACTGCATCCATAATTCAGTTCCCACACAGTTTAAAGTAGCATTTTGCTCCAAGACTTGCAGAGTTTTCTGACCACACTTCTGAAGAATACCAAACACCCAGTAACAGCTATTAGTTTAAAATGTACAGCACTTCATTGCAGAAGTAATTCCTACCTCCATGTATTTCATTACACTGAAATAAACCTGATGCACTAAGACAAAGTTTAAAAGGTACTCATGCTGTTATCAAAGTTTAAGATACTTTTACTAAACCCTCCTCCCAATACTTGCAGAATTCTTGCCAGCAACTTCCTATTAAGGTAAATCAGAAGGCAATCATTTGCTAAATACCATGTAGGACAACTGAAAACAATTTACAAGGCAAACTCCAAGTTCAACATAAGACTGAATTTAGGTTTTCAGCATCCTACTTAACATAGAGACTAAGTAGCTGTTTTGGATCTTTTGAGTTGAAGTCTCATGTATAAATAGCACAATTCTTCTGTCAACTAGAAGAATGAGAAATTAAGGAGGAAGGGTAATCTCAAGAAAGTTAGAAAAGTGCTGACTTTAATTTTACATCAACTAATATAAATGCTTACAAGCAGCAGGCAAAAAAGCTATTTCTGCTTATACAAACTAAAGCTGAGTTTAGAGTAGTCTTCCTACCACTGCTGTAGCAATGCTGACATCTGTTTTTAATAAGCCAAAGTCTTTTTAATTCATCTGTAAATCTAACATCTAATAGAAATTGTAATATACTGTAATCATGCAAATATTTATCAGTCACACAGAAGGAAAGCAATTAATTTCTACCTTTTGCTAGCACTCCTCATGGCCAACTCTAAAAGTTGTGGTTTCTGAGAACAGCAAGCCTGATCTTACTCTCCACTGCTCATTACTTCCTATTTTGCTTAAAGAAATGGAACTGGAAGATTGGGAGTTATCTAAAGGTCAGAAACTTCCACACATCAAAGACCACCTGGATGCAGGGTTGCCATGAGGTTCTGCTCTCTTACTGGAGCCACTGGACTGGGGTGCTCAACACTACCTTTTATATTTTTAAGTATCTCAAGAGGCAAGTTATGATATCCCAAAAAGAAGGATCACAAGGGAACACGTCACTCAGTCCCATTACTCTTTCACTGCAGCTAATGAACAGATTTCCATCCCAGAACTGCAGGTTAAAGCCACTTAAGTTTGCATCTGAAGAATATCACTGCTTGCACCAGATGTCAAATGTCAGTGTTATCATCCTTCTTCCTACAAGGATAGATAACATTCAGAGTTCCCTCACCGATACCAAGCTGCCTTAGCTGGTAGGTGCTGGAATATCAACACAATATGTTATACAATTGAATACAATATTGAATACAATACTGTTAAGAAGCCTATTAAAAACTGCAGTTTTTAAAATTTACTGTACAGCTAAACAGAGACTCTGGTCTGTCCCAAATACTTAAAAAGCCATCCACCCAGGACACACTTCCCAGAGCTAAAACAGACAACCCACACTGTGTCACTCACAAGTTTGCATGAAGTGATACCAGGACTTTCATTAATAACAAGTCAAAACTTTGTCTACTTTTTACCTTGTCTCAGCATAAAGCACAGAGAAATCAGACAACTAGAAGAGAAAACTGACAACGCTCCTGCTTTCCTCTCTGCTTTAAACTTCACATCCACAGCAACAGAAGGCTCTGCTTATCTGTGCCACCCACATTCATTTAGAGGTAAATACAAACTTCTCGGATACTGTCACAGAGAATTTACACCCTGCTTCAGTCAACATTCCTTTGTAAGACTTAAATATGAATAGGAGTCAACTACAAACAACTACTGTTTAACGCATTGCATTAATAGCAGGAAATAAGAAGGGACTAAGACAAAAGGCACCAGAAAGAAGCTCCGGCTTCCGCCCCGTTACCGGGCCCAGCCGCCCCGGTCACCCCGCGGGGCAGGGGGGATTCCCCAGCCCGAGATTTCCGCGCTCACAGCCCTTCCCGGTGCCGGGCACGGCGGGGCCGCGGGGTCCCC
>WEIV01007273.1:81589-149089 GCA_013390005.1 Calyptomena viridis
GGGGACACGTGACACACCCGGCAGCGCGGGGTTGGGCACTCGCGCGCATGCGTACATTCGCTCGCTGTGCGCGCGCTCTCGCGAGGGGCGGGGCGCGCGCCGCCGTGAGGGCGGGCGGAGATCGGAGTGAGGGGACAGGCCGGGCTGGGGTGGACACATAGAGATCGTCAAAGTCCAGCTCCTGTCCCTGTGCAGGACGTTCCCAAAATCCAGCCGTGTGCCTGCGAGCGATGTCCAAACGCTTCTTGAGCTCTGTCAGGTTTGGCGCTGTGACCATTTCCCTGGAGAGCCTGTTTCACTGCCCAGACATCCTCTGGGTAAAGAACTTTTCCTGATACCAGCCCAAACCTTCCCTGACTCGCTACCAGCCGTCTGCTCGACTGCTGTCCCTGGTTACCAGAGCAGAGGTGGTGCTGCCCCTCCATGTCCCCTCATGAGGGTGTTGCAGACCGCGGTGGGGTCTCCGCTCAGGCTCCAGGCTGAACGGACCGAGTGCCCGCGGCCGCTCCTCCTGTGGATGAGGGGTGAGGGATGACAGATGAAGGATGAGGGGTGAGGGTTGGATCCCGCCCGCCCGTCCCCGGGGCCGCGGGGCGCAGCGCTGAGGACGGGCCCTGCCCCGGGCAGCCCTGGGCTGGAGGTGATGAGCGGTAATTCGTGCTGTCCCTGGGCACCGGCCCCGTGTCACAGGAGTGTTACCTGAGAGGCCGAGCCCGGGACGCAGCGTGGCGGATGCGGTGGCGGCCCGTCGGTGCGGTGTGTGCGTGTCCCTGGCGCGCTGTGCCGGACTCGGCAGCTGCCGGGACGTGCGGGGACGAGCAGTGCCAGACGCGCGAGGGAACCTTCGCGGGAGAATCGTAGAATGGTTTGGGTTGGAAGGGCTCCCCGAAGATGATCAGCCCAACTCCTCTGCCACAGACTAGGTTGCTCCGAGCCCTGTCCAGCCTGGCCTTGAACACTGCCAGGGATTGAGCATCCACAACTTCCTGGGCAAACTATGCCAGTGTCTCACAAACCTCACAGTACAGAATTTTTTCCTAGTATCTAAACATGCTTTCAGTTTGGCCCCATTCCCCTCTTGTCCTGTCACTACCTGCTCTTGTAAATAGTCTTATCTCATCTTTCCTGTAAGTTCCCTTCAGGTACTGAACAGATAATGTCAGTATTACACACCATTGCTAACAGAGCCATGGAACAAACCTTCTGAACCTCCACATCATTTGCAGCTTCAGCTGTATAAACACAACACCTAAAATACAGACCTTCTTCATCACAAATGCACGGTAGAAGCACAGGAAGTTACATAAATCTAATTTTTAAAATCTTTTTCACATACCTAAGAATGATAGTGGTAGTTACTAGGAAGGGGAGATAAGGATGGAATTAAGACTTTGGCTAAAGTTTAGAACTTGCCACTAACATACTGTTAAAATAGACAGAGAGCTATTGATTTAATCACAGCTAATCTATTTCCCAAAAGATGCAATAACAGCAACAAGGTGTTTTTTTATTGTAGGGTGTTGAAGGAGCTTGGGATGAATGTGACAGATGTGAAGAAGTGATATAAGGATGCAGAAAAAGCATGGAGGAAAACATGAGAAAGAAAAATAACATGAAAGAAGAAAAGAAAGCACAGGCACCACCAACCAGCAAAGATAAAATCTACAAATAACAGGAAAAAAGCACAATTATTAAGGTAAATTAATTAGAGTGTTGAAAATATATTCATAAAGGACTAGTATCATGCACAGCAAATGGCCCAAGGCCTGTATACATTATCATATAAAAGTTACAAATGTAAATCAAGAGCTAGCTTAAATATAAAGAAAGGATATGTAACTCCTGGTAGGAGAAATACACTAAAACAGCTGAAGGGAAAAAAATTATCCTGCCACCTTTTTTTGTCACTGGTTTTTGTTTGTGGATGTAAGTATGCAAGGAGGTGACCAAGTGCTCCATGCTAAAGGACATGACTTTTTTCCAAGGTGCCCCAGCTGCACACCAAACACATTACTGGGGTACTTACCCTGGAACTTGCTGTGCCTGCAGCATCCCAGGTTTAATAGGGAAGCTCTGCTTGTGAGACTTTGTGATGAGTTTGTGAGGTACTTGCCTAGATACTGAGGACTGAATGCCAAGAGATCTCGGCCTGTTTGTTCAGTGTCTGTGAACAGCTGGAATTATTCAACGACGAGGTGGGTCTGGCAGAGCTCTAAACTTGAAGGGTGTCTGATTCCTTGAGAGGCATTTTGCATTGCATAAAAGTTCCCTTTTATGGGCTGCTCAGTTAACATGGATCAAAGCTTACCTGAACACTCCTTGGTTTATCAACAAACAAGTTTGCCAGTTGTGGGAGTACAAATTTTGAAACAGTCCTGTTCCTTTTTGGTATAGATAAGGTAGAAAATGAGATGAAGTGGTGTAGAGAATAATTTTATTACCAAATACATAATTCTCCTTGTCTTTCAATACAGCAGTAATAAATAATGGGCCACTGTGACTTACTTGTTAAGTCAAGAGGTTGAAAGTTTTACAGCAAATTAACATTTTAAGAATAATTAAGTGTCTTATTAAATACTTTTAATGCTTTTCTAAATGTGCTTCAATTGTTGATAAAACCGTGTTCAAAATGCACAAACGTCATCTGCAGGACACCAACAGCAAACTTGGGCCACGATGCTCAGCAAAGTTGTGCAATTTCCCATCTCTTACACGGGGTGGCACAATATAGCTGGGAATCCATCCCGTGTTCAAATGGAACCAAGAAAACAAGCAAACAAGAGGTCAGAGCCAGCTACTGGGAATGTTGAATAATTCTATTTTTAAACATCTGACAATTGCAAATATGAGCATTTTCTGACAGAAAAGCTTTACCAAAGAGAACAGGCTTTAAAGAATAATGCTCTGCTGTATGAATTTTGTCCTGTACATGGGAAAAATAAACTGTTACACAATTTAGGGATCTGACATAATTCACAATTAACCTTTAAATAGAAATTAGTCATCAAAAGCAACTGAATACAAAACATTCATCTTTTTAATAGTCCTTTCACATTTTACATATTAGAAAAATAATTTCTAGTAATCTAAAGAAACACCACCACCAAGATGAAAAGTCCCCCTCTTTCAAGTGGTTCAAGCAACAGCTCAGAAATGTTGAAATTTGAAAACATTAATTTGAAAGTCTGTCTCTGTGGGGTTGGATGTAGAGACTGCATTTGTACAGAATTCCTTTTGCTATTTTCCCTATACAGAAAGTTCAAATACTGTTGTGGGATTTTTTTCCCCAACTTTATTTTGCCCGTTTTTGATGGTAAGGACTTTGGGCTGTAGTTTACCTCTGCTTTTGTAGTCCAGACAAATAATTTGGCTCCTGTCTTAGACACCTGTGATACAAATCGACAAGATCAACACATTCTAGAGTAGCAGCTTTCAGATGTGTGGGCAGGAAGTGGGTAGTGTGTAATACTTGGCTTCACTTCTGATGTTCCTGTCATCACCTCTTTAAAGCCACTCTGTTTTAATCACCCACTGCAGCAGCTGAGTTTCATAGTTTTGCAAATCATGAGGTAAATTATTGATCTGAAAGTGACCCTCACCACAGTCTTTCTGTGTCCCTGTGTTGTCCCTCCCAAACCTCCCTGAGCTGCTTCAGCTCCAACCCATGATGCTGTTGTGGGCTACTTCATAATCAGATTTTTACCTCACACCTCCTAGCACGCCCCCCTGATGTTTTGTCTTTTTCTGTCTCTGGGCAAATCTCTGCCTATTAAAAAGAAGCCAAGGTTTAAATGAAGAACTTGTGTTTGGAATTCAGCTGGAAAAATAAAAAAAATACAGGAAATGCACATCTTTCTAAGAGTCAAACCAAACCCCAGACCTTTGCATTTCAAGGACGTAGCTGCTGCCTACATACCAATGAGAGTCTGTTCACCCTCTGTGGGTATGATTTTCAGGTGTTTTTATATATTTTTCTCCATCAGAGAGCATCACAGTTTGTTGGCACAAACAGCCATACTGGTATGAGAGAAAGCAAGAGTCAGCTTGCTAGCCATGAGAATCCTCATGTCTGTATTGTGGGGGGAAGTATAATGATTATTTAGTTTACAGAATTTATTGATATTCTTCATTAGTTTTTAAATAAGATTTCTGTATCCGCAAGTGAAAGATACTAAATGCATATTGATACCATATTTGCTAATTTCTATGCCCTCAAGAAAAGTGGATATTAATCCTGAATTTCACTTTGGCTGAAAACTGAGGGACCTACTAACTGTGGGAATAATGTGGAAAAATAAAAGCAATAGATCTTTTGCATCTGTCTCTTCCAGGTAAGTACCATTAGACAATTCCAGTACACCAGTAGAATTGCAAATGTGTGATTGCATACTGTTAACTCACCTTCCTTCATTTGTACTAGCAAGTCTGCCTGTCTCAGAAAAAAAAGGTAATTGCACATAGGTACAGATGAATTTTGTTTTCTGAGGTTATTTTCTACATAGTTATTTTTGACATGGTAAACATCTTTATCTTTTACTGTGCCTGGTAAAAAAGGTCTGAACGTTGCCATTTGCAGTATCAGATTAATCTACAATGATGCTGTGTTGATAATATAACTTTTATCATATTGTGGTCTAAATCCAGTATCAGGTGTGGATGAATCACACCAGGAAAATATTTGTGCATAATCAAAAAATTCTGCAGCTTTTCCTTCATATGAAACAGTTGAATTCTCAGTTTGGGTTTCTGTGTGCTCTGATGGTCAGGCTGTTGTTCATACTTGCATGCTGTATGTATTCAGTGATACTTGGTTCAGCTCACTTCTAACAGTTTCTGAAAAAAAAAGACAAAACACAAGAAGCACCCTGATACATGGACAGAAGATATCTCGCTGGTTGAGCTTGAGGGGAAAACTGGGTACAATTATATGTTCTTTTAATTATTCATGACTTGGGTCTGAAGTGAATGTGTATACATTTTTCACTTATTCACTTTATAAAATTCAAAACTAAGCCCAGAAGCAGTTTTATTCTTGGCAGCATGACAAGTTTCCTTTCCTCAACAAGCCAGTCAAAGGAATTGTTCCTCAGAGAGTTTGTCATCCTCCCATATCCCAGAGAGGCGGGAGGGAAGCTGGCATTCATTACACCCCGTCACACACGTGTGTGTGCACTCTCTGCCTCTCTGACTGTGACAACCAGCCCATCTCAGAGGACTGTGTTTGTATCTTGCATGTGGTTTCATTTGTGTAGCTGATTTGCAGTTCATTAATCTAGAAAGCGTTGCCCAGCTCTGCTAAAGACAATGTATCCGTCCACATTCCTGTAATCCCGCCTTCTGTCTCCGATGCAGCACAGTTCAGAGAGAGGAAATGTGTGCTGTTTTGCAGAGCGACTGCAGCTAAAGCAGCTCAGGAGCCCAAGCTGATGTAAACATACACTAGGAAATTGTTTTGATCTGGCCTGTCGGGCTGCTGGCAATGCATTGTGCTTCCTTGGGAGACATGCAAATTTATGGGACACAACTTGACATGATTAAGGCAATGCATACAGAAGAGGTAATTGCCCTTTGGCTAGAGAATGATGCCAAGAGACAACGATTCTTTACATTCTTGGCAGTGCAGGTAGCATCATGAAAATAGGGGCCTCTTGGAGTTTCATTGTAATTTAGGTGTTAGATTGGGTATTTTTTAAACAATCATTTCCCAGCTTTTATGGTTGTATTCCTATTAGCTGTTTGTCTTGCTTGGGACCCCTATGAACAACAGTCAGTTTGTAGTCTTCAAAACCTATATCTGTATCTGCTGATACTGTGACAGCTTATGATAGCTTGTTGAGTTTGGAGACAACAACAACAAGGTGTTAAAATAAAGGGAGACATCAACTTCTGCTCACTCTCAGCAGTGGGGTTCTTCACTCTGAAATTTAATTATCAGAGACACTGACACTCCTCCTTGAGAGATGAGCTCAGAACTCACCCAACATGCCTGAGTGGAGCCACATTCAGCTTGTGTCAGGGCTAACGAGAAATTACTGATCACTACATGGGAATTTGGGGGCAAGAATGGGTGAACTTAAGGTGAAAGACTCCATATCCTATTACTACTCCCCTGAGTCAGCCTAGCAAACAGCAAACTGTAATGTCTTAATTAACTGTGAGTTAGAATCAACCCTGTTCTCCCTTGCAAGCCGTACACATTGCTAATTACATGAGGTAAGCACACAGGGGAAGCAGGCATTAGTGCTGTGGTGGGGCAGGTTTCCCACTGTACAGCAAGTCTGGTGGCACTGGGAAGGTGTTGAAATGTCACCCATTTAATGCAAACATAAGGGAAAGAGAAACCATACTTTGTATCTTGGAGAATATTGTCCTTCCAACCTCCTGGACAAGGCAGGCCCAATAGACAAAGGAGAACGTCTGCCAAACCTAACAGGGGAAAGGAATAGTAGGAAGAGCACAAAGTGTGGAGCCCTGGAAGCTGTCCTCTCTCATACCCTGCATACAGAGAGCCTCCAAACATGGATTCTGCTGCTTTGGATGCTCAGGAGCCCGAGTGTGAGTTTAGTCTTGCTGTGCTGGGTGCACAGGGAGAGGGAAGTGTGTTGTGTTCTGGCTGTGAACAGCTGGCATACGATTCTTCAGGGACTTGTACCATCTGCTACAGATGAGAATCTATCATGTTACACAGTGCCTTTATCAGGAACTTGGAAGAACATCACAAGGCTGTGATTAGTTTGCTGGTACAAATTTGACTGTTGAACTACAAAACTGCTTCCAAAAGTCACATTCTTTGGTTTGTCCAGTGCATAATTGATAAATGCTTTATTTACTAGGTTTTGATATTTGGATAATTAAAAATTGTGTAATTTCTTGATGTTTTTTAGATCTAACAAAATACAGTCCCAAAGTTCTTTTTAGAGCTAAAATGCTTCACATTTGGATTTTTTTCATCCCTCTCTGTCAGGACACAATTTCTTTGACATTTTCTCCACTGGTACCTGTCATGTTCTTCTTTAAATTAATTTTTGGCTCTCTATTGCTTTATGTATTAAAAGCAATTTGTGAGGTAATTCCTATCTAAGCTTTCTGCATCAGTCCCTGGCCCTTCATGTCCGAGCTGTTGTTCAAGTAGAATACTTAGATTTTACCCTAGCCATTAATTTTAATTTTCAAACAGTATTTTCTGAAGATTAGCTAAATTAAATCATTTTCGCAATTAGTGTCAAATTAACCCATAATGGAAGGTAGGTAACAGCAGAGATGAAGTCTCTTAGATTTTGACAGATACCCTCATTGGGTTTAATGTTTTGTGTAATATCTCCTTAAGTGAGCAAAGAGCTTGCCTTGATGACTTCCTCCCTCACACCTAGGCTGTAACCACATGGAATAATAAAACTCTTTCCATTTCTGCATTCTAAGAGGGAATGTTGTTAACCCCGAGTACATTAAAAACCATTTTTGCCTTTATCAGGCCTTATCTGGCACAGTGGTTGCTGAAGCTCCATGGATTGTAACATACAAAGTCTACCACGAAAAACAAACCAACCAACCACCCACACCCAAATGCCCTCAAACCTGATTTCATAGAGATGGGTGAAAAGGGAGCCAAATGATCAGCCTAAACAGTGGAAATCAAGGAACAGTAACCTCCAGCAGGCAGACTAGTGGAGAAAAGGAGGCTGGAAATGGATTAACAAGACCAGTCATCTCAGGATTGATTCCTGGATCAATGAGAGTTGTGTCTGAACATACCTGAAAATCATAGGACTTTGTCATTTAGACTAATTAAAATAAAAGGAAGCAAACTCACTGGCACTTGACATTGGGTTCATTGGAGTGCTTGGCTATGGACACATCTGTGCCCAAAGTGCTTTAATTTGAGGTACCTGACTCTGAGCAGCCCTTCTGCTCTGACCTGTGACTGAGCTCAGCTTGGGCTTCTCCCAGGATTGAACCCTTACTCCTGACTGCTCAGGGGCCTCAGACACTTCCATTTTCTACAATGATTTTGGTTTGGTTTTAATAGGCAGAGACATTGGTGTAATGGTTCATTTATTCTGGCATCATATGACATCACTTAAAATTAAGTGATTGGTTTAAGTCCTGACTAGTTTTTGTGCCTGCTCTGGCCTACCTGACTTCAGTGGCAGTTTTGTTAAAAGTAGTAGCATGTTAAAAATTACTGAGATTCAGGAATAGATCAATTTCTAGGAAAGATCTGTGAAGTTTGAGAAGACAAGTAAACAGTTCTGATGGGTAAAATTAATTATCTATAAGTTTTACTGCTTTTGGATGAACTTTCCTTGTGTACTCTCTAATGGTACCTTGGGCTTGCTCTTGCCCTACTAGTGTAGCAAGATTCTCAGAGAATACTAGCAGAGTTGGTGAACAAAAAGCAAGCAAATATAAAACCTCTAGAAACCAGTCCATCACCAAACTCCAAACATTAGTTATTGTCATCACAGGTAAACTTTAAGATCCTAGGGTTAAACCTACCCATAAACATGGATAAAATTTAAGAACTGAAGTGCTTAAAAGAGGGGTAGTGAGACCTTCAGCAGGCAAACAATATTTTATCTGTCATGGATAAGGGCCCCATTTTTTGTGGTGCACCTTGGCTGCTGTAGTTCCCCAGCCCGGCTGCACCTTTGGGGCAGAGGGTGCCAGACTGACACAGACTGCAGAACAAGAAGTTCTCCATTTTTTCTCACCACAGTTTACAGCCCCTCTTACCAGTACCAGTTGAAAGCTGTGGCAATTTAAACTAAATTACTGCATTATTAGGTTAATGAGTAAAAGCTGTCTTTGCTGGCTCTACCATGGAAGCAGTAACAGAACAAGAGTTCCTAATAACCACTCCTGAATTGGAGATAATGAATCAAAACCTTTTGGAAGCCTTTGAAATGAAGACTGACATATAGGAAATCTGTGTGCAATTTTCAGTTCTGCTCTTTTCATGACCTCGGCCAAGGAAGATCATAATCTAAGGTGTGGTTCCTTAGACCAACTCACAAATAAACTGTGTAGACTATAAATTCTTCTGGATAGGATGATGTTAAGGTGTTAGTTTTGCACAGTGAGGCCTTGCCTTTCTCTGGAGCTGTTTAATGTTACTGTAGTACTAACCAACAATGCCAAACTATTGATTTAGGGATCAATTAAATTCAGTGTTAATGATATTTGTTCAGCTGTAGTCACTGTATGAACCTCACAAATGAGGAATACTCCCAAGTCCTTGAAAGTCTTTCTATGAATATCCTCTGGAATATTTAAGCCTTTCAATTTGCTTCATGTTGAGCTGAACATGTGGGCTCTGCAATGATTAATGAGATCTCTGAGCATGTGATGTCTCCCTCCAAGATTGTTGCCTTGTAAAGTTTGCACCCAAGTGCTTCCAGACACCTGCCTAAAAATAGGGGAGATAAGGACTGCAGTTAAAAGCACAGCATGTTCACATGCAAAATTCAATCAGTCCTACTCATTGGTTAGAACCTTTGGAAGGAGATTTTTTCCTGAAAATGGAACTGAAAATGCTTTGCATCTCAGCTAGTCACTCTGGGTAAGCAAGAATCGATACAGATTTGGCTGGAGGTGGATTTTGTCAGATTCATGGTCAAGTAAAATGTGAAAAGCACTGTCACACAGGACAACGTTGGGGCATCATCACCACCATAAGAAAATAAAAAGACAGTAAGAGATGCATCTGTTGTGTCACACAATCTTCAGTTTATCCCCCAAGCACACAAAAGAAATGACCAAACCAAAGAGAGCCTTATCTAATGGAGCAATCTGGAATATTGCCTTCAATATCCAATGCACTTACAAACTGCTATTACCAAATATGACTCATCAAGGTTAAAAAAGGAAAATAATTTAGTCAGAGCTGTTGTGAAGTCAGTATTTAATGTTACTTTTTGTATTTGCTGTGATAAGCACTAAAATTTGCACACTCCTTGATAAATCATTGTTTAGCAATGTCTAGAGGGTCCAGTAAATGGTTTGGAATTGCCACAGTGTAATAAATGGTTATTTGATAATGAATGAAATTGTTTGAAAATACTGTTAAAATGTCAAGTTTTAACATATAGAACATTAGTCAAAAGGAGTACAAACATGGAAACCATAGTGACACTATAAATATACTGCAACAAATGCATTTATTTGTACAGGGCAAATAGTAGGTGCTGTATACAAACCAGTATAAATTGATATATGAACTTAATTTCAATCTGTAAAAGTAATTGCATTGGTTTAACTTATTTAACTCTCCTTACAATAATATTTATAGCAGAGCAGGAAAGTAAAGAAATAAATGATGATAAATAGATAAAATACATAGGAAATGGGAATTGTTTTCCAGTTTAATTATGCTGTCACATAAAATTATCACAGAAATACACTATGCTGACAAGAGGAATACATTAAAATCCCATTATGCTGTGCAGAGTTGGCTAGTTTTTGTTGCTGTTTATTCCATACATAGCTTTTCATCTTTTCAACTATCATGAAAGTCACACTTTGTAAAAAAATAAAGTGGTGCAAAAAGGACAATACAGGCTGTGCCAGTTGCTGGTTGGCCTGTAGAACAAAGCTGGGAAGCAAGAATGTCATACCTTTCTCTTCCAAAATAAATCTGATCACATCATAAAATTTGAAGGAGAAAAAAAAGCCTGCTCAGAATAAGTAATTTTCATTCTCTGATGAGAGTTTTTGCATATAATGTGCTCACGTATTGTGGTGATGGGACACTATTATCTCTATAGTAAGAGCAGGACCAACAACCATTCAAAACATTACAATTAAAGAACAATAAAATATAATATAAGAAAAATACAATACCATACAAGAAGTTTTGTATTTCCAGGCCAGATATTCGTGGTTTCAAACTGAAGTTCATGCTACCATTTCTTTTCATGATGCATTAATGTGTGTGGTAATTTTAATCTTCTTCTTCCCATGTCCTGGAAACAGCCTCACCAGAGGCAAAAAGATGCATCTATTTCTCTGAAGGGCACTTTACTTGAAAATAGCTGTCTGCTATTACATAGGTAAAAAACACTATAAGGCTGTAGTTAGTGCTAATAATATGGCTGTGTTATTTTGACCTCTCAATCTTGCTGTCTGTTTAAATTTGCAACTTCCAAAACTGTGTGATTAAGTAGAAATTGTTGCTTTAGTTAATTTAAAAAGACATTAAATATTACTCTTTAGAGGTCCCGATAAATATCTGGAAAATATGATTCTTCAGAGACTTTGAATTCAGAGGAAAGCTTTTAATAGATACTTCATTAATTTTTAAAATCTTGTTTTTTTAAACATACTAAATCTTTAGCCTTTGACTGATGAGTTTGATCAGTGAGGGTAAGAAATACCCTGAGTAGAAAGGAAATCTCTGGAATATGAACTACCTGTGAAGACAATACTAAGTGAACCAGAAGATAAGGCAGCTTCCTGTGTAAGATGAGATTTAGGTCATCAAAGATACTGCTAGTACCTGTCACACCTGTATAAATTAAATGAATGGACTTGCTCCAAAACTTATGCCAGCTCCTTAAAATTATGTGTATGTAGCAAGAATGATTTTTTCAGCCTGTCTATTGCTATAAAAGAATGGCTATAACTAAAGTAAGCTATCATTAGACTTTGGAAAGGGTCATTTTTTATACTCCAAAATGGCCTTGTTATTTACAGTTCTTATTAAAAACTTGAACGTGGAAGGCATTCAAATTTCAACAAAGTTGTAATACTGTTAACTTGCCTTCTAACAGTAGCAAATGGTATTTTGGCTCACAGAAATGATTTATAGCCTTTCCACTACCACTTGAGCATTTCAACAGGACAAAATTGAAAACATCATCTGAATGTTTATGCAAATCAGAAGCAAGCACCTTAATTCTCTTCTTTTCTTTTCTGAGCTTAATCCACAGTACCTTCAGTGACACATACGGTTACATTTCTGGGTTTTGTTTTAGGGGAATTCTGATTTTAACAGTCCAAATACTAGGTAAAGCCTACATTTTAGATATATATAGAATCAACTATACTGAAAGCTAGTGCCCAACTTCAGCAGCCTCAGATGGCACCTCCAAGTATTTTCAGGTCTGGAGAAAAAAAAATGACAGCAATAACTGTCTCTCCTTGAAGAACTTGAGAATCAACTGCTGTAATTGTTGGAGTCTAGACATTATCATTATGAAGGACATTTAACGAGATGTGTGAAATAAATACACTACTCCTAAGGAACATTTCTTTTAGTTTTTGCCCTTTATAAATTGTGCCACTAAAATTTTTGCTTCAAGAGTTATGTTTAAATCAATTCAGTATGAAATTCCACCAGAATCAAATCTCATCTCTTTTCAGAATCGTGAACTAGGCCTCAGTGGTTTTGACTTGGAGGTTCTGGGTGAGATTTGCATTGTTTTAAACATTTCATACATATCCACTTAAAGAAAAAGAAGCAGTTAAGTGGGACAGCCCAGAATGAGTGATCTCATCAACTGCTCTCTTGATCCTATTAAAGCAATTCAAAATCTTTGAAATTTTATGTTTCTATGAAAGAGGGAGGAAATGCACAATCTTTGCATAAATGCTTTCCGGCCTAGGACTGATATAACTGTACACACCTTTTTGGGATGAAGTGCTGTTCAAGATCATAATTACTAGTTAACATGAGCAGTATCAGTAATAAGTGACTGTTACAAAGACACACATACGCAATAAAAAGAGAACAAATTATATCCATCAGATTTAGTAATTAACTATTTTACTTCATGCAGGACAATGTTTCTCATCAAAATGTGCAGTAATACTCCACAACTCCTAAATTCAGAGTCATGCTGTAGGGTCATTTGCAATTCCTCCTTCATTATGGCTCCTTGGACTCCAGTGTTCTCTGTGGAGTCAGCAGAGACACAACCCTGCAGAATTCAGGACCTTTGGCCACAGGGGAGACCCTGGAAATCTCTAACTTCCAGGAGTAAATTGAGGTTTCACTTCAAATTCCAGTAGTGGTGGTTTTGTGCCTCTTCAGTAGAGCAAGTGTCTTGGCATGGCAGAAATAATGCTCATCTTGAAAAGCATTTTCTAATGTCTGCATTTGTCACCTTCTTATGGCAGCTTTGTCAACTTCCATCACGTGTTACATGTTCATATCTTTAGCACTGAGACATTCTTGTCTCTGAACATATTCCTCAAAACACAGAGGTAAAAACCCTATTTCTCTTGGTAGTTTTTTCTAGAAAATTAAACTACATATGTACAGAATCAAGGTTTCCTTAGAAGAAAGGAAAGGTACTGTGATGGTTGTGATATTTTTATTTTTGAAAAATCAGGAAATTCTTAAATGCCAAGTATTGCTATAACAAAACAAAGAACCCTCCAAAAAAGTGTCTCCTTATTTTCAGAAGTCAGGTACAGAATTGAGTCTCTAAAACTGAGGAACTTGTTTTTCCCCAAACAGTCCCTCCACACTGTCCTTAAAGCAGCAGATGGAATTCCTGTATGTTTTTCCATCATGTACCAGAAGTTGTATTGAGATCTCCAAGCATTTGATGTCCTGGACTTGAGGTTTTCTTACCAAACCTAGAAGGGAAAAGAGCCACGTGAGTCAGTGTGTGTCACACTGAGGGGTTTTCACCACTGGTGCCTATTAGTAATTTGGGATGTTGTTGCTAAACAGGAGCCCAAGGCAGCCCAGATAAAGGCCTGAGCTCAGTGTGATGTTCCTGGAGTCACCCAGGAAGGCACAAGGGCCACTGCTGTGCCAAGGCCAGCGGGGGCTGTGGCCTTCCCTGTGCTGCTGGTGTGAAGAACATACAGGTTATGCCACTTGGACCACGGATGAGCATTTTCAGTCTTCATTTTCTGTAAGGGTTATGGCTTCCCTTTGCCAGCCTGGTTGTCTTCTGCTTTGTCAGCTGTGCACTGGTTGGGGTACAGCTGAGCCAGTGAACTGAGCTGTTAATGGATTTGGGGGGAAGTTCAGCTATGGGGAATTTTACACATGCCAGGTCAGATTTTCTTTTGAACTGATTTAGCCATAAATATGAATTGTTCCTGTAGGCTCTGGATGTGGAAAATTCAATCCCCTTTAACGGTTCAGGCAGATAAATGGCTCAAGTAAAGAATTTTTGATCACGTGATTTAGGCAAAGTGCAGAAAAAAAATATTTCCATCACTGTGTATTTGAAACTTTTACCATTATATATATATATAGATACATTTACATATTCCAAAATATTGCAAATTTTGACAGCTTCACTAGGTCTTCTTTAAGTAGCAAAGCAACAAACAGTTTCCTAAACAAAAGGATTTCCAATTTCATTGCTAAAATCCGAAGTGAATTTAATGTTTCCTACTTCTTGTGAGTAACTGCTATCTGAAGATATGCATCTATTAATATTATTCAGCAGGTGACCATTCAGTGCTTAATAGGAACTAGCAATTAGTGTATGTAAATCAACTAAGACAGAGCATCTCAACTGCTGTTCTGCATAGAGGAATAGTTAATTTGTAGGAGTACATGTTTCCAGCCCAGATTTTAAAAAGTCACGTTTTCTACTGCTGAGAACCTCAATACCTGTAATATTTGTTGTGCATTTTACGATTATCCTTAATGCCCTTGCAAACACGTGTAATAAAATGCTAACAAACCATCATCCATTACTTAATTATGTTTATCTAGATGGATAAAGTTGAGGTGGGGGAAGCCCGTGGTAAAAATATTGTTTCCCATTTGGCAAATAGAGAGTACATTTACAGCTTAATTATTCCTTGTAATGCTGTAGAGAGATTTTCCTGTTAATCATACTCAGGACCAAAGCTGATTAAAAAAAAGAAGTTGTGGATTTTTTTTTTTGTGAGGTTTAAAAAGTGTGTTGACTCACAGTTAAATCCATGTCCTCTCCAGTAGGTGATTTAAATGTTTGGGAGGCTTCATTTGGAACCACTCAGGGAGCTTCTCTGACAGTGATGAAACACCTTCTATAAGGCAAGACAAATATCTCAGAAACTAATGCTATACTTGCCTTCAGAAACTGTGCCTATTGAAAATATCAGAATAATTCATCTTAATTAACAGAAATATTTCTATGTCTCAGTAACCAAGTGCAAGAAAAATAGAGGTCAGTTCTAGAAACCTTTATTTATGAGAGTATCCCACTAAATTCCAAAAGATCATTGCATGCACAATGATGGCCAGGTGATTAAAGACTGCAGTTTATCTCTAGATGTGTTTGTCAGTGCTCCATGAGATCTTTTCAAATTGAAATCTTTAAATAGGTTTTTTCAGAGCAAAATCTCTGCCAATCACCACAGACCAGCAGATATTAACAGCAAAATCAGAAATTATGTCCTGTAGTACAATTGACTCTGGTTGCAAAGTTAGCCTAGGAAGAGCTTCCTGAGAACCATCAACCAACCTTCCTAATACATTCCTCAGCAGTTACTGCAAAGTATTCATGGCAGGGAATATATTAAACCCAGTCACACTGAATAAGCCAGGAAAATACCTCCTTTTAATGCTGAAGCTTAACCATCTTCACAGGCATAAGGTAAGTCCCTACATCAGTTTGCTGCATTTGGAAAGGACAGGGTGGCCAAAGTTTGTTTGGCATATCTGCCTTGGCTCTCACCAGCTGTGATTTGATGAACTTCTGTGTTAACCAGGTGACAAATTGCTGTCTGCCATGTATTTGGAAGTGTTACCAAGTTCCATTCCTCCCAGAGTACCTTCCTATCATAAAACCTGCCTTTGCTGCATGAACACACACAAAAAAAATCACATCAGCACTTTAAAGGGTGTCTGAATTCTGGGTATGCATTAATGAAGTATTTTTCCCTTTCTTTTCTTCTGTATGGGATTAGGCTGCAGGTTGTTAAGCACTGGTAAGAAAAATAAGAAAAATATACTTGTTAAAAGTCTGTTCAGTGAAAATATAAGTGGAAAAAGCTTAATCCGGAAACCCATATAGAGATATTGCTAAGATCTCATTTATCAGCATAACTAAAATGCTGAATTAATCATTTTTGCACAGATTTGAACTTTTACTGTTTAGTAATTTACTACTTGACTATTTGCCTTCCATTTTCTGGTCATCAGTGTAGTTCTTGGGTAGCCTATTATGAAATGTGAAACATTACATCAGGAGTTTTAGCAGTTAGATTAGTAGTTAAAGAATTATATTAGTAGTTCTTGAAAACATCTTTGTGTTGGAAAATATTGTACTTTAAGAAAAAGAGATGGAATTTTTTTTTCTTCTTCAAAAATAATTTGTTATTAAAAAAGCAAATATTTATTTCCCTACTTTTCTACATCATTGTGCTTCAATGAGGAATCTATAACAGCACAGAAGTAATAATGAGTACTGACCAGTCACACTAAGGTAGGTACAGAAAAGGCTGTGACATGTTTTTTTTCTGATATCATGCCAGCAAAAATTTGGGCATAGATAAAAGCATAGTGATTTAAAAGGTGCTTTTAAAGACTTTGAAGAATCTATGTTTCCTTCATGAGACTTTGTTGCATCAGTGTAAAAAAATTCATACTGATCCCTATCCACATCAAGGAAACTTTCTACTTTTCATTAAATCATTATAAAGTAGAAGCAGTTTTTAATTTTTTTTTTAAGCTAGAGACATCCTAAATGAGACCTGCTTTTAATATCTGAATTGTTTTAATGTTTTTTTCTTTAAGCTGTCAGAAAAAAAAAGGAAAAATATTAAAGCTGAAAAATGAGCTTTTAGGAGAACTGCTTATGTTACTGGGTGATAGCATACATGTAATTAGAAAATGTAAATAAAAAATAAGTAAGAAAACATTGGCAGTAGGGATGCAGTATGGACTTAAAGCTTTTGAAACTCAATATAAGGGACACTATTGCAAAACACAGAAGCAATTTCATAGCCTTAAGAGCATTGCTAAAAGGGAGCCAACTCTGAGCAAGACAAGAAGTATCAAACTCATTACTGACTATATGATCCCTCCAGACAAGAGCCTTTCCAGACACTGATCAAATATTAAGCAGAAGAACAGTCAGAATTGGCCAGTAGTAAAATCTATTATAGAAAATTCAGAGACCTATAACTTACTGCTTTTCAAACTTGACTAGGAGCAGGAGAGGAGTTAAAATACAGCAATCCCTGACAAACTGCTCAAAAATAGTTAGAAATGTCCTTTTTTCGCTGAAGGAACTTAGCGCATTAAACAAGGGAAATACCTTTAATATGTTAATTTGAAAAGCTGAATCTGTGTTCCCCAAATTAAGTTGGTATGCAGACATAGCCTACCTTATTTAAGACATAAGAATGATAATTAGGGCCACTGTTCAGGAAAGCTCTTGATCCCATGCTTGCAGGAGTTGATATCTTGAAATCCCCACGTAAGCAGTTCCCTGAAACAGGTGAGAGTTAACGTATGATGATCACATGGAAAGTCTGAATAATTTCATGCCTACTTATAGTTCAGGCAACATGAACTCTCATTTCTTACTCAGTTTTCACATGCAAAGGATTTCATTTAACTGTGGGATTCCTGGTAATAGCTGGAATTTTTCAGCTCATGACACTTGTATCAAGAAGCTTATAAAGCATCACTCACTACATGTGATGTCTTAGGAAACCTCTCTACAAAGTGCTCTACAAGCCCAGAATATCAGAGCATCTTCTTTAAAAGAAAATCAGGTATTAGGGAAAAAAATTTAAAATTGTGAATATGGACAAGTTAATACCATCTAAGAGGAAAAATAAAAGCTTCTTCAACATTTCAGAGTCTCATAAAAATTCTCCAGGCAGGTTTAAAAAGTAAAATACGTTATGTTTATATTGACATTATAATAATTTTCCCTTAGGACTTGGATCAGCATTTAGCAAATATAAACAACTGTAGTAAGAATATTCCAGTTTCTTAGCTTAATTTATTCATTGAGTGCAATAACTTATAAAAAATAGCTAAACAACATGAACAAAGGTTAACATTGAAAACCTGATATACAATCAACTTATCAACAGTATCTGCCTGCAATTCTAGACATTACCTGTTGTTTTTTCTATTCTTGGTCTTTATCTAGACAAATTTTCCATTAATTCAGTTGATATTTGACAATTAAAACACATCCACTTCTCTGGTAAATCCTAAATTAAACTAAACCAGTTTGTTACTGTAGATCTGGATTAAAGGCTGCTACACCATAGGGCAGCTTGGTGCTTTACATCAACCCCAGGCTTACAGGCATATTTTTGCTGAATTAAAAATGGACACTCCATTATACTGTAAGACCCAAAGCACATTTTGCTGATGGAGTAAATGCTACATATGGCTTTATCAAATTCTAGTCTGATTGCACCGGTGTTACATGAAGTGCACCTAAGTTGTATTTCTACATTTTCTTACTCTGTGGAATGGTAATGCTGAACAGTAACAGCAGAGGTTGGCATAGTGGGACCTTCTGCTTTTTATAACAATCCAAACCATGTTATAAAAATGATGTCAAGAGCAGAATTTAATGTCTAATGTCAGGCTACAGTAATGGAAGGTGTGATCCAATATTTGCAAATAGATACAAAATCCTTAGCAGTAAGCTTAAGTGAAAACTTCAATATCATTAGCAGAAAGAATATGGTAAGAATATTTGTCTAGGTCTACAGTAAGGTTTTAATGTGAGATTTTAATTCATAGTGCTGGAAGTCTCTTTTGGGAAGGTCTTGTCCCAGTCCTTTGCTGCTGAGACAGAGTTCACATTATCACTCACACACAACTGAAATGGCATTTGGATTTTCCAGTACTTCTCAGAATTCCAAGTTCTGCCATTTCCTTACCTTCAAATTTGATTAATATGTGACCACGGTGAACAGAATACAGTGAATAGGGTGAACGCAGTGGGGTTTATAAACTGGAATTCTGACCTTTGATCTTGCCCCAGCTCTACACTAAAGACGAAATACAAATGGTCACTTCAGAATTTAGAATCAAGGCAGGGAAAAAAATCATCTGCATTTGAGTGATTTGCACAAAACCTAACACAGAAAAAATGCCCCATCACTGTCAAATGAATATTCTATCAAAACTGCAGTCACATTCTCTTCTATTGAGATTAACTTTACCTGCTGAATGCTGTGAAATTTATTTCAGTGGCCTATGACCACCATATATCAGCATCCGACCCCTATCTGTATAAAACAATAAGCATGATCTTAGGGCTGTCTTAAAGGCTGTCTGAGAGATGTATATTTACTGACATATAACCTGACTAAAGCCAAACATCATTACCCCTGTGACTGATTGGAGGGCAGTCATAACTTAACAGTTTTATTTCCCTTCTACAGCTGAGCTCCTTGACCACGGTAACTGAGCTGACATGGCATTTCAAGTCTTGTTACCAGCTCAATGGTTCTCTTATTTAGAAAAAAAAGGGGGGGTGGGGAATGGGGGGAGGCTGGAAAACAAAAAAGAAAAGGCACCTCTTCATTTAGCCTCTCCATCTTGATGACTGCTGATGGGCTATCAATAATTTCAGCTTGGTTAAGCAGCTGGCTGAAGGTTAAATAAATTCTGCCTGTTTGCATGATCATACCTGAATTCAAGAATTTTAATTTGAAGCAGATTTTTTTTTGGTTACTCCTTGGGAAGTCCTTATAGAACGAAACATAGGCTAGAAAAGAAGTTATTTTTGTGGAGAAGCACAAGAACAAAATTAAAGTCAATGGGGCAAAGCAACTACACTTTGAAATCTGAAAGTTTGGTAAAGGCTTCATGTTGTATATAACCCCCCCCAATTTAGATGAGGACAGCAGGAACAGGCCATCAGAAATCTTCCAGTGAGAAGGAGTTTGCCCAACTGCTTTAACAGACTGTTAAAATCTAAGAACAGCTATCCACCAGTCCATGAATGAGTCATGATTTTAAATGCAGCTAAAGTGGGTCATGCCATTTTGCAATGTGTTCAGTTATCTTGTACACTACTATTCTGACAGCATACACAACTACCTGTGTGCAATGTGGGTACTAATATGCTGTTAACAATGCATTCTGTGGCTCAGCATTCCTCTTACTTGCATCAGCTTTGTTGCTAAGTATTTACTTCTTGGGAGTATTCCTGTCTTATTTTGGTACAAGAAACTCCAAGCTCAATAGGAGCACATGCTTTCACATTTAGCTGTAGAAGGGTGATTTTGGAACAAACACACTCCTCGTTACTGAGGCACAAGGAGAATGCACACTGAAATTTGTCTAAAATAATCAGAATAGCTAGTGACTAAAATAGCAGGGGGTGTGTCCTGTTAAAGGACAAAGAGAATTATGGTGATGTTTGGAGACTCATATAGCTGCTTTGCCTCCTACAGGTGTAAGTGTATGGTCTACTTTTACACAGGAGTTGATCTTTCATAGTCAAATTACCTGCATTTTCAGTAGTTTCTACTGAAAGGCAGTGAACTAGTTTAGAGAGAGGAGTCAGATTCAGGTCACAAATCTTGAGTGCAAGAACACTCACATTTATAGGTCCCTCACACAAGTGCCTTCACTTGCTTCCTTCAGCTTTCCCTGTTTGAGACATAGAATTGCTAATACCTACAAATAAAACATCTGAAGTTTGAGAAAGACATGAGGTGTTCCTCAGGGGCCAGTTCTGGGACCAGCACTGTTTGACATCTCTGTCACCTCAGTGAGTTCACTGACAGCACCAACCTGTGTGGTGCAGGTGACACCCTGGAGGGCAGGAATGCCATCCAGAGGGACCCCGATGGACAGGAGAGCTGGGCCAGTGGGAACCTCACCGAGTTCAGCACGGCCAAGCTCAAGGTCTTTGCACTCCACCTGGAGTACTGAGGGGTCTGCTGGAGTGAGTCCAGAGGAGATCACAGAGATGATCCAAGGGCTGGAGCAGGGCAGGCTATGAGAGTCAGGGCTGTTCAGCCCGGAGAAGGGAAGACTTCAGGGAGAGTTTAGAGCACCTCTCAGTACACAAAAAACTTGATATGGGTATCTCCAGTCGAATTAATTATGGTGAGTTATAATCATAGAACAGTTTGGGTTGGAAAGCACATTTAAAGGTCATCTAGTCCAGCACCCCTGCAGTGAGCTGGGTCATCTACCAGATCAGGTTGTGCAGAGCCCTGTCCAACTTAACCTCAAACGTTTCCAGCGATGCGGCAACATGGTCAACCTGTTCCAGTGCTTCACCANTCTGGGCAGCCTGTTCCAGTGCTCAGTCACTGCACAGGAGAGAAAGTTCTTCCTCATTCTCAGGTGGAACTTCCTGGCCATCAGTTTTTGCACCCATTGCCTCTTGTCCTGTTGCTGGGCCCCCCGAGCAGAGGCTGGTCCATCCCCTGTCCCCTCCCTGCACACACTGACACACAGGGATGAGGTCCCCTCTCAGTGTCTCTTCTCAGGGCTGAGCAGCCCCAGCTCCCTCAGCCTTTCCTCGTAAGAGAGACACTCCAGTCCCTTGGTCCTCTTTGTCACTCTCTGCTGCACTCACTCCAGGAGCTCCCTGTCTCTCCTGTCCTGAGGAGCCCAGAACTGGACACAGCACTCCAGATGTGCCTCCCTGGGGCTGAGGAGAGGGGCAGGATCCCCTCCCTGACCTGCTGGCAATGCTCTTCCCCGTGCACCCCAGGACACCCTGCTGGCTCAGGGATGGCTGCTGCTCCACCAGGACCCCCAGCTCAGTCCCCAGCCTGTGCTGGTGCCTGGGGTTGTTCCTGCCCAGGTGCAGGACCCTGCACTTGCCTTTGTTGAACTTCAGACAGTTCCTCTCTGCCCATCTCCAGCCTCTCAAGGTCCTTCTGAAGGGCTGCACAGCACTCTGGGGTATTGGCTGCTCCTCCCAGCTTTGTGTCATCAGCAAACTTCTGAAAGCATTCAGAGAGATGATACTGAATTAGGAAAATGCATTCCTCTAATACATTGACCACTTTGAAATTAAATTCTCTGACATGATAATTTTCAAAATTCTTTCTTTATTGGATATATGACCCATCATTTTCATTTTTTTCTTTTTTGAACATAATGTTTAAAAACTATTTAGTGATACAATTTATTGCTCTATCTATAGACAATTTCTCTTTTCTGACTCAGTACTGTCTCTTGATAAAAAGTTGTAGATGTTTTTAGCAAAAAAAAAAAAGTACATGAAATACTTTTCTTCCTTTCCCTGCCCAGAGCTCCTTTGCCTTTGTTCTCATTCTTGTCTATCTCAGAATTAGCAATACATTCTGCAGAATCTCTACATGTGAAGAAAACTGTTAACCCAAGAAGCATAAATCAGCTTTACTGCCATAAAGAAGAAACATTGTTTCTTCATGAAATTCCTTTTTTCTCCAACAGTGTCTCTGTTGTCAGTTTGAAAACGGCTGCTTAATTCTGCAGTCACTTAACTGAGGACACTTCCTGTTCCTGTTCCAATCCACACTGTGTTTATCTGTTAATGTGATGTTAGAATTTGTCTTCTTAGGCAACAAATTTGGTGATCAGGATTTATCCACCGAGAGATTTTATTCCACTGAAGGGTAAATTAAGGTGGATTTGTAATGTCTTTGTTTATCCTAAAAATTTAAATATATTGAAAGAACTTGAAAGCAAATTTAATTTAAAAGAAAAGTAAGGCCATTATATAAACAGCAGCAGATCTCATCCAGAATATGTCACATAAATATCATACTATCAAACAAGAAATGTAAATTATCATACATACTCTATAATTGAAAAGTGTATTATACATTAGTGAAGCCACCCATTTATCTAATCATAATCAGTTCCAATAAAATCTCATTTAGGAAAGTTGAATGTAGTTCAGGGTGGATGGTTATGAGGATATCAGTCATGTGAGTATGCACTGAAACAGTTTTGAAAGATAGTTCTTATACGTAGAAATCCAATTATTGCACACCTCATCTGAGAGACACTTGCACTGCTGTGGGCTGGAACGGTGGCATTCAGAACAGGACAGAAGTAAAGCAAGTCTACTGAGAAACTCTGTTTTAAATTGTGTTTCAAGGAAATTGTTGCTCAAACGAGACATTTGCAAGAAGTCATTACAAGAATGACATGGTGTTTAATGCAAGTAAGAGATGGTTCAAAAGCAGAGGAGAAATCCTGATGCATCATTGGAATGTTCTGATGATGCACAACAGCCTGGATACAAACCTCCCTGGCCTGCTTTTATAAATCCACCTTTCAGTAGGAGAAGTTCTGATTGACCAAACATATGCAAGTCTATTACAAGAGGTGGTAAAATGCAGTAATTTTCTATCATTGCTGCCCTTCTGCTGTAGCATTTTAGATAAAATGGCCTCCAGACATCAACAATAAGTAGTTTTGTTGAACTTGTTGACACAAAAAGACACAAAACAGACTAATTTTGCCATTCATACATTCCAAATGAATTGTGGGAACATTTGCTATCTTAGTTTCAACAAAAATGGCAGTGACTTAATCCAACAGTAAGGTGATCTGAATACAATGTGTATCGTTACTGCAGCAGAAGCAGCAGTTCATGGTGAATATGTGATTTGGTCCCATTACCTTCTGAAATTATCATTCATGATTTTCTCTTCTGTTCCTCCATTCATCATACACAGCTCCCCACCTAATCACTTGCAGAAACTTATCTTAACCTATGGATTATTTATTATACAACTATCACTCTTCCAACATTGGTACTTAAGCTATATTGATTTTCTCTCTTCGACGTGTTCCAAAATTCAAACTTTCTACATCTCCAGTCCCCATTGCACTGTGAATACTCATGTGCATACATATTGATGGCAATATGGACATGCAGATATATTCAAAGCACTTTTGAATTGATCATTAGTGTGGAGAATTACAGCTCAAATGTCTGTGTGGTCTTCATTAAAATGGGGTACAAGAAGGGAGAAAACAAACTTGACAAAAAGAATATACATAAGTACTTTTTAATATTTTTAGTACTTACTATGCTCCAGGTATCAGTATCTTCCAGATCCATCAAATACTGTCATCCCTCCGTATTTCTTATATTGTGATTTGTTTGTTTCTTCACACAACCCAGTGGATTCTCAATAAAGGAGCTTCTTCAGAAACCCATAGGAAAAAAAAAACATTTTGACTTTCCTGTTTTTCCAGCTCTAGCTAGGCCTGATTTGCTCTGCTTTGCCTGGCTAGATGTACAAACACATATACATGCAATTTATCCAGATTTAATAATTTAGAACAGACTAGGGCACTTAGAACATAACCAGGAAATCTACAGGAGTGGTTAGGATACCTTATTCCCATTTTTATGTTCTGTTGCAACATTTAAAATTAATTTACAAGCATATAGGCTGTTTTTATAAGGAAATTACTAAGGAGTTGTCAAGCAAATGTAGATGAAAACCAGAGTGAACATTATACTTGCAAACATTTCATGTTAGAATTGACTCTTGGCTAGATATAGGCCATTGTCCCACCTCCCTGTACCTCTTAAATGAGAGGAGATGCAGACAGCAGCTCTGTAAGAAGCCATTGTGGTGTCATTCATTTCCATTCCAAGTAGGCTTGTATGTGACTCAGTCGACCCGATCCAGATGATCCGCTGTTCTCACACTCCAGCCTCGGGAATGTCTGCATTGTGTGACACTTCTGGGAGATGTCCTTCACACCAGTCAGTCTGCAATCAAAACCAAGTCAAGCTAAAACCACTGTATGACTCTGTGTATCTCACTGTGGAGATCCATCAGCAACTTCTCTCATTATGAGCTTGCTGTTGTAGTTGCTGTTTTCCCTTTCAAACTATGGGAACACAGATCACGGGTGGAGGAGGGACACGTTCAGCATTTATGAATACTGCCTATAAAACAGGAATTAACATGCACCTGGGAAAACTGGTCTTCCTCAGCTCCACTGCACAGGAACAGCATTTTAACATCTCAACCACAATCACACAATGCTAATCACAAAACACAAAAGAGATCTAAATGATCTCCGCAGAAGAAGATACATTACTGTTACAGAAAGGCCAAAACCCATGAAGAGCTAGATGGGTTCATGGCAGGAATTTAAAAAGAAGATCAAATACTTCAAGCATAAAGACTTTCACAGATGGAGAACTATGTCTGAAGAGATAAAGAGCTGACAAGGTCCAGGAGGAATGATACACCCAGTATTCTGTGCCTAGAATTTAATTCCACGCTGTTACTGTCCCAACAGCTTTAAGAGATCGTCTTCATCTCAGCCTGTAAAAAAAAAAGTATTACTAATATACTATAATTAGTAATATAATATTGCTAATATAGAATATAAGGAGCAACTCCTGTAATAATACTTTGAAAATCCACTGTTTAATCTTTTGGTCTCAATCCTGGAAGATTCAGTTTGTCACAGGGTATGAAAGACCTCACTTGAAATCTGTGGATATTGTTTACTATGAAAACTCTAAGACCCTCACGCTCCCTAGAGAACATTTTTTTGCAGTCCCAGCAGAATGTGTGGTCTTCAAAGTGTTTCATTTAAGAAAAATAATTCTACAGTAGAAAAAAAAAAAATCTGTGAAGATACACAGAAAGCTAAAAGCTGCTTACTGTTCTCCTTCCCAGTTCATACTGTCGAGCTTAAACCAGCAGTGAAGAGTTTTGAAATATGCTGGGCTTTAGCCAGCAGTTTAAATGAGTATATGTGATTTAGTTCATATTTTCAGGCCTCTTTATTAAATACCTCCCAGTTCCATCTTGCCTAATATTTGATCCAGCAAGTTTAATGACCATTCCTTCATTAAACATTACAAGCTTTTTAAGACCTTGACAGTGCTGCATTTCATTCAATAACCTAGTGCTGCTACAAAGTCAACACTGTGTGCCAAGTTAATCCCTCGTGTCCACTAATTATGTCCAGTGCTGCAGCTTCTTGGGTGAGCCTGAATCACTGGGGAAGTGCAGGATTTCCAGGCCAATGGATTCAGCACTCCAGCTATATCTCATGTCTTGACACTAGATGTCAGCGAAGGGTAATTGTTGTCTCAATTTAGAGGCCAGCTCAGGTAGCTACTAGCAACCTCTGTTAATGTTTTATAGCAAAGGTGAAGTATAGCTTAATACAAGCATCTGACATATATTACAATAAAAAAGGATATAGTTGTCTAGTGTTTTTAAAGTCAGTCATAAAAGATGAATAATGATGCAGTTTAAAGCTAAAAGACAGCTGCCAAGCTGAATGGCCATGATGGATGTCTAAACACCCAGCGTAGGGAAAACCTGTTCCCTAGAGACCACCATCCAAAAAATTAATTACTACGATTCAGCATCTTTAAATGTGCCACTTAATATACTGCCACCATAATTAAATTTCCAGCCCTGTGACCTTGAGACCATTTCCTGAGATAATAAATGAGATCAAGGTTTAATCGATGCAGATGCAAGTAGAAACTGTCCGAGGAAGCACAAAACCATCACGATGTAGTCAAGGTCAGGAAAGAAAAACCAAGTGAAGCTGCGAATCAACACTAATTGCTTTCTTATGATAAAAGATGTTTATTTTAATTTGCTTTATTTGCAAACAGTTCCATTGTGTACTCTGCCAGCAGCATTTAAACTCCAGCCACAGATGAAGTCAGTAGAGGGCATGTTTGTCTCCTTGTAGATAAGCACTTTTTGTAGCCAGTGGAGCCCACAGACAGCAGTACACTGACATCTGATAACCAAGCTCATCACACATCAAACAATACAGAGACAAGCAACTGACTGCCTCAGCTACACTCCTTCCTCTCTAATGCAAGAAACCAAGCAAAAAAAAGAGACTTCAGGTAGAGATATGGAGATGTGAAAGCTATTTTATGTCCTTTAGAAGTGTGAGTGACAGAGAGAGTATGGTGTGACTGCTCTGTTGGACTTCAGTAAAGTGCTGAATCTGATGCCGCATATATATACATGGTGTCTGATAAATATCTACATAATAACTAACAGGGGACACACCTAACAGGGGACCTGTTATTTTAACGGAAGTAAATATTGCTGGAGCTGTTATGCACTTAATGAGTTGAAGTGAAGGAGTAGTCTGCAGGTAAGTCTCCTTAATTGTATGTAATTAGAGAAATTAGAACTAGCTGATGGGCAGGGGACATATGTAAAAAAAAAATTAACTTTCTGAGACCAGCCTTGTGTAGAGGTAGGGTTCCTTCCATTCCAGCTAGCCTAGAGGGAAAAAAGCATGTGTTTTGACACCTAAGTCCTCAGAACTTTAAGAAGCATCAAAGCCATCAGTAAGAGGACAGAGAGATGAGACTGTGGAACAGTGCAGAAAATAGACCTTTAAATCATAGTACTTAGACATATTATTTTGTAAAGTGGGTATTAAACAACAATATCAATCCTGTCAACATCAAATAGATTCAATTATGAACCACTGTAAATTCTGAGGTGAAAATGCATCTGATTTAACAGAAATAACATCTATAAATAGGTGGAGCAAACCAAGGGGACTGGGCTGATACAGTGGTGTCAGAGAGCTCTGAAACCACTGCATACCAGTAAGGCCAGTGTACAAAAATTTGTACTGAAACCAAAACAGGACAAAACAGAACAGTCCACTAACCATCAGAGATCAGAGACTTCCAGTTACAGAAGGGCTGAGAAGACTCAGAGCTCAGAAATAGCAGATAAGGTGTTGGGATGCAACATTAACTTCACTGCAAGTTTCCACAAGTGACTATCATCAGGCCACATTTCCTGAGCACGTGGGTCACAGGACTGTGCCATTCATGTCTAACAGTCATGTTAATCCTGCAAGGATGGGCAAGTGTACTCCTGAGGATGCATCCAGGCTGATTAAGGCAAGTATTTCCTGGTCAAAAGGTACTAACTACCCTTGAGAAAGGGAAAGTATTGGTAAAACAGCTATCATGTTTACAGAACAAAGCACCAAAATGACCTCAATCCAGCTGTAGCTCTGAAAGATAGGTAGTAATAGCCCAGAAAAACAACCAACCAACCAACCAAACTCCCAAGGTATTACTGTCTCAGAGCAAAGTATTCTGGGGGATGGAGATAAACAGTAGAACTTGATTTAGGCTGAGACAATATTACACTGAAAAATAAACCCAACATCGTTGAAATTTGTAATTGTTTCACATTCAGTTTAATGCAGTTAAATTAAGATTCAAAATATCTACTCAACGCTTTCAACATTTCCCTGGACTTTTGTCAACATTCATATGTTGGTAGGTCAGCTGGGAAAATTCACACTGCCTGACGTGAAACTTTTCCTCCTGTCATTCTGTAGGTACCAGTAAGACCTTTAGAGAATGAAAGCAAGGGGAAACAAAGTCTTTACTCCTATCTGACAGGCTGGTGCTGTAAATAATGCACTGTTCTAACACCATTCTCAGGAAGTCTCATTGCATGACAAATGCCACAGTCTGCCAACACTGGCAGTTCCCATCTTTTCTTATTGAAAGATCCATTTAGATGCATCAGGGCAACCTGAAGGCTACTTTTGATAGGAACAATGGGCAGTTTCAAAGGAGAACAGGCAACATTTCAATTACAAATTTCTATTTTATTTTTAGCCTAATTTGGTCTCTTTGTGATAAACAAGATGTTTTACATATGCCTAGTAGTAATAATTGATAGTTCATGCTTCTGTGTGTTATACTTGTTAAAATATTTGCATTTAAAAGCAAAGTTGGACTTCTAGCTCTAGGCTATGTAAGTGTCTTTCCTAAGGAGTCTCAACTAGAAGAAACATTTTGAATTATAATTGTCTTCCAAATCTCAAATTAAGAGAGACAGAACAGTTAACCCTTCACTTAGATCACTTATCTACGTGAAAACAAAATGTGATTTAGGTAAGTTGAGAAGAGACCCATCAGATAGTCTGGAATCACTTGACTCCTCCTGTATTCAGTCACTAAGATTAGAGAGATGAGTGCAGATTACTTACACTGTCAAGGGTTGGAAGATCAGGCCTCAGGTAATTACAGCATTAGAACATTTGTACTTTATGAGGAGATCAATTTTACAGTTAAAAGCTTTATAGCTTGATTCAGAAAACCAAATTACTTGAAACTTTGCCGAAAGTAGTAATAGATCATGAAAGAAGAGATCCTGTGTTCAAAACACCTACTAAACTCCTCACACAGGCACTTAATACCTTCAAAAAGATGCGTTGCGTAGAATGCTTCCAGTCTTGGACTTGGGGAACTTTACATTGTATACACTACAGAAATATGAAATACAGGTGTACAAATCATGTGTTTTTAACTGAGGCATCTATAAGAAAGAATGTAATGTTTGAAGGTTAAGATTTTCAAAAGTGACTTGTTACTTTTCCATGTTTCTCTTTGGTGACATGCGTGTGGAAACATGAGGAGTATTCCCCCTCAAGGGGCTGAGGAGACAGAAACATCTGTCTTTGCTGCTCCTTCCTCCTGCCCTCCTCCTCCCTCCCTCACACACTACCCCTGCTCAGCACGGGGTGCCTCCCATGGGAGATGGTCCCCCCCAAACTTGTCTGACATGAGGCCAATCGCACAGGCTGCAGTTCTTCCCAGACTGCTCCTGTGTGGGTCCCCACGGGGTGCAGTCCTTCCGGGACAGGGGGCTCCAGCAGGGATCCCCTCACAAGGTCCCAAGTCCTGCCAGCAAACCTGCTCCAGCACTGGCTTCTCTTTCCACAGGTCCTGCCAGGAGCCTGCTCCCGGGCAGACTTCCTGGGCTCACAGCCCCCTCCAGGCATCCCCTGCTCTGGGACTCCTCCACAGGCTGCAGGTGGATCTCTGCTCCATGGGCTGTGGGGAAATCTCTGCTCCAACAGCTGGAACACCTCCTCCCGCTCCTCCTCCACTGACCTTGGGGTCAGCAGAGTTTTTCTCTCACACATTCTCGCTCACCTCTCCAGCTGCAGTTGCTGTTGTGCAGGCTTTCCCTCCCTTCTTGAACCAGTTATCCCAGGGATATATCCCATCCGCTATCGCCGGTGGGCTCAGCCCTGGCCATCCTGGAGCCAGCTGGCACTGCCTCTATCAGACAGTGGGAAGCTTCTGGCAGCTTCTCACAGAAGCCACTCCTGTAGCCCCACTAACCCAATTCACTGCTAAACCTGACAGAACTTTGCAGCTGCAGCAGAGCTGGCTCTCTACTGCCTCCCATCATTCTTTCATCACATTTTGTGCCAAATCCTACCTGTTTTCATCTTCCCTGTTTATTGCCTCTTGCTCATTAAAAACATTTTTAAAAAGAGAGGAAAGCAGGTAAACTGGCTGGGGTATTGCCTTCTTCCTAAGGGAATGGTTTTCAGAGACAGAGGAGAGGAAGCAGTTGTCATCTCTGTTGCAGTTCTAGAGGACTGGGTGCCTTGGGTTGTGGACTGATCACACTCAGCTTCACTATCAGCTGCATGTGTGTTTTACATCAATCTAGGCGGCCTCAGTGTTAGAGAAACTGTGCTGAAAGCCCAGGAAAGACAGTTCACGCACTGATGTCATTCTGTCCTGTCATTTATTCTGCAAATACAGAGGGATTTGCCTTACCTTCCACTAGAACATTACTGTTATTACTGTTAGATGGCAAAGGAAGCCTGTGATAGTAAAATAATGTAAAGGAAGAGCAGAGTCCAATACAATCAGTAAATACATCATCTGGAGAAAGAAATGAGAATGAAGGAACAGCTTGACAGTAGCAAGGTGTCAATTCCTGACTTCCGCAGCCACAGAAAGACATGTTATTTTGTAAGATCATTTTGAGGTACACCAAGGAAAAAATAAGAGTAGGTTCAATCAATTGCAATGTTATTCTTTGGTCAAGCAAAAGGATATCAGTATATATAGCAGGTGCTACATCCAGCTGAGGGACTTGCCCACAGTATTTCAATCAAAAAACGAAGTTTTAATTAGCTTTGAAATACTTAACTGTCCTTGACAAATATGGGCACCAACATGTTTTGCTGGAATAGGAGACGTTTTATTAATAGATTCCTGTTCCACGTTCTACACTGGAGATGAGAACTAAGTGCTTAGAGTGAAACAGTAGGGAGGCTTATTAAATCAATACACATCTGTTAGATAATGGGCTCTAAGTCAAGAATGTTATTCTGGAAACCTCTCAGCAAAATGTTGCTTGTTTGGCACCGTTTTCCTACAGCTATTCCCTCGTTGAAGGATCCCCTCCAGAGCTGACCATCTATTTTGTAGTGTTCAGTTCCTAACAAGCGTATCCAAACATCTCTGCCAAATGGAAAAGATTCTCCAAAAAATCTCAGACAATATTCTCAATTATGCCAGCAAGTGACAGCAAGATGCTGTGAAGTTTAAATCTCTTCATCCCGTAGCAGAAGGTTAAGAACACTAAGTAAACTACTGGGAGCCAAAAAATCCCCTATAGTAGTTGCAATGTACTAGTAACAATTTGTAAGGACATCCTGAAATACTTCAAAACAATACACACATATATATCAACACATGAGTACAAAATATATTAATGTATTAAACCCATATTTTATTACACACACAGGCTGTTGGAACATGCAGCCCTTTTCTGTGGACAACAGTGTGACCTCACAGCTCAGGCAGCAGGACACGCTGTTCCCAGTTCCATGGGTTCCACCTCTCCCCTACACAGCCTCTCTGAGGGAGTCACTTCCCAGGATGTGCACTCTCAGCTTTTGTCTGTCTTGCTCAGTTTTGCTACCAACTGTGTGAGGCCAGAGCTGCCCCTTGCAGTCCCCATGAACTGTTCAGCAGTTTCATTCAGAGTCCCTGGGCACTGCTGTAACAAATCCAAGTCAAACAATATTTACCCAGTGAGATACGGGGAAACATTTTACCTTTATCATCCTAAAGTAAACACATAGCTCAGTTCTTAACTAGTGTGTCTATATTATTTCATAATGGAATAGTAAAGAAACTTTAAAATTAACACATATTTAATAGATGTAATGAACAGGAGCCTATGCAAATAAAGCAAGATGCTCTGAAAAAATGGTAGGGTATGCAGAGAGATCAGCTTATGCTTATGAAACTTCACTCGCTCATGTTATTTCTATGATAAGCATAATTTGGCTACTTCTGTAATATTTAAATTTGTGTTTTACAGACATGCAAATGTATTTTCTGTAGTGGAAAACATTAATGACAAATACATATGTAAGGCTGTCATCTACTGACTCACCATGGTAATTCCTCAGACAGCACTGGGCATGTGCAGGAAAAAATCAGGGATGGCTCATGTTTGCACACTAAACAGTGTGAATCATAACATGATATCAATATTAATCTATCCCTTATAAAATCTTAAGACCTTTTCATTTAATGAATAAGATGCTGCACAACAATAATCTGTACTTTTCCAAATTAGCCACAAACCATCTGGTCTCTCTCCAATTACTTCATTTTTTTCTATATCTCTAAATGTTACTGACCTAAAAAAAATTTCATCAAAGGCAGTAGGAATCCTAACCCCTCTAGCAACTATTAAATTGGTCCACTCTGTGTCCTGTGCTGACAAATCATTATACTCCAGAGCCTTACAATCCGTGGTAGTATCTCAATTAGAGATAAAGATGAAGCAACAGTGTTCCAAATTCACCCATCCATCTAAATTTATTCTTAAATAAAACAAAAAAGTCAATATACAGTGATCCCTAGTCGGTCATTGCTAAGTTCACCAATAACAGAACACTGTTTCTGCAGTAAACTAATCAAGTGGCAAATCAATAGTTAAAAGTTATGTGCAATCTCCTGCCTAAGTTTAATGACATTGGGAACAGCAGAGTCTTCCTTTTTCTTATGTTTTGTTCTATTTTGCATTAAACAAACTGGACTTGCACGTAGCTTTTAATTTAGAGTTTGCCTTGGCAAGTACTGTGCTTAGTCAGTGAGGACTGGCTCACAGAGGTAGCACATTCTGAAATTCAGGGTATCCAGAAAATAAAAGTGAAATGACTGAAAAACTAAGATCTGCTGAATTCTGTTAATTTCTTCATTTTTATTAACTGGTTGTCCTAGTACAGAGACAAGAGTCCAGCTTAGCCCTTCCATCTCCAATGCCAAAGCTATTCCCAAGCATGTCATAAGGACCACAGAATTTATTACCTTTGGCACTAAAATACCAATATCATGTGCCAACAGTTCCAAGTGATTTCTAGTAGGCTTGGAAATGAAATGAGAATTATTTTGGCTTCTAATAGGCAAACACTATGCATATGACTGAACCATGCTATCTAATGCTGAACAAGAATGGCCAAAAAAAGTCTTTTGAAGTCTAAGTGTCACTATGATGAAAGGAGACACTTGTATCTGAAGGACTGGAACACTGTTTATGCCATTTCTGTAATTCCACTTTCCTAAATTTATAAATCCTATAAATCCAACTACTAAATGGCAGGAATTACTTTACCCTTGGTTAAGAAAAACAAGCAAGCCCCTTTCTTCTCAGAACAGCACTTGAGTTGGCTCTGTAATTAAAAAGGATAAAACCCCACCCAAAACTATTGCAGTGGGACCTGTGCCGTTTGCCCAGGTAATCTTTGTGGATGTGCAGTGATCACTTCCAACCTTCTACAGATTTTCTGGTATGTGCTGTCACTGGTACAATAACACTTTTTTTACCTTGTGGAAATGTAAATGTGAAAATAAGAAACCCCTCAGACTCAATTTGTGGGAATTTGTGGGCATTTGTGGGCAGGATTCTTGTGATAAGACAGCCAATATTTACTGATAGTTTTACATATTCAGCACATGTCTCATATTCAGTACTTCTCTTATCAAGTTCATACATATATTAATTAGCTCCAAGAAGTTTTTTGGAAGTCCTTATTTGATCACTAGAGGTGGTCTCTGGTGGTCGTCTGAAGCTTGAACTTTACTTGAACTTGTCATATTTACAGCTGTAAATATGGATACTTATGTTACCACTACTTTAACTAAAGCATTCAGAAACGTGCCTTGTAAAGGGGAGTAGAAAATTACCGAACAAAAGAGAATTATTGCTCTCATTTCCCCCCTTTCTTGATCCTTAAATTCAGTATAATTCTAAGGATTAATACCCTAACCTAATTTTCCACACTAATTGATTACAATTACAAAATTGGACCATAACACAAGCAAGGACACAAATACATCCTATGATTATTATGATCCCTAACAATTGTTTCAGCCAAGTCAAACTGGGTAGCCATGAAGTGAGTTTGTTCCATATTTCTTCAAAACCCACTGAGTGATCATCCTGGGCTACTTGATGTAAAATCTGTGTATGTATCCAAATTTCTGTGAGATCTGTAGTTGTTCTTCCACTCTGATCTACGTATGTGCAACAACTTGTATGAACAAGTGTGCAAACACCTCCCTGTGAGGCTGCCAGAAGGCCAAGGGCCACCCTGTTTGTGCAGTACTGTGCAGGGGCTGTGACTGCTCTGGTACAGCTGGTACCATAGAGTTAACAACTGCCTTTTCCAGTTCACTCCCAGAGAAGGAATAAAACTATGTGTAATAAAATATGAAATGCTGAGCTCCAGTTTGGGACGGTGCAGCTTGAATTATTTACCTGCAGTTACCTTAACATGCCATTGCTGTCTGTTGCTATGTCATTACTTGTTCACCTAAAATAAAGACTACAGATTTAATACTGAAATTTTTATATTCTGAATAAGCTTTTCTTGGTCAATGCAGAGTCCTATGTATTGGTGGGTCAAATTTCATAACTAATCTGAAATTACCTTCCTAACAGATAAGCACAGTGAAATGCACATTGTTTCCAGTCTTACAAGACGGCTGTTCTTCTATGGATAAGGGGTTTTTTGATTCTGGGATCATTAAGCTGCTTTTTCCCCCTCTGGAGTTTAGACCTAATTCTTCTAATAGTAACACAGCATTTTGCTGCTATTGTATGGGAGCAGTGAATATTTACATTGTGGGTGTAAATATTGTAAACAGGTCTCTCTGGAATAACAACTCTCATCGACTTCAAAGGCCTTTGCAAGAAGCCCTGACTCTGACTACAAAATTCATTTGAATTACATCACTATCTAAGGGAACAGCATGATACCTACTGTGAAATGAATATTCCTACCATATCAATCTTTTCTAAATTTAGTATTTTAATATGACCCATGGCTTAATTCACCTTTTTTATTGCTCTGTTTGATTATAATTTTATCTATTAATCATGTTAATTCAATAGAATCTGACTTAATCAAATGCAAGTCAATTACTTCATCAAATTATATTTTTAATGAAAGACATTTTTTAAGACTGAATACCAATTAGGGATGTGTTTAGAGAAGTGTGGCTTTCTTTAGACCATGGGAACATTTGGCTCTCCCCTGAGAAGACAACTTTCATATCCACTTCCAGGTCAAGTAGTTTGAAGAATATTTCTGAACAGACACTGAACCCACAGCAGACAGTTGTTGCACATGGGCACTGTCCCACCTAAAAAACATCTGCTGTCACAGAGGGATTAGGTTAGGTAGACTTTAAAAAACACCATGTCCTGCCACATGAGAATTAACATTAAGAGGAAGACTATGCTGGCCAGTGGTTGTACACCTGGGATATGACAATCAATGTACCAGCCCTGAAAGATTCCCAAATATTCAGACCCCTGACCCACAAAAAGTTTGCTCAGAAAAGCTTCCCTGACCATGACAGCAAATTTCCAATCACTTTCATTCCCCTGCAGCTAAAACTCAGAAGAACTACCTCTGTGTTTTACAAGTTCTTTTTGGCCCCCATTTGACCAACTTGCATTAAATCATAAACAAAAATTCAAGCTATGGAATGTTAAGTAATAATTAGTCATGCTTTCTTTTTGTTTTACCATATGATCACCCTGATAAGAGTATTTGATCTGACAGAGGAAGAATGAAAACTGATCTCAGCATGGCAAATCCAGCCTTCTAAATTCAATGTGTGAAAACATATCTTCACCTCTCTCTGCATTTTATTCACATCTCTTCAGGTCTGATTTGTCTGGGTGTCCTGAGGCCTCCTGCATTCCAGACTCGCTTCCCTGACAGCTCTGGAAGCAATGTTTATTCTGCAGGCAGGTCCATGTACCAACCTTCTCAGTGGTCCAGAATCTGGTCATTCTCCCCAATATCCCTTCCCTTGTTATTTAGAGTATAAAATAAGACACCTCTGTTTTAAGTCCTGTTTCTATTCCACTGAGGGCCTGCTGGTACCATTATACACAAGTTGTGTGGGGAGGAAGAGATGTGGATGTGAAAGACAGACACACAAACATTTCACTGTCAGTAACAGCACAGATTTGGAGGTTCATTAAAACAAAGACCAAGCAGACAAAGTTCTTTAGATATTCACACTTACATGCAAAGCGCCTCTGGCATAAAGTGACCTGGGCTGGTTCCCTGGGGGGGAAGGATGGGGCACTGCACCTCCCACGTGTGTCCTGCCTTCAGAGCTGCAGAAGAGTCTGCAGGAGGTGCACAGGGATCAGTGTGTCACCCAGTTCAGAACTGAGGAACTGAAAAGAATTAAGGTCAACAGACTTCCCTGCCATTAAAAACCAAAGCAACCTCAGGAAACCTGTCACACTGGTGAGAGAATCCAACACTTCAGTATTCTGAGTAGACTGATGGAGATCTTGTGGCAATCACAGTCTCAGAGAAATTTTTCATTTACACTTAATATTTTTGATGATTAATGCTTTCTAGATTTTTTTTTTCCTTTCTTTTCGTGTTGTTTTCCAGGTGAGGCACTTGATCAACTTCACTAGACCTTGAGTTAGACAATGGCCAGTACAAAACTTCTTAGGCTCTAAAAAAGTAACATGACTGATGGCAGGAGACTTGCAGAAAGGAAAGACCAGCCTCACAGTTGTTCCTCTCTACTATACATCTCATTTTTCCTTCTTACTGGGACATGTCAATCTGATCCTTGGTCCTGCCTTAAAATATTCTGGTTTTCAATGCAAACATTTGATATATGATGCAATTATTCTGTTGTGTAAATGGAGGATGTCACTTAACTAAGGTCATTCAACAGAGTGAGCTTTTAAATGGCATTTTCTAAGTCCTAAGAAGGAGATACATTTTTTCTAAGATGAATTTTAATTTATGTAACACAGCTGATCAGAAGGGAGTCTTACTGGAGAGTGGGGCTGCTCATATCTCTCTAATTATATACAGAGGACTTGGAAGGCAACAGCTTTTCAAACTTTGAATTTACATAGCAAAGCAAACACTGAGAACGTGAAAGACTTGGTCTGGTATTGAGAATACTGAGTGATATAAAACACAAAATACATTTTGTCTGCAGATACACTGCAAACACAAAGAGGAATATTTCAAAGAAACTAGCCTTTATAAATCAAATTTGATCTTTTGCATTATTACTGACAAATACCTTACGAAAGAAGTAATCTCAAATTGTATTACTAATCTCCAATTTGAAGTCTATGAACAATGGTATATATATTGATTGGGTATGGCTTTCCTGCATCAACTATGCAGTCATTTTTAAATCATCATGTCCATTTCATTATTATGATTAGAATGAAAATAATTTGAGTTATAAAACTGTTTTAATGTTCTAAATTCTTTTACATAAAAAAGAGTGGTTTTAATTTGCTGTTAATTTAGTCTAAATAAATATTAAGCAACAGAGACACTTGTGCTTTTGAAAGAAAATATGCCAGTCAGCCAGAGCTCAAGTTTTCTCACAGGACTGATTGATGGCATGTAACATAGTCAACAATCTATTTTCTAGCTCCTAACAGCTCCAGAATGTCCTTGTTCCTGACAGTAACTGGGCTGCCAATACAATATTGACAAAGCAGCAGCAGCAGCAGCCAAGGGACCTCAGGCACCATTTCTGTACCTGGGCCGTACCTTTGTGCTGAGGAACAGCATCTCCTGAGCTGCACTTGTCAGGAAGGCAAAGCTCTCACAGCACTTTGGTCCCCCTGACCTGCACTGCCTGCATTAAAAAGTCACTTAAAACCCAGACTGTTTTGTGCCATTGTTCAGGTGCCACAGGGACTGTGACAGCCGGGTATTTGCCTCAGGTCTGAACACACTTTTCTGGATTTGGACTGAAATGCAAAAGATGTTGGTTACCCAACACCTGTTGGACATTGTGAGAGGGACCATAAAACTTGGCAAGCTTTTCAGAATTTCTGAGCAAAAATATTTTCTTTCTCAAAGGTCCAAACAATCAAAAAATCCTTATAGCCCACAACTAAATAGGAAATTCTGCAAGGACAAAATAAGACTAAGCAGGACAAAATAAAAATGTGCAAAACATCTGCAATTAACTTTAGAATTCTACAGAATCCAAATATCCTGAATGTCTGCTGGCACAAACTCATCCTCTGAAAACATGCATATAGAAAGAAATTAAGTAAAAAATGCTGTATATACATTAACTCACTGAATTATGCTATGTTTTAGACAAGGGTGTTCTGTACAGCAAAGCCTCATGGAGCTTCCCTTCAAAGAAAACTGAATCTGTAAACATTCTTCAGCTCAGTATCACAGCAATTTTTGTTTATTTTGCAAGTGTGCATTGCATTGCAGTGGTTCAGTCCTCTGCCAGAACTACTGTTCCACCAGAATTACATGCACTTATTTTTTTGTCATAAAATATATTGAACAGATTTATATAGAAAGTAAACGCTATTAAAGTATATAAGTAACACAAAAATATTTTCAAGGCTTAACTGTCCAATACAGTGACCAAACAATAAATATATTTTTTCATTAACTGTGTTAGTGCTGTTAGAAGTGGGCACAAATTTCTGTAGGGTTATCACACACCAAATTCCAATTTTCTTAATTAGATTTTAATTCTGATGAACATTCCACCTTACTCCCACTCTCCAAGCTCTTAATGATTGTATTCTTCTTTCTGAAAGCTTTTTTCTCAGTCAGCTACAGTGACTGAAGAGTGTTGGCATCTGTCTGTGACCTGCAAAACTTCTAGCCATACTTCTTCATCCTTCTGCTCACCTATTACCCGGAATTTTTCACAGGTTTCAGTTCTAATTTCGTTCTAGTTTATACAGCTATGGGATTTTTCCCACCTTCCCCTCTTTCCACCCCCCCTTTGTTTTGGGGATGTGCAGCCAGTTGATGGCTACACATGAAAACTGAAAACTCTGCTTAAATATTGCCTATTAGTACTGCAGTACTTGAAGTCTCCCCAAATGATCCCTACTCTCATTTACATGACCTAGTTAATTTTCCCCTCAACACTTTCGAACAGAAAGACATCAGTAAATTTGAATCACCACTCAGCCTCATCCTAAGCTGATGGCTGGGCTGACATTAATATCCTGAAGTCGCTTCCCTTCACAAGCAATGCCGTGCAGCAAAACCTCACCTGCGCCTGCTCCCTGGAGCTGGGGTTTGCTGCCACCGCAAAAGACATCGGGGTGAATCTCTCTGGCACAAAAGGATACTTCCATCCCTCTTTAACCCTGGCTGAAGATAATTAAACTGCACGATTCTCCTGAGCCCGCGGCGATTTAGCAGAAGAGTTTTGCATTTCCATCCGGCCCTGCTGGAGCAGCCGAGTGCCTGAACTAATTCTGTGCCTGTCAGTACATGAGCGTCTGAGCAGTTCCATTCACAACAGTCACACTACTTACATGCTTAGGACTAATTACACATTTAAGACATATTTGCCAGTGATTACCACTAATTGCAACTGCAGTGGTTTAGGTCCTTCCATGAGTTAGCATAAATGCATGTGCCTTCTTTACAAGTTTCTGAAATATTATCCACTCCTAACATAATGAAAAATGACAAGTTAAACCATATTTTTATCATGTATCTTCTATACTGTATTTAATCTGGGACTGTTCATAATATGACATTTGCCTTTAATTTCTGCTGCAAAGGGCTGTCTTTATAAACCAAACGTGTGTGATGGAGGCAGACTGAGAAGGAGACACAAGGAAGGAAATGCTGGGCTAATAATGATATAAAGAGATTTAGACTTTTAGGATCAAGTCAATTTTCATCCTGATTGATCATAATCACATATGGTAATTGCCAGTTAAAATACCACTCCAAGAGGGCTCAGTGCTGTAAGGCAGCATCAGAAAAGCTCAGCCTCAGCCACCATCTGTTAACAGGGCTACTTTCACAAACTAAGGCTTGGCATGAAATGGTCTTAAATCATGGGCAAACAAATATGGAAACAGGGAATTACTTTGTTGGAACAAACCGGCATTTTACAGCCTGACACTTCTCTGTTAGTCCCATCTCTGAGGGCCTGTGTGCTCTGGGAACAAGAAAAGCACTGAGGTTTGGGTTTAGTCAGCCCTTATCAAAAGGTGCCAGTATTTCTTTACTCTTCCTCTGAGCCTGATTTCCTGTCACAATACAGCCACGCTGAATGTGACAAAATGTTACTGGCTGCACATCAGTTGCTATTCAGGCAGGTTTTATACTGGCATTCAAAAATGATCAAACGAGGAGCTCGAGGAAGGAAGGAGAACATCGCACCTGATTCTTTCCTCATCGTTTTTTTTTTTTGCCAGTAATAAAAGATGTATAGCTGAAAATTCAGAACATTTCAGACCTTCATTTCAGATATCCTGGCACAGACTGCAGGCATGTTTTGGTGTAACCAGCAATAAAATTATACTTACTGATTGCTGCCATTAAAATTCAAGTTTGGGCCACTAATCTGCTACACCAAAGCCATGTAAAGTGTTCCAGGTTAGTAACGGTTTCTCAGGAAAAAGAAAACCTTCTCTGGTGCCTTATCCAAACTTAACAAGTAGATGTTTGTCAGGACAGCAATGAAAACTATCAGTTCAGCACACACAGTACCTGACAGGTGAAGATATATGCTTATATTACGACATATTCATATCTATGCAATAAATACTGTCATAACTTGCCTCTGATCGTTAACAATTATCTAAAATATCCTTATCTTCAGAATCATAATTTCTGAAATAAATTCCAATCAATATTTTTATTTGATAAAAATTTATAGTCAACTTGCCATAGTATCAATTAGAACACTATTAAAAAAATTTGTATTTTTAAGTTTTATCAATGAAAATGCATCTTTCTAAGGGCCATATGAAAAATTAAAAATAATTACCTATATTAATTTATTGCTATTTATCCATAATTAAATCTATATATAAGTGTCTCTATGTATATCTAAAAGACACAAGGAACTGAGATATGTATAGTTTATCTATACACATAATAAACGCAAAATAAATACATGCTAGTCATTTTATATTATCCTTTTGATCTCAGGCTACCAGTGGAAGACATAATCTTTTATTTATATTATGTGAGGTAAAATTTTGAAACAGGATTTTCTGTGTCTATCTTCCTGCTCACTTCATAATTAAGCCTGTAGGGCTGCATGGTTTAGTTTTTAATGCTGTACTTGTCAATTTCTGTTATCACTAATTTAAAGTTCACAGCTCCATATATCATAAAAATATGAGGGCAAACCAATTTATATATATATATTAAAAAAACAACCAACCCCCAAAAACCATTTTGAGGGGGTGGCTAAGTTTTCCTGTGCGTTCTCTTGATGTTCATTTCCAACAGTGCTGATTTACAGAGAGCACAAAGCTCTAGTGAGATGCACTTCCCTCCACACCTCCATATCTTCCCCCCATGCATAAATATATATATATGGTTGAGATAAAATTGTTGCCTTCATTAGTATGTTAGCCTTTTTAATTTTGCTCCAAACTTGCTAACACACTCAGTCCTACCAAGATCAACTGTGACACTGACTATGAGGAAAAAAGCATCTCTTATTTTACACAAAACTTTACAAGGTCAGATCTGTGTCTTTCATCTCTTCCCACCTTCACCAGACTGAACAATAGGCAGCAACAATCCTGTGATATCCACAACTAATTTATCCAACAAGAAGACAGGTAGCACTGAGCCACACTGCTGCCTGAATAGGTGCAGTAAATAAGCAGCTTAATGGTAGCCTTTCAGGCAGGAGGGCAACATATCACAGCATGGCATTTTTATAATCTTCTTGGCATGCCTACAGCCAGGAGCACTGAGCTGAGCGTATGTTCCCTCTTCTGTCGGGCTTAGGATGCATGTAATCGTTAGATTGTGACACATTGTGCCTTTAAGCAAGTTTAACTGTTTTATATCCCCTCTGATCTACAGCTTTGTACATCTGTTAAGTTGTCTCTTAAACTTCAGTCAGCACATCTGTGGATCTGATCCTTCTGAAGCTCCTTGCATGGCTTAGGTTTTGCACAGTGTTTCTTTGTATTTGTCCAGTGTTTATTTGCAAGGAATACCTTTTGTATTAGTGTACTTGCTGAGCTGGAGCAAAAGACCAGAGTTAAATCTATATGGGACATCTTCATCTGGCAAAAACTGAATGGGACACTAAGAACTTAGTGCAGTAACTTGAATTACCAACTGGTAAAGTAAGTCCCCTTTTCTTTGCCTTTGAGCAGAGAAAATGTCTTCTCCTCACCCAAAACCCATTTTGCTCTAGAGGAGCCATTTACTGGACTTCTCCCACAGAGTCCCCCAGGAATACTGATCAAATAGATGGATTGTGGACAGATGCACTAATTTGCAGGTGCAGCGACTACCATCTAAACCTCCCAATGATGTCAGCAAGGTTTCAGATGCTACTACATGTCGACTGGTCTCTTGCCATTTTGTCCCCTGCCATGAAGCAGCCCTTACCAGCCAGCATTCCCCAAAACTGCTGCAGAGCCTGATGCAAGTAGAGCTGCAAAGCAGATTGAGCCAGCAAAGCACAAATCCCTTTGAATCCTTGAAGTAGTTGAAGAAGTCCTCTACAAATGAGGGTATGTCAGCCATAATGGCAGCCTGAAGATCTCTGCAGAAAGGCTGATGCTAAATTTATTTTATACCACTAATTTATTGTGTTACACTGTGCATTGAAAGCCTTGATAGAAATTGCAGGTATATGAAAAGAACACCTCAGTGGTCCCCAGTACAGCAGGTCTGCACAATGGGCGATGACATTTAAAGATAAACTCAAAGTCAGAAGGGCCTCACAGCTTCTACCACATTGCCACCAAAATGCAAAGATGCTACAATAAACCTTAGGCTAAAATAGTTCTCTCTGCATGCACTTGTCAGCTTGCTTTCTGCTTTCTTTTTCTTGGGGATCTTTTCCAAGTGTTGAAGGAAATACTGCAAATAAATAATGCAGAAGGTTATGAATCTTTAGACTTATTCCTACCTTGTATTGAAAGGTATGAACTATTATTTTGTCAGTGAAGAGTTATAAATGGACACTTATAAACTGGTAACAGAAGTCTTTATTCAGTCTACATCATCAGTGGATGTGTGCAAGTAGTTCCTGGCTCCACCGATGTCCATGACAGAATTCCCTTTTTTTTTTAAATAAGAGAATCTCAGGCCTTAAATATCTGCTTTACTGCAGGATAGTGTCTTTTGAGATACTGCCCAGATATGGGTACAGCTTTTAGTTACTGGTATGCCAAAATATTGGTGGAGATCACATAACTATTCGCTTAAACTCCAGAAAATTATGTTAAGCTACAGAAACTGCTTTCTTATTATTGCCACAGTTGGGATTTCAACCACTCTTATAAAAATATCTCCACTTCAAACCTACAGGCCCAAGAATTAAAATAGAAGCCTCCAGGTTAGACAAGATCAAATGAGACAAAAGCAGGTCTGTGAGGAAGTGTGTGTTTCTCAGAATTACTCGGATGCCACAGTTGATTACATAAAGGTAGAACATGCTGCTGGACAGGGTGATAAAGGAAAACAGAGGCTTCTGCCCAGGTTTCCTCACCAGGATCCTTTCATACACTTTGATTTCCTGACAAACGTGAACATTTGATTTATGAGCGTTGCCTGATTACCAAGAGATGTCATGACCACCCAACACAGACATCCAGCTGCCAAGTTTGTCTCTTTAAGCAACTCCTGTGCTGTTGTAGTTGCCCAGATGAGTTTCCTTTCTTTCTTCCTCTGTGACACCGTTCACACTCTCCCCAAAATGATACCCTATGTTTATATGTGATGAATTTTCCAGAACAGTGAGAACAGACTTCTTAGTGCAGCATCATTACCCCTTTGCTTGGCACAGAAGTAGAAAAGAGCTTGTCTGAGCTGGCAACCATCAAGCTTTACAGTCTAACAAGTTCCACTACTATAATGAAAATCCAAAGACCTGGAAACAATATACAGAGCTTCCCTGACTAATTTTATTATGCAGACACACTTAATAGCTCCTGTTACTATCACATTTATAGCAGGAAAACAGTATTGGATTGTGACTATCACACTAAATCGACATGGATTATCAGTCATTAAAAAGGAACAAAATTAGCTGCAAGCAGTAATATTTTACACTTATCAAATCTACAGCTGGTCAAGGTTCATTACAATACTGTGCAATAAAGTCAGGAAGCATTGGCTCATTCTACAGAACATTTAAATCTCTATTGTATTTGTGTAGGATATAATTTCTGATAGCAATAAAGCCTAATAAAAGTTACACCCCGATGAATAAAGTGTTAATAAATTGACCCAAGACATTTAAATGGCTAATTATATTTGAGATAAAGGAGGATTCACTTGTTTCTATAGATTGTTTGAAGCTGTACTCTAACCAGCTAACTAACCAACTACAAAATTATTTTATATAAATATATCTGTGGTATAAAATATTCATAATTCTAGCTCCTTTTTCAATAGATTAATAATTAATCAGAATTTCCTAACACATTTCCTATTCACCAAATGACTCATACCTCTCTTTAAAACGTCCAAGATTTGCATAACTTAACTATTCCCTAGATTTTATTTTATTTCAAAGTATTTACACCAACTATGTTAAGCTTTTCCATAGTAAAATAATAGTACCCTGTTACATTACTTAGATGATATGTAAAGAGACAGCCCAAACCAGCACAGTGAGCAGGTGAGGGGATTCCTGTGGGACAATTACAGTGAGAGGTCTCCCAAGATCCTGAGCCTGCCTAAAAAGCTGTCATTGTTTAAGCCTGAGCCAAGAGTTCAGACTTAGTAGGCAATACACCCTCATTTCTTGTAACAAGTTACTGTGTAAATGCAGAAGTACCTCCCTCATCTAGAAATGCTCACATACACCCAAGCCCCTCAGCTCAGTCCTGGGGCAGCTCCAGGGCTGACACCGGCTCTCCCGGGCATCCAGAGCAGTGTGGGAATCGAGGATGAACCAGAGAGCATTTAGGTCCCCCAGGGAGATTTATGAGCAGAACTGACTGAGCAGTGAGGACACGGCTCAATCTCCATCTGCTGCACAGACATGAGACACAAAACCAACCAGAAGCAGCAGGTTCCCAGAACAACTTTTGGTGGCATTGAGTGCTTGAAGTATTTCCCAAACTACACCATAGAGTTTTGGAAATATTTGGTAATTTGCTTCTCCAAACCACATCGGAGACAATAGTTAAAATGGTAACAGGCCCCTGACACAAATGGAATTGCCCACCAATGTCACTGTTGTTCAAGGTACTGAGTTCTAGATGCTGGAGAAACAGTGATTTTTGGTATGGAAAATGATCGGGGTTGTAAAAAAGGAAGGCAAAATGACAAAGAATCATCTTAAAAAAAGGACAAAACCAGGAATTACTAGGATAGATGTGCCAGGTTTGCTTGGAGGATTTTTTGGTGTGGTTTTTTTTTACTTAAAAAACCCCCTAACCAACCATAAAGTAAGTTGAGGGGAATTTTACATGTTGAAGCGAAACAAAGCCTGTTGAAACAACAAACACTCCAAGGCACCCTGAAGAACATAAGAAAAAACTACTAACCACTTATTCTGAAATATTATAGTTAAGTCTTGATAGTTTGTGTGACATAATTACTAGGCATCCAATGAGATCTAAATATTTGAGTCAAGTCATAAAAAATAACTCCATGTGCACTCCTTACTGAGCTGGTAAATTCTCCAGATGTACTGCAGTGGGATAAAAGCCCATCTTTGTGACTGTGTTGTATTAATGTCCTACACACACCATCAGACAGAATTCCATCTGTCTGGATACTACATTTTCTAATGCATGGAAGAAATCAGCCTATGAGCTTTAGTGGAAGCATTCATATATTGAAGGAAAATGACATTGGGTAAATCCATTGAGACCCAAATAGAGAATTCACCAAGGGAAAAGGCTTTCTTCACTGAAAACCTGTAAAAACCTCTAAATTATTACCCTTGTAAAATGCTGTTAGTAGATAAAAAAATCTTTAGAGATCAGGATGAAAAGTAGCTGATAATATTTACCATAAAAGAATCCTGTATATTTTTGAAAGGTACGAACACAAAAAACCACGGGTGGCTAAAGTTTCATTTGCTACATTGCACTTACACAAACATGCAGAAGTATAAACACTTCCAAAGGCATTTGGCCTCTAAGCCTCAAGTCAGTCAGCTTCCCATGTAATGATTGCAATATCTTGAGTTCCTAGCTCATATATCTCTTGTGTAACTGAAGGTTTAAGATCAGGTACAGCAAAGACAAACCCTCTGAAACTATAGTTACTGCTGCTGAAACAAGACCAACCTTTCTGCATTTCCTGCAATTCAATGCAAGAACTCTGATCCCAGTTCAGGAACAAACACTTCTCTTGCTAAGGAAACCACACTGTGCGAAACATGCAATTGATATTGCTGTTGTTAAATAGAATTTCAAGTGTCAATAGCTGCAAAACCAGTATTTACTTTTCTCCCTTTGATGTTTTTTCAAAATTCTGTACTAAAATCCCAAAAGCCTAAGGGTGTTTGTTCTTATTCAAAATAGCTTCAGTCTCATCAATGCACTACCTTAATTCTTTGCATGCTCAATTTCCTTCTTGAAAGAAATCTGCATTGTGTGCTCTTGAAATGGATTTCCAAGCAGGTGTTAGATTTGAAATGCAGTCCAAAGCAGAGACCAACAAGGGAGCCTCCCTGTTAACAACCTTGGCAGGCAGAGGAATGGGTTCCATGCTGGAACCTGCAGGGATGGGTCAGGTTACTCTTGGTCAGTGCTGAACACAAATAGTAGATTTTACCATAGGTGTCATTACTCTGCTTCCCACTGACCATCTGCCTCTGGACCTCAGTATCCCCTCATTTGTTCTGTTAGACAAGAAGTACTTGAAGGAAGGAATTTGAGGGAGTCACTAAGGGCCTGGGACTTTCTGAGTTACACATAACTATCTTCTATAGACAGAGTAGATAAGTATTTCCACCTTCCCTTGGAGCACGTAGGCATGAAAACTGCACTGTGCTGACTGTCCTCAAGTACCCAGCTCTTATGGGAAACCTGGGACAGGTTAGACATCAGTCTTCTCTGACTTCTGGGAACTACCTCTAACTTCTCCAGCAGGATTAAACCATTTGACTCAAACAACGTTACAGAGGCTCTGTATTATCCAGGTTCATCTCTATTTTCTCATAGGGACCTCTGTAAATAAGCAGCATGAGATCTTATCCTAATTTCTTTCAAATATTGCGTATTTCCCTGATTTCCTTAATCAATGGTAGAGTTCCAGAGGTTACTTCACTCCCCTAGTTATTCAGGAAAGTTATTCTATAAAGGTTTAGGTTTCTTCTGTCCCATTCACCCAGCTCAAGAGTGCGTAATTCCAGGACTGTCAACAGCAGTTAAAACCCACAAACTTTTGAACAGGCAACTAACTGAAAGTCACTGGGACTATTCATAGCATTTGCAAAAATAAGGTTGCACAACCTGTCCCTTCTTTAACAAGCCATTTAATAGCCATCAGACTACAGCATTAGAGTAAACAAAAATCATCTTTTAGAAGCACAACCCACAAACATGAAGGGAGAGTCCCAAGAGAGGTAACGGAATCATCTCTGGGAAGACAGATCGGTTAAGTCCCTGAAAGGCAAAATGCAATCACATTTATTCAAAGATGACTTTGATCTTTTCAGCTGAAGTGTTGTGAAGTTTCACATTTTTTTCCTGAATATCAAAATATTTTCATTACAGCCCAGTTCCTTGAACATGGAGACTACTGAGAACTCCAGCTTATGAAGACCTGTGGGTACTAGGATTTCAAACCATTCAATTGCACTTAAGTCAGTCCCTGGCAAATTCCAGGACTTCTGAATGCTCAAATTATCCTCAGCTTTATTTATTTATTTGTTGTAGCTAGCTTTTCCCAGCAAGTGTACTACATATCCATACTGAAAATGTAAGATTAACTATGAATATTTATGGTCTGAATTAATCATCCAGAGGTTTTCTTAAATAACCATAGGGAGAGGGGAAAAAAATAAAAAAAGGCATCTTCAAAACTATGACAGCAGTACTACATGAAATGCAGATAGAAGCACAATTAGACATGAGGAAATTGCTCTCAATGGAAAAGAAGAGCCAGCCTGAAATTTCTTCAAACTTCACCTGCTCACAAGTGTCTGCCTAATCTTCACTGTCTTCTGATGCCACCTTGGCAAAAGCAGAAATACTTGTCTCACTGGAAAGCATCTCAGTGCAATCTTTACTCCAGTTTTTTATCTGTAACTGGGCCTGTGTAGCTTTCTCTGTTCATGGATATAAACAAGACCTTTCTTGAAGACAAAGGGAGTTGCAGGTGAATGTCAAATGGCAGAAAGCAGCTATCTGCTAACTTAAAAAGGTGTGCTCAAGCATGCAAGGGCTTTGCATAAATTGTCAAAGAAAAAGCACAGACAGCTCTCAAAACTGAAACCCAACTAAAGGGAGAAGAACGTTTCTTCCTGTGGAAGTGCTGCTCCACAGCAGAGCAGGAAGATGGACTGTTCCAGAACCAACACACTGCAGCAAAGTGCAGCACAAAGCTGTGCAGCATTCTTGACCAAAACTCCTCAGCTGTGGCCAGCTTGAATAACTTCACTGTTGAAAAGAATGTCTTCCCACAGTTTCATCCAGAAAACTAAAGCAAAGCTGACTAACTTTGGGCGAGGGCAGGTTCCAAACAAGGGTCCGTGTTGTGGTGCTGCACCAGCAGCATCCCGTGTTCTTCTGAAAAGCAGGAACACTGCCCACAGCACACTGTGTTACTGTGCTGTACTTGTTCCATGGACAGCAGCAAAGTCATAAACCACCTGGAACTACTTATGGGCCTTGGAACTACAGGGTGTTAGGGAATTCCACTGAAATAACTTGATGCCAGCTGGGACTGAAGTTACCTGTCTTATTTCTAAATTGCTTTAACTCTGGGGAATCATCAATTGTAGATGAGAAATACTGATAGAAAACAACAACAAAAAAGGCAGGAACAAACAGATTAATGAAAAAGAAAAGGATAATGAATCAGAAAAATGCGTAACACTTAAATAGGCAAATACTAACCTGCTGAGGAATCAAATGAGAGCAGGTTAAATAAAAAGATCATTAATCGCACATGCACCAGAGACACAAATATCTTCAAATTATAATGGAGTTAGAGGTGAAAATAGAGGAGAAAATAGATATGGGACAAAGTAAAGCTTTTAATGGAAAAATGTTTATGCAGATGAACTATTGCAATAGCTGGTTTCCATCAGTTCCAGCCATCCCATCTCTCCCCTATTCCATCACATCATCTTGGGACTCAAATACTGACTTGCACAGATCTATCAGGGATGTAATGCTGTGCACACTGCAAGAATATCTTAAAATCTAGTGACAGTTTTGAGAGACATTTATTCCTGCAACTCACTGCTGGGAAATGAAAAAAAAAACCGTTTGGAAATTAGTATAATAGTTGCAGAGTATTTGGAAGAGCAGAATGCCTAGCTGAGAAGGGGTTGTTGTGCATTGGAAAGTTTGCTGTTTGTGACACAGCCTTCCAGTAAGGAAGTAGAAGTTGACATTTTCTAGGGCACACAGAACAAAACTATCCAAAAGCCTGCATGAGGAAGTGGCAGAACACTGTTAGCACTCCTTGCCATACTCCTTTGCAAATATTGAACCAATGAGTTGGAAACACACTAGTTCATCAGCAAGTTTCCAAGCAAAGTAACTCTTCACATACTTACTTTCCTAATTAATCTAAATCTCAGTAAAAGGCAGACTGTTGCTCAGTGTCTCTTTGCCATCCTCACTTGCAGAGTTCCTCGGGCCTCTGAGCAGGAAGCAGAATACAGACACAGAGATAATTTACTGAATTCTCAAGGACAGACCATTCTCCCAGATTAAACAACATTCACTCTCTGTCAAAAGCTCATCTTCAAAATTGCCAAAGCATGAGGAGAATGAGGTGCTGCTTAGACCTTTCTGTGCATGACAGGATAAAACGCAAGACTCGTCTGCCTAAAGGAATCCAGATAATGAAATAATCTTTAATCTTTGTCCCTTCAAGGCACTCTCAACACCTGTTATCCTTGATACTGTCACAGGCAAAAAAAAGTGTGTGGATTCATCTCAAGGCTGGTAATTATTTCAGCTAATTACTCATTTGGATGTGGTGTGATTACCAATGCTCCTTCAGGTACAACGGTGGCCACTTTTATTCTGGCTGATGCTTCACAAAGCAGGAGAGTTGCTGTTCCCCCCTCTCTGTTCTTACAGGGAGATTAACTCCCACACTGCTTAAAATCACTGCAGTGAAATGGCCTGGCCAGCTGGTTCAACCCAAATCTTCAGCAATTCATTTTACAGTCAAACCTTACTGATTCATTCTACCTTATTCACACAGCAACAGCTCAGTGTTTGGTGTCTTTCTAGGGGAGTGTGTTTTTCTTGTATTGCATTTCCAAAACCACCCTTTTCTCTCAAGCCAGAATCAGCTTTATTTCTATAACTATGAACTAGGTCTTTAACTAATGTGCTTTCATTTGACTTTTTTTTTTCCCAGATCAGTGGTTGTTGCAAATCACAAACACTCGTGATGGACAGGCAGCAAACACATGCTGGAATCAGGCATTTTGGTGCAGCTCTGCAAAGGCACAGAAGGGGGAAAGCTCAGTTTTATGAGCTGATGCCAAGACAGTGCCTTTTCTTTGTAACTTCAAAACTCTTTCAGACAAAAAAAATCCTTTCCAGGCCTTTGTTGGGACCACATGCTCAAACCAACCCAAACTGTTTTACTGGTGTGATGAAGAGCTCAGACTGCTTCTCTTCTACTATGTCTTCAGTAAGTACTTTACCTCCATCTGCCCAGACAAATACCAGGCAAATGTTTCTCAGCCTTCAGCCAGGGTGAAAGTATCTCTCTGTGTTTAGAGACTACTCGTTCCTCTCAGCTGCTAATTTCTAATTCACAGCAGTTCAGAGGAGGTCTGTGGAATCTTCAACTCTACACATACTCAAAACTTGACTGGGCAAAGCCACGAGCAACTCTCTGCAGCTCTGAAATCAGCCCTGCTTCCAAGGATTCTTCTCAACTTGAATTATTATGTGGTCTTTTATGTTTATTGCAGGAATTGCTATCACTGGAGGTGCACCTGCCTTTTCTCAAGGCATGGGTATAAATAAGCCAGTCATTTGAAGTTCAGGAGTCGTTTTCCAGAGTGTAACTGCTGTGGGCAAGAGGGAGTGGGCAGGAATACCCAGGGCCCAGGCAGGGAAACTACTCAACAACCAGCTGTTATTCCATCAGCACATAGCTAACATTCAAGGAAGGAAAGGCAGCAGCAAAAGTGGTTCTGCTCAGCTTGAATTTCTATTCATGTGTCTGTACAAACAGCAGCTCAGGTCCTTCAGCACTGCTTTTCTCCACAGTAGGCCAAGCTTTTTAAAATTTATATCTCATAAAGAGAAATAAAGGAATAGCATATTAGTCAATTCTGAGAGAAATCTCCTTAAGGATTTCTTCAAAATAATAATCAAAATAATTTTTACTTGGAAATGGGAGAAAACAGATTATTTTGATTTATTTAACTGTCTTTAGTTTTCTAAATGTTAAATTACATAAAAATACAGTACCATAAACCAATCATTTTAGTGCACAATATAGCACATTGCTTTGATTTTCCTTTTTAATGCTCACCACTCGGAGACTGCTTCAGGTTCTTAAATAATTGGGAAGACAATTGTAGCCCCTCAGATTCCAGTGGTCATTAGCAGCTAAAGATCCTAAAGAGCTGCACTGCTTCAAGCAGCAGAGTGGTTTTATACTCTTAAAGAGGCAATTAATACTTCTGTATTGTTTTGTTCTCATCAGTTTGAGGATTGTCTGTGCTTTGGCAGAGGGCATCATTTATGGTGTAGTTTGCTGTCGAGTGGGATTCTTTGTGACCAGTTGATGTCTTCTGACATGTCTTACACAGGAGGGATATAATATGGGAAAGAATGGGAAAGAGAAAAGTAGCAAATAGTCCATCCTTTGAGAGTCCCCAATCAGTAGCACAATCCCTCATCATTAGCATCAGTGCTACATTCTCTACAACATCTAGTTTTGCCTGGAAGATAAATGGACAAGGGTGGGATTTTTTATACTATATTTAGGCAATTAATATTGTATCACCACATGTGTATCTTCAGGACATGAGCTAAAAAATGAACTCTGCTCTCTCCATACTTGCAGCTCATGTTCCAACAGCAGCACAGGAATTGCTCTTCCTTTTTGCTTACTTTCTACAGTGTGGATTCACTGCCATTTGATCCTCTGGCTCTTTTTCCCATAATACTGAACACATTCATCTCACTGCTTCTAATGGTTCTGATCTTGTTTTCCTCTGTTGACTGGTCAAACTGGAGTGAATTGTGGCCACTGCCACTGTCACCAATATCTGATGCTTTCCTTAGGAAATTCCTTCCCACCTCCTAATGCTTAAGAGTATTCCTAGGGACCCTCAACCTCTTCCTTTATTTGTTATCCTTATTCTGGTTCACTTTCTGCCTGCCTGCTCCCTGAAGGAAGTACCTTGACATGCACAAAGGAAAGGCCTATTTATTCTTTGCCAGGAGACCTGCTTGCTCTTTTCTGATCTCACACATAACAGACATCACAGGCAAGGAAAGTCAAAACTCATCAGGTGAAGGAAAAGTTTAAGAAAAATAACCTAAGAAAAAAAATATAGAAAAAAAATCCTAGAAATTACCTGGAAAACAGCTGTGAAATGCTCTTTGATACCTGGTGAGGAAGATCCACAGAGCACTGAATAGCATTTGTGGGAAGGAGTCAAAGTATTTTGCTGCAAACAATCTCTGTAACAGAGCATCTGCCCCAGCCCCCCTGGATTTACTGTATTACTGGCAGTTTCCCTGGAAAAACTAGAACTAAAGAGAACAGGCAATCAGCTGCCTCCAGGGATAACCCCAAGAGCCTGTGCTGTGACACAAAGCTACACTGCGTGTTTACTTATGCTGAAGGCTGGTAAAACTCGAGGAACTGAGCAGATAATTACTGCCCAACTGCTTTCATGAAAGCTTTCTTGTGTTCCTTGCAGGAAATCCTTTCACCTCTGCAGGACACACCACTGACTCTCTGGGAAGGGCTGAAGCAGCAGGAAGTGTGGCAAGGCATGAACTGTGCTACAGCCTATTCCTGAGTGACTAAACAGTGACTTTTATCCTTCAAAATTAACAGGAGTCTTTAAGAGGTTTATGAAAGTTGAAGTTCTCTCCCCACAAAAAAAGAATCTAGGAGTACAAAATTGGTGAAAGCAGTTTTCAGCTTCCTTTTAAAACTCACCACTATTCTAGAGGTCAGATGTGTCTAACCAGGCTTGCTCTCCTAACATGGCAAAAGCATTCTTGGAATGAGGTGAACCTTCAAATGAGTGAACATGAGGGGTTTGACCCATTTTTTGGCTCAAAAAGGCTCTCGAAATCTTGAAAAAACAAGACTCCAAGAATATGATGGCACTCATCTCACACAGGCCTTTCCTTTGGAAACCCAGGAACCCCCAGTGAAGGGCACCTGTAACCCCTGAGAGCCCCAGAGCACTGGGGCACAGGGGCTGTACAAACACTGTGACCTCTGGGCTCCTGCAGCCAAACCACAACCACACACTCGTGGTTCCACAGGAGTGGTGGGAACTACAGATATCCCACAGTCCTGCTTGCACTAGTTCTTACAGACACACAGAGATACTTGTGATGGTGCTGGTGTTTCACAACTGGTTGTACTAATGAGCACACTAGGATGATTGAAGCAGATAGTTTCACAAATTTAATGAGGCTTATTTTACTCCACACTTTTTTAATTCAAACTTTCAACTTGCTGAACTCGGGTACTTTTTTTCTTTTCTTAAAACAATATGGTCCTTCTGTCCCTGGATATTTGCCTCTTCCCCTCACTATCTTTCACTTGAACCTTTTCTTCTTTTCCTGACCAGCACGTAAACAAAAATATTGAACTGCTGCATTAACAATTGAGATGTTGCTGCCTTCTATGGAATGACTTAAATATGGAGACAAATCTAAGATAATAATTACACAGCAACAACAGTAAAGGAGGCAGTGCCTGAACTGACTGTATTAATTAGACTAGCCAAATAGAATTATCTAATTTGCTAATATTTTGAAACTCAAGTTTGCTGTTAGTGACCACCAAACTCATGATCCAAAAGAAAACTGCCCATTTAAAGCCATCTGTGTCGCATACCTTTGTAAGCAAAAATACTGAAAACCTCATGCTCTGCAACTTGTTAATGCGATACCCTGGTGTTACAGATTAAAAATACTTGGACACTTTAATGTGTCCTTTTCCAGTGTAATGACTTGGTGCATAAAAATGAATGTTTTTTCCCAACATGATCCCTCAGCTCCTTACTGAAGATTTCAACTCATTTTACAACACATGATGAAGCATCTTCCTTGTTATAATGTGACAATGGCACTACTGAGCACAACAATTTGTGCCTGAATGTGCCACTGCAAGACAGAAAAAATCTGAAGAGGCAATTCCACCTAGAACTATACAGCAAATGCATGAGAAAGAGGAAGAAGAATGATTAAAGATGCATTAGCACAGTCTGAAAAACAATGCTCTCAACAAAAGAACTCTTGGTTCGTCTGGTAAAAGGGGAGCAGCACAGAGATTATCTGAGTGAGAGAGAGCCAAGGGGTTCGAGCAATTCTGACAAAGTCTCACTGAAATACTTGACATGTAAATGTGTCTGTTCAGACAAAGTCAATTCTAAACAATCTTGCTGTAAAATATATCACTGCTGACAAGGTTTTAAGACTAGGAAAACCCGCTCTTTTCCCACCTAACCAGCTCAAGTATAAAATTTGGCATGTGCAATATCCAAAAATACGTTAGGCATGACCCGAATAGTTTTATTTCAAATAAATTAATATACAACAAGTCAGTTCATTGCCTCATGGCACCTCATAACACATCACTTTTCCTGCAACTCGTATGTTTGGTCTCAGCTCCTGGTCACAAAAAAACCCAACCACAAACCCCAGCAACTAGGGAGATTTTGATTCAGTCCAGGTCAGACCCCTATTAATTAGTGTGCCCTCAGAGAGAAGCAGCTGCTTGGATCTTTTGTTTTGTTATGGTCTGATCTTGGCTTACAAAGTACCTTTAGAGGGACTGCCCCGAGGGAAACCGAAGTAAAGCCATGTCTGTATTTGACACTTTAAACCCCCTATTTCCCCCCATTTCTGCCCCCAGCTATTTTCAAAAAATAAACACTACAGTGAATTTCATCTCCTAAACAGACTAAGCCATTTTCCGTGTTGCAGAACTGCAGGAGAACCCTTATGTTGCCTCATAAAATGACCAGTCCCTTAACCTTTCTCCATAGGATGGAGTTAACCATCACAAGCACCTGTACACTGGTTCCAATGTATTTGGTAGCAGCCTTATCACTGTTTGAAAGCCTTCATGGAAGTCTCTGGACTTTCGTTTTGGAATGTATTACTGACTGCTGAACTAAGTTAACTGGTTCTCCATAGTCTCAAAATTAAATTAAGACTTATTAAGATTCAAATTGTGAGAGACACCTGTTTTAAAAACAATCTGATGAGTTTCTCTAGAGATCAAAAATACAAAATTTTTTAGAAAGCACGTTTTGCATGTGATTTGAGGTTTACAAATTGCCCACATTAAGTTGTCACTTGCTTTTGCACAGTGCATGGACCCTTCAGAGCAGAACAAAACACCATGTGTGTACACATGTGTTTACACAAGGATAGAATCACTCTGTTTTAAACAGAATGCAGTATTCTTTCAGCTTTTGGAATTCCGAAAATCTTACTGTCCCCCCCCAAATCTGTCTGTACTTTGCACAAAGCCATCCTGAGTGCCCCCCCCAGTACAGGGAAGCAGAGCCATGCAGATTCCCAGCCCGACTCATTAGGAAGTTCTGCATCATTTACTTGTGTTTCCTGCAGAATTAGCTTGCAAAAGTGTGGGAGATTTCAGGAGTGATGAACCAGCACAGCTCCCCTGGTTCTGCTGCAGTGTGTGAATGCCCAGCACCCTGGTGTGTCTCACAGGGAGGCACTGCCCAACTGATTGAGGTATTCCCGAGGGAACTCTTCATTAAATCCCAGCCATTTACAGCACTAACTCATTACAAGAAATAATTACCATAGCAACCAGTGCACACTGTGCATTGCTAGCACCAACAACAGTGTGTCTTCTTTGGGGAGGAAGTGGGAGGGAAACAAGTCAAAACAATAACTTCTACACAGGTTTGGCATAGTCACAATTACATTATGTTTCCCTGTATTTTATTTTCATCAAAAGACCATATTCTATATTAAGTACACTGTTTCAAACAAGCAGCAAATATTTTAGAATTTAGAAATATGACATAGTACATCAACATTTCACAAGGCATTGTACCAAAGCTTTTTATGCTTTTTACATAAAATAGTACTTTACATACTCCAGTCCTCCTGATTTCACTCAGGATGCCAAGGCAAGCGAGGCTGCCAGCTGGAGATGTGAGGAACCTGGCTTTGTTTGGTTTTTTTCCTTTCCCTCTCTGCATCAGAACACCTACATAACTCCCATTTAAACCTAAAAACTCAAGGGACATTTAAAATGCCCAATCCCAGTACCTCAGAGGACCCAGTCCCAGAAAACAAACCACAATTTCTCACCCATAAAAATGAAGTGGCACTGTCCCAGCTGCTTTACTGCAAACACACTGCAGACTGGATGTGCACTGGAATCACACAACAGCACAATAAAGATGGATGCAGAGCCAGGGCCAAGAGAGTTGTACAAAAGAGAGATTATGGGAGTTCAGGACTAGACAAGACATTCTCACCAATGTGAAAAGCAGGAGTAGAGATGAACTGGGAATGGCTCAGTTGTGTTAAGCTGCCTTAGCCACGATCACCCTTTATGCTCTGGTGGGACTCACTGAGAGCTTTTTTTATCTCCCAAGGCTGAAACCTCTTTCCACTGGTCAGGATCTCAAAGACTGCAAGACCAACTGTGAAAGGCCAGACTTGAATACCTTGTGAGATATTTAAGGTGCCCAAATAAACCCAGACAATTTTAGAAAGCCAGTTAAGATTCCATCTATTGTTTTTAATGCCTAGTTATCCCAGAATGAGTAACAGACCTGGGACTTGTGAGGATGGTGTTTGTCACCTGCACAGAGGAGTGGAACTGCTCAGCTCAGTTCAGCTCAGTTGCCCAGTCAGTTCTAGCACATCCTTACAAGACACAATTATGAGGCTTAGTTAAGCAAATTAACTCTGGAGGTTCTGGCCTCTGAAGGCCAGGAAAAGACTTCATCAGGAAGTTTTATAATATCAATTACAGATTTCAAAGAGCAATATGGCAAAAGGTTCTGCCCCCTTCCGAGCTCCTCCCACTTGTTAAGCTTTCCCTTCCTTTCTACAGGAAAAAAGATCACTATTATTTTACTTTACAGGATTAAAAAAAGCAAGAAAGTGAAACCCTGGGGGCCGGGAGACTTGGACTTTAAAGGACTCTGTAATGAACTGTTTCATGGTAGTTAATCACTTTAATCGTGCTTCCTTTCCTCAATAAAAGTTTCCCTGTCTGTACTCTCCAAGTGATCTCCAATCCTTCTCTAATACAATGCCCAGAGGGTTAGAGTGTGTTCCAGCACTGGAACACTGGCCTGAGCAAAGGGCAAAAATCCCTTACACTCTTCTGGCTGATTTTCTTCTGAATGCATTCCAGAATTACCACGTTTTACCTCCAGCACCCACAGAACATGCTTTTACTGTCAGTTACAAATGGATCTTGCTGTGTTGCTCTTCAGTCATTATCCTTCCATTTTGTATCTGGGTTAAATTTCACAAATGCATTATTTTTTATAAACTTTGGATGAAAACTGGAATTCTTTCATAGCTGTAACTCTCTTTATTTTGGAAGCAAAACCAAACCAAACCAAAATCTTTTTGGGATAAAAAGACAAAAATAAGGATTTGAGACCACTCGGATGGTTTGGGGAAAAGGTGAGAAAGAAAGAAGAAAATGTCTTATGAGTTTTGATCTTTCTGTCCCACTGACAAAGGAGATGAGACTCCCAGTCAGCTGCTATGTGCACCTACCCAAATCTGATCATCAGTAATGGGAAGGAAGAATTCCTGATAGTAGTGGGGGCTCATAGCCCTGTTTTGGCATCTGCTTGGTTTGTACACAGCTACAAAGCATGAGCTTTCAAACGTTTCTCAGTATTAACAAATGACTAACACTGTGTCTATTTGTAAGTCAGTGATTATCTGAGGGGTTGCTATTTTTAAAATGTGTTTCTTTTAATCTATGCCTGTCTTCAGTCCTATTTTGAATACAACTTTTAGTTTATTATCTCATTGGAATAAGTGCATCTGTTGACTGCGTTAGAAGCAGCCATTTCCCTCCAAACACTGCAAAATAACTGCTCACATAGAAATAAACACTAAAACTTACAACAGTGTCTCATGCCTCCACAACCCCTTCCTCCCCCCACCTTTGCTTCTTGACAACTACTAACAATAAATGTAAAAGTAATCCTAGTTTTTATTTGAAGCTATCTCAGCTTTAAAAGAACCTTCCAAAACTGATTGAGGCTATGATTTAAACCCAAAGGTAACCCCTGAAATCTGCTTTGAATAGCAACAAATGCCTGACAATATCTTGAGCGCTTGTAGCAAAGAAATGTAATCTCTGAACTCCTAAAGGTCAAGATTTACTGCCTGGTAACATGGCTCAAGTGTAAATGCTCTATAATGCTACACTAGGTGATTGCTTTGCTCTCTAGACAGTGTCAATTTTGTCCAAGTAGCAGCAGATGTGTCTAGCATTAAGTCAGAATGGTGTCAAGGGCCCTTCTCGAACAGTACTGCTTCTCAGAGAAACTGGTCCTAAAGCCCTAGTCTATTAAGACCATACCCAAAAGACAGACATTTAAAACTTAAAGCATGCTGGAGAATCAAGGTGCTTTAGAGCTCTAATGTTTCACAGTCAGAAATCCTGGGAGAAGAAATTCTCTTGTGATACAAAGACATATCCTCAAATTGCACAAGCCTGCAGTGCAGCTAAAGTAACTCGCACAGAAAAGTATTTGGCTCCAAATATTCTTTATTCCAAAGTTCTTCCTCCTGAATTTCCTCAATAAGGTGCTGCCATGGTGTCACAGTTCATAGTCTCCTCCTACACAGGATACTCCTGCACACCCTGGCACCCTTATCCAAGCCATTTGTGCCCAGTACCCATGGCAGCTATGAAATCCTACCCTAAAACTACTTTTTGAAACCACTCATCATTGCTCTGACCTCTCTAAGCCACAGAGACACAAAAATCAAAGACTTCATTAAATTAAATACTACCTATTTTAGTATGATGCATTCTAAGTCCAGGAATAAAAAGATAGGCTAAGCACATTCCATTTGCAAGTAAAGAGCTGTAATCTGTCTGCAGAGGACCCAGTGCCCTTTAGTTCTAGTTATGTAAAAGAAGCAACACAAAATGGTTCCAAAAGCGACCGTGGAAGTTCGTCCCACGCTTTCCCATATGACACTGCAAACACTTGTAGCTGTGTAATAACAAAGCAGGCTGAGCCCCGTGCCCAGCAGAACTTCCCCACACCTCGGTGCTGCAGGGCAGAGCAGTGGCTCACAAGGTACCCAAGGCCTCAGGAAACACAAAACACACCTGCAGTATTTCTCACATCTGCAGTCTCTAAAGAATATCCATGGAGAAGTTTAGGACAGCTTGAGGCTATAGCCAAGGACAGCATTTCCCTAGAGTCTGAATTTCAACAAATATCCTAGTTAGATGCCAGTCCCTGAGCCTGTAGTTATTTTCTACATATTTTTCCCTAATGCTTATTAACCATATCAGAAAGATTTAACCAAGAGTTTCCATTTTACAGGTGCATTGTTTTTATGACAGTAGGTGTAAGGTAGAATGCTAATAATAAGCATTTAAAGCCTTTCCCTCTTGTTGCTGAAGACAAGTTTTCCTTCCACACCTTGGTGTGGACAGATAATACTTGCAAAAGAGATTATATTAAATACCTGTACCCCGGTTGAGCAACACAAAACTTATTGGCTGCCAAAACAGAACTTAATCTGTTGAGTAGGAATTTAAGTGAAATATTCTCTTGTTGTTACAGGATCAAGTTGCCTTGGATAACTTGAGTTTTTCTTTTTTCCCTCCAAGAATATTTAGAGAAAGCGTTCAAAGGATTCATACATGATTAATAAATATTTTGATAATTTCTTGGATGGGGCTGCTTTGTGTTTCAGTTCCTGTCTGGGATGCTTTGTGACTTGGCATGCACACACTTCCCATCTGCAACATATAGCTGTGGATATTTAAGATATCTAGTAGGCTTTTACACACCAGCTATACATGAAATTCAGTATGACAGTGACTGAGGTCTTGACAGAAACATTGTTTCTGCAAGTCTGATGCTTCCATTTCACGCTTCCCACGAGCAGGAAATAGTCCCTCTCTCAAATTAAACTTGTCATGGAGGGCAGTAAGCAGCCTTTTGAAAAAGGCCTGACAGAATCAGACTCTGTTGATGTGCAGAAGTCATACTGGGACAACTTAAAAAAATCAATGTAAAACCCTAGTGCAAACAATAGAGTTTAAATATAATAACATTGGCTGAGTTTCTGGCTTTAAATCATACGAGTAATTTCACTAGTGCTACTGGAGTAGGCAATTCCTGCCAGACCTCACTGTGAGCTTACTCACCTATATCATTTCAAGTAATCCTTTTGAAGTCTTATTTATGGGTGTGTGAAGAGCACGATGCCATAGAGCCTCACGCTGGGCATGCTGTCATTAAGCACTGAATGGCAGCAAATGCAATTTAACTTCTCTGAACAGCACCATTTGGAATAGTCCCAGGAAAACCTAGCATAAAACTAATTTCTAGCAGCATCAGATATGTAAGTATTTACAGAGCTCTTTGTAAACATACTGCAATTAAAAACATTTAATAGAGAGCAAATCCACTTTACCATATGGCAAATCATCTCCAGTTAAGGCAAGAGAGCCTTAGTGTGTGACAAAGAGGGCAAGGGAGACTGACTGTAAATCCCAAAGACTTGACAGGAAAGGGGCCCCCACAATAGCTTATCTATGTTGGAATTGCGATGGTGACATAGAAAAAGTAGCCTCGGGCCTCAAATCTTTGCCATGGGATACAAAGACACCTGTAAAAATCCCTGTGTAGGACCAACATATCTTACATGAAAAATAATTGCTTCAAGCAGCAGGAAGTATGAGGTGCAGCATTACCCTGGAACATCAACCTGTTAGTGCTGTCAAGAACTGCATCAGGAGATTAATCTCCATCTCTGTAAGGCTTTCTCTGGAGTTAAAAATTCACATGCAAAGATGGCATGGAGGGAAAAGACTGACAGTGGAATGGAAAATACACTGGATTCCCACAGCAGAACTCTTGGAGTCCTCCTTCAGGATCCATTTGGTAGAAGGTGAAGAAAAGGTGACTCAGAAGATTTAACCAAACTCTTGAAATTGCTCAGAAACACAGATTTTTTCCAGGCAAAGTACAGATTTAATTTTTTTTTAAGACAGAAATTTGATACCTTGGCTTAAAGGAAATGAACATTCCTCTTCATTTGTTACCAAGTTTAATGGACTTCCCAATTGTCTGTAGAGCCCTCAAGTGACACCAGTGTTTCAGATCAGGTCTCATTCAAGTTAAACAGAGTAGAGGTTTGCAGGGAGAAGATGGGATATTTATGATTCTCTGAGAACTGCTAATGAACAGCAACATCTACAATAATTGAAATCCTAAATCTTTGATTTCCACAGTATGAAATGGCTTGTGAACCAGGGTAACTGCACCTCCAGCAGAAACAGGAGGTGCTCTCCCTCCATGCAATGGAAAGCAAACATTGCTGCATGGGAAGATATCCCCAGGAGTGACAGGATTCAGGCAAGTGCTGGAACTCCCTGTGGCACAAGTTCAGATGATGAACTCTGTGAGACTCAAGCATGGACTGGCAACGCTGACACAGAAAGCACTGAAAAATACAACATAGAAAACAAGGACCAGAACCAGACCCTTGGCATAGGCAGGTCACGAGCCAACAGAGGGAGAAGCTGCTCAGCTTCATCCACATGGAATTTGTGAACCAGCAGGGAAGCACATCTGAACACGCTGAGTGAGCCTGGGCACAGCACAGAACACACCTCCAGAAGCCCAGCTTAGAGCCTGCAGTGATCCTGGTGATCAGAGGTGTCTGTACAGAGCCCATTTTTTATGTCACTTTTACAAGATATCAGACACTGGAGTTGTCAAATGGCTCAGAAACACCTGAGTCTTCAGTGGGTTAAATGCTTTCATAACAGATCAAAGTTAAGTGACATTTTTAAGCTTCTATTTGTCCTAAGTGAACCAATATGCAAAACTAATGAGATCATAAATTTTTCCTCCAGTTAATGTGATAGATGGAAGATGGAGAGCAGGGAGAGGCAGGAAGATGAGACACTGCCCAAACTCATGAACTTGATTAAACTGATTTAATCTGCAACAAAGAATAAGGCCCATAAAAGCAGAGACATTATTCACTGGGATTATCCCCACAGAGGATGGCTTCAGCTGCTTGGCCTGTTCAGGATCCAGACTAACCTAGAGCTCTTAAAGTTACAGGGAGAAACTGAAACACAAGGTTGTTTGACAAGAAAGCCACATGCTTTTTATTTTTTTAAGGTTCAATAAAATAATGTGGTGCTATTGCAACCCAGTAACTGCAATTTTCTCCATGTATCATCTCTGTAGAACCACAGGGATGGTCCAGCAATGGCTGTATCTGCACAAGTCTGACAAGTTACATGTGTTTATACCAACTGAATTGCTACTCCTACAACTACAGGAAACCTTATCTCTGAAATACCATGTATCAATACAGAGGAAGATGGAAGAAACCCATGCAGAGTGCACTGCTTGGGCTTACTGTATTAGTTACAGTACTCATGTATCACCATCTCTTTGCCAATAATACTGATATCAAATGAGAGTTGTAAGAGTTAAAAAATAAAAACCCCAAGAATTTTGGCATTCTCCAACCAGGAAGTATTGTTTGGTTATATATACATAGATACATAAATTTACCAAAATTAAACCTATGCATATTAAATTGCTTATTTTGAAAATGCCTTTTTTTCTTTTAAATCACTTTAGTAAAAAACTAATTATTTGTAAACTAACTGCTTATTTCAACATTCAAGTTCATTAAGCCTAAATCTTATCACATTTGTGAAAAGTCATCCACCAAAATTCAGCCTGTTCCTCAGAGCACAATTACCAGGAAGTGCCACAAGACTCAGCTGACACAGGGGGCACAGGCTGGCCTTGCACAAGGTATGTTGCAGGTGCTCGAGGACAGGCATATGCAGGTGTTTTTGATCTATTGCTTTGTAGTTTAGCCTGGACACTCAAGAGCTCCTAGAAACCTGGAGTACCCAATCTTTTAGGGGTTCCTCCAATCTGATCAGTCATGGAATAGAGTAAATCCTAAGCATGATGTAACTGTGGTGCCTGGGGAGGATGATCAGGTTATGGGTTCATCAGGACTTCAGACACATGCAAGACAAACACAAGATTAACGAATTCCATGTTTGTTTGAAATTTAATCCAGTTTCCCCAAATATTCCAGTATAGGCTCATGCCCACTGAAGTGGAAACAGGCACATTTACTGCAGCACCTTCTTTTTACACTTCTTCCATAGGGACAGCCAAGGTAACAAGTCACAAGGAAGCTGGAATTCCCAACCAACCTGAACTGAATATTTAGATCTGTAAGTCTGATCACAAGAATTGCTTTTTTGAATCCCCTCTGACAGATTTATAACACCTCCTATGTTTCTTGTATTTCCTTACTAATTTCTTCTTTCCTTTTCACAGTTCAGGACTGAAAGAATATTACACAGCACTCTCTTCAGCTGCTGCTTCTCACCCTGTTAGTTAACACTGGTTTGATTTTCCTTACACAATCAAGTTTGTTTGCCTCAGATTCATAATTGAGACAGAGGAAGGGAGGCCCACTAACTGGCATGCAGTCCCAGAGCACAGGGAACCACATCAGTCCCAGGTTCTTTCAGGAATTCTAGTAAATGGGATACAGCAAGATTCTCAAGATCTAAGCTCCAGCCCCTGCGACTCAAATCCTGCTTTTTCTTTTAAAAAAACACAACGCTTGCATTTTTTTCATAGTCAAGTTGGTTTTTTGAGGATGACATGGAAGAGCACAAGGTCCTGAGCCTTCAGCAATGTGGGCAGAGTTCTTAGAAGACAAAGTTAAGGCAATAATGTTAAGGAAACAAGACCTTCCAGGGGGTAAAGCTAGAATATACATACTGCTAGTTGATGAATGATATTTGTTAGCTTTCACTTCCCCCATCACATATGATTTCACATTCTTCACATTGACACAAATATTATTTTAAACATACCTTTTCCTTGATTATGCCTAAATTCTTACATTGCCCACCTGCAAATTATCTATTTGCTTTGTGCTGTGCACCACTGGCTATTAAGGACTGAAAGGAGACCAACCTCTTTCTGTTACATCCTTGGATTTGAATCACAGAAGTGTTGTAACTCCCAGCATGTGACCACAACTGAAATGAGCTAGTCCTTAATTAAACAGGGGTTGAAGCTCATTGTTTAATTAAACAGATGTAAGTGCCTAATCATTCAACTATTCCAAGCATTCACTGCATATCATTTAATCTCACCACCCACATGATGAAGGCACAGCTCTAAGACTTCACTGCAGTCAAACTATTTCAAATAAGTCAGCCTATGCTTTTAACAGAAAATTTTTCTAATTACTGGATAAGCAGGTGAAAGAAGAGTGAATGTGAATTTCCTAAGAGAGCCTTTTCCAGTAAAGCATGTGTGAAATGAGAATCTCTCTCTGGAGCAGGAAATGGCCTGCAGGACACCTACACCTCTTGACATTTCTGCCATACAGAGGCCACACTATGAATATGCCTTTCCAACACTCCTACAATGTGTAGGACACTGCAGAGATCCTTGTTTGGACAAAGAGGGCAAATTTTACTGAGAATACCTGCAGAAAGCCTGAGCTGCACATGTGTACATACAGTCAATAATTCAACAATCTATGAGATGAACCTACTTACAATGCCACAGACTCTGGCTTAGATGTTCTGAGTGAGGTGCCTGACATTAGAGGAGGGAAATACTTTCCTATATATCCATTTTGTGTAGCAGGCATAAGACTGCTGCTTTCTGGAGCAAAAGTGTTTATCTGAAAATGATTTTGCTGCATGAAGGGGAAATCAAGACTGAGAGGTTGGGCAGTCAGCTTTTTACTCATACCTGAAATATCCAGTTGTTTACGAGGAGAAAAGAGGGAATGAGATTGAGAGATTTCTCCAGATTCCTCAAACCACCTGACAAAACCAGGATGGATTCCAGCATAGATTAAAAACGTGGACAGGGAGTCTGAATTATAATATCTGGCAGTGAAAGGAGCTTTAGACACGGGCAGAGAAGCTGTAGGTGCAGTTCCATGTTTGAAAGCACAGTCACGACAAAAGGACCCTGCTGACTTTCTGCATCCAACTACTTGTTTGCATCCCTTGACCACTGTCCTCTCACGCTGCACTACTACAGCACTGAAGGTGGCAGTGGGTCAGAAAGAGTAGCCCCTTGCCTCCCTCATCCAGTGATTTCCATGTTAGACCTGTGTTCTAGCTGATATCCCAGCAAAAGAGCATTTGTTAGCTGCAGAAGGAGAGGGTTTGGCTGAAAATAACTCCCTCTCCCCAAAATAAATGTCCCTGGCCTCTGCCAGTAAAGCACAGGGAAGGTAAGAAGATGAAAGAGGTGTTAGGGTTTGGGTTGGTTTCTTGGTTTTGCAACATAAATCCATGCAGAATTAAAAATGCACATCCAGTCTTTTTTTTAATTGTTGTTATCATTATTTTAAACAGCAGTTAATTTTTAGTGATTTAAAGGTGAACAGTCAAGCTGATTTCTGCAGTGTGGCTCAGAGGACAGGGGTAGCAGCCTCACCATAGCAGGAACAAGAGGCAAGAGCAGAAGAGCAAGAAGTTCTCAGATGAGCTTCAGCAAAGGCTTCATAATGCAGTCTTGGCTGTGCCTACCACTGACCAACACCTTGGCCTGAAGGCTCAGGTGCTTGTGGCCAGGAAAACTAAGTTTTAACAATGAGATAAATGTTCACTGTTTTCTTACAGGGCAGGCTGGATCAGACCTTTTCAAGGCCACAGAAGTCACTTCCTTGGCAAGTATCAAGCCAGCAGCCCACAATACAGCCTGGTGATGTCTAGACAACCCAGCAAAGCAGACAACTCCACACAGGGAGAATGTGCAAGGATTAATCCCATCAGGAAGGAGGGAGTCCTTTACACTCTTATTGCCCAGCTAAGCAGCCCAGGCTTTAGCCCTTACCAGTGTCTGAAAATTGGCTGAACTTTTACAGGTCCCCAGCTATGAAGTTGATTACTGAAAAAGCACAAGACACACTTGCAGCAATTAGTTTTCTGAAACCACACATCAGGTGGGAAATAAAAATATGGAAACTGTTACAAGATGGAAAATCAAAGACATTTGAAAAACGGATTGTTCTAGCTCAGCTTTTCTGTTCCTCAATGGTAACAGGGTCACACTTGCTGGCATGAGCCTTTCCACAAGAGACCAAATCATTGTGAATAGGTTTCAAAGCGACTGCTACAATGCAATCATGTTGTTTTTTTCCCCATATGTAGAACTTTCATAGGGGAAAAAAACGTACCGGGTATGAATTATTCCACAATGGTAAATTTGCAGTGTTAGTGTCGGGGTTTTTTGCAAACTGTAAAGCAGAAACAGAAATTGAAACTTCACGTGAGCCACTGCTAACAAATTAGAGTGTGCTGCCAGTAATGTTACACAGTGACAGGATTCCTGTTGTTAAACTTGATGATCTGCGGCATCGCAAAGGAACACGTAACAACCAGTGAACTTTCCACAAAGACAGTTTGCTTCCCATAGATCTCCATACATAACCTTTACTGGTCTCAGTAGGATCATTACATCCATTAGACTGTGGACTCAGCACTGCTTTAGCTCTTAAGTTAATACAACTGAGACTTTTTTTTTTACTTTCCTATTGGGAAGTAGCATGTGCAATTTTAGTGATTTCTTAGATCATTCCATAAGTAAATCAAATATTCTTTCAAGCCTAGTTATCAAAATTGTGTCCTTTGAT